>CAKMJM010000016.1:0-105777 GCA_927399465.1 Sarcophaga caerulescens
CCCCTATATTCACCTGTTAAGTGACAATGATCGGCTACTCGATCTACAGGAGATAAACATTTTTTGCAAATGTGACAAATTGTATCCTCTTTCTGCCTAATCTGTTGAGAAGGTGTTAAGGTATTCATTGGTTTCACGATACTTAAATAATTCACATATAAATCTGTACAATCTTTCACTAAATTTACAAAGAAATGTTTTGGTGCATCATCACCACTGTACATGCTAAATTTGTCTAAACTACTATTAAATGAACATTTGATGTAATAACTATAAGCAAATGGAATATGTTTTTGTGTTGACTTAACATTCGCTGAATTTTGAACATTAATAGTCTCTAGAATACACTCAAAATCAGCGTAGACTACAAAAGGCACATCCATTTGCTTTTTGAAATTTT
The DNA here is from genome assembly GCA_927399465.1 of Sarcophaga caerulescens. Taxonomy (NCBI): domain Eukaryota; kingdom Metazoa; phylum Arthropoda; class Insecta; order Diptera; family Sarcophagidae; genus Sarcophaga; species Sarcophaga caerulescens. The sequence goes on from CAKMJM010000016.1 coordinate 401, forward strand.
TAAAACTTACGATATTATTATCTATAGAGGGCATTTTAGTTACCATTTTATTACATTCTTTCTTATGGTTTTCCAGCGATGACTCATGATGAAAATGTATTAAACATGTATTACATACATGTATCTTATGTTCATGTTTTGTTTGTTGACTTTTTATTAATCTGTAATTAAATAGAAAGTGAAACAATTAGTGATCTGGCTCCTAATCGTTTTTTTCTATTTTCCCACCCAATCACTATTTTGATGTCTTTTCTCTTATCGACATTTTCCATAGTCTTGCCATAGACGGCATTATTGAGTAATTTGAAAAAGTTTTGTTCAAATGTGTTTTTGGCTAATGTTCTGTGATGGTTATTTACATCAATATATTTTTTCAACCAATTCGATTGATTAAATTGTAGAATTCTATGAATTTTCTTCAAAATTAAACCATGTTGAATACATTGCTGAAGGTTGCGATAATGTATTATGTAATTGTTTTTATCATTTAGGTCTGTTATCAATTTTCTATGTTTCATATTCTCAATTTTTTTATTTTCTGCACAGAATGGAAAATCACTATGGTGATCGTGCAATACAGTTGGATATTCCAAATCTACTTCTAAAATATAACCAAATTCTGAATCTTCTTCTATACTAGTTACATCGAAGTCGTCACAGTTGTTAAGCCATTTAAAATTTTTATAGGGGAGATATTGAGACATTGCATAGCCATATAAATTATTTACATCTAAATACATTAGATAATTTGATTCTTTTGTTGAATCATAGTCACTAACGTATTTATTATTAGCTGTCACATGCCGCTTACTGCATTGGACAATACCTCCCCTAATACCCCGCACAACGAAATTGTACATGTTGATATCTGTTAATAATTCCAACTCAATTTCCGTTGTTTTTAACATTGCATCCCAGGATAAACCTGGTGTGGTATAATATTGACAGGGATCTAAATTGTAAATGTTTTTACAGACCTTACGGAAATTTTCAAATACATCGCAAAGCAATAGGACATCAACTTTTAAATATAATAGAAGATAATCTAAAAGTTTCTTACATTTGAATGTATTCCAAACTTTTTCAGCGTGTTCGTAATCATCTACACTACACGACTCATTTGTAAGTTTATTAAAGAAACATGATCGGGGTGGTAGTTCTGTTTCTTCAAGACGGTTGACTGAATCTAGATAGTCATATGGAAAGACGCCTTTACGTTTCATTAGATTAAATTCATTGGGAGTTTGATAACTTGATTTTACTGTTAACAGATCATTATCTGACAAATATCCCGCTAGTTTTTCCAAACTTGATGGCATAAACCGACAAGAATCGAGAAAACGTAGTTCTATATTATTTTTTTCATCTACATTAACCTTTTTCGATATAGATACATATAGTTCTTTGTTTAAGGGAATTACATTTATATCACCTTCTATAGAAGAGAGTTCTCGTACGAACAAATGACAATCATATGATGAAAGATTATGAAAGAATATAGGAATAAAATTTGCTATTTGATACTCTAAATTACATTTGTTATGTGCCGGTCCCCTATATTCACCTGTTAAGTGACAATGATCGGCTACTCGATCTACAGGAGATAAACATTTTTTGCAAATGTGACAAATTGTATCCTCTTTCTGCCTAATCTGTTGAGAAGGTGTTAAGGTATTCATTGGTTTCACGATACTTAAATAATTCACATATAAATCTGTACAATCTTTCACTAAATTTACAAAGAAATGTTTTGGTGCATCATCACCACTGTACATGCTAAATTTGTCTAAACTACTATTAAATGAACATTTGATGTAATAACTATAAGCAAATGGAATATGTTTTTGTGTTGACTTAACATTCGCTGAATTTTGAACATTAATAGTCTCTAGAATACACTCAAAATCAGCGTAGACTACAAAAGGCACATCCATTTGCTTTTTGAAATTTTTAAAACTTACGATATTATTATCTATAGAGGGCATTTTAGTTACCATTTTATTACATTCTTTCTTATGGTTTTCCAGCGATGACTCATGATGAAAATGTATTAAACATGTATTACATACATGTATCTTATGTTCATGTTTTGTTTGTTGACTTTTTATTAATCTGTAATTAAATAGAAAGTGAAACAATTTTATATTAATATTATTTTTTTTAGCATAAAATTATTATTGATTTACCTTGAAATATTTTTAATCCATACGTAGTGGAATCTCTCACCATCTTCTAGTAACAATAAATTAACGTGGTTAGCCTTTTCATTTATGCTTGAATAGTAGGGTCCGACTATATGATTGTCATCATTCAACCCAAACACGTTCACGCTAATATCAGGATTTTTCATTTCAAAGTCTTTAATTTTATTTGTTGGTAGCGGAAAAGTCAAATCTTCAAAATTTAAAACAATACCATTTTCCAACATGATAATGTTATCACTAATGTTATCAATTTTATATGAGGTGCATCTGTTAGAATGGATATTAATAGGATACATTGCTGATATAACAGCCCACTTGAAACAATATTGATCATTGTTTTGAACATTGATGCACGCGTGTTTCTTTTGTATTGGGATTGGTAGAGGGATATGCCGCGAACCTTTTATGCATTGGTATTTATTTATATTAATTTCTATCCGCAATATTTGTATTAATGCCCATCCGCTATCACGTTCCTGGAATTCACTCATTTTTTTAACAATAGCATCGCATTGTGTTTTGTAAATATTTAGAATATCATCCACAGTTGATGACGAGAGATTAATTATAACCATCTTAGTCTGATGTGATTTCACTTCGATGTGGCATAAATTCTCCTCTTCTTTAACCAGCATGTATTCACAAAATATTTCCAGATTGAATTTTATGTTATCATGTTTTTTAATCATATTGCTTAACAGCTTAGCTACTTTAAATTTAATTCCCGATAAAAAGTTCTCAGGTATTAAATCTGTTTCATTCTTATTCGCAATCACATATGTAACGATGCGATTATTAAACACTGATCTTACACATTTTACTTCATCATCATTATTATCACCATTGTCATCATTTCGCATTTTATCAGCACAATTAAGTTTATGTGCATTTGTTCGTATATGATAGTGCCAATTCGCCTTAGGGATACGTTGGTTGCAGTCAGTACAATTAACAGTATCAATTGTTTCTCCTCCATCTCCAATCTTGGAATGTTGTAAAATGTGTTGTTGATAATTCAGTTGACTTGAGAAGTATTTATTGCATGGTATGCATTTAAATGATGTAGATGGTCCACCATGACATAATCTAATATGTCTTCTTAAATTCCTATTAAACTTGAATTCTTTAAGACACAATTCACAAGTAAAACTAGCCATTTCTATTTCTTTATTTTTAATTTTAAATTTGAAAACACAATTTCACAACCACAACTATCAATTTCTAGCACAAGAATGACTTCTAAATCCTTAAAACAAGTCTATTTATACTCTGGGATGTAGATAAGTAGTAGTTCTCACACTCATTCCGTCCGTCCAATCATTCGTTTGAAAAGCAATACAAATAAAATGAACATGCACAATCATGTCTCTATTTGGGTATACGATGTTATTATTTATTTTCCCAAGAAAACGATCATGCAGGTGTTCATCCTAAGGCCTAAACGTGATATGAATTTCTTATCTCAAGAAACCGATCATGCAGCTGTTCATCCTAAGGACTAAACGTGACACGAATTTCTTATCTCAAGAAAACGATCATGCAGGTGTACATCCTGTATAGAAAAAAAACTGTCACACAGGTGTATATACCTTTTCTATTTATCCAAAATTAAATAACACAAAAAAATTATCAAATAACCAACCAACCCTTAAAACGATCATGCACGTGTACAACTACATTTCTATTTCTTCAACATTTGACCATGACCAACACGTGATAAGAATTTATTATCCCAAAAAGAAAAACGATCATGCAGGTGTATATACCTTTTCTATTTCTTCAACATTAAATCACACAAAAAATAAAAAACAACCACACAACCGACCTACCCTTTCTTATCAGTTTAAAATTAAAGATCCTTCTAACACAAAAACACAACAACAACACGTACAACCTACCCTTTCTTATCAGTTTAAAATTAAAGATCCTTCTAACACAAAAATACAACAACAACAACACGTACAACTATATTTCTATTTTTTCAAACAATACCTACCTACTTACTCACTTACAATCAAAGGATGGTCAACCACACACTTTAAAAATGTTACACGCACTCATTCTGTCCGTCCAATCATTCGAAAAGCAATACAAGTAAAAACAACCACACAACCAACTAACCCTTAAAACTATCATGCAGGTGTAGATCTTGTATAGAAAAAAAAAACTGTCAAATACATTACATGTTACAAACCTATCAACAAGCTAATATGACCGACTGTAGCGTAGGCATGCTCCAAAATTTGTATGGAAAAAGTGGTCGAGAAACGCCATAAACATACTACTAAGGTGTAGCAGCCGAGATACTAGAGACCATGCCAGCCAGCAGTAGAAACAACTATAACGACTTAATGGTGGCCTTACAACGGAAATTCGGCGATGAGCACAAGCGAGAGCTGTACCGCATGGAGTTGAGATGCTGGGCGCAAAAGCCAAACGAGTCATTACAAGCCTTTGCAATGGAAGTTGAGAGGTTGGTGCAGCTTACATACCCAGGAGAAAACCACCCGTTGATAGACAACTTTAAGACCGAGGCGTTTGTTAATGGAATACGCGACGCAGACATCAAATTAGCGGTATGTTCCACACAGAAGGCAACCTTTGCAGAGACCGTGGCCTTCGCACTAGCCCAGGAGACCGCTCGCACCATTTCTAGACCACAAGTAAGCAAAGTGCGAAAAATGGAAGTAGTGGAGGAGGAAGAATGCAGTTTTAATAAATTTAAAGAGATGTTGAAGCAAATTTTGGAAGAGAGTGGACAAAAGGCTAAACTTAAGTGCTTCAACTGTGGAAAGAGTGGTCATTTCCAAAGACACTGTAAAGCGCCACGTAAAAGATCAAGATCCGCCTCACCATCAAGGAATAAGAAACGGGCGAACTACCAACCACCTTCACAAGAGTCCCCGTTAAACTAAAACGAGCTAGCACTGAGGGGCAAGTGCTGGCTCCCACAAGCGAGGGCCCCACAGTCTCAATATCAGTGATGCAGCAAAACAACAGCAACCTTACGGCGAGCGGGTACATAAATGGCAGACAACACATCTTCACTATAGACACCGGTGCGACGCAGTCTATCATCAGACCAGATATAGTAAAGGGGAAGTGTGAGGCACTTAGAAATGTAAGACTTCGGACAGCTACCGGAGAGTCTGCCACCGTCCACGGAAAAACAGAGGCGAAGGTGACGATAGCCAACATCAGCGTAAGCCACGTCTTTATTGTTGCCGATATTGTCGACGAGGTTATCATTGGTGCCGACTTTATGATAGCTCATGGTATCAATTTGAATATGGGGCAACAGATAATGGGTTGGCGAAATGTGGAGATACCTCTTGACGTCGGATACAAGCATCAAGTGCACGCCAGAAGGATAGTTGCTGTCGAACAACAAAAACTACCAGCTCAAAGTGAATCACTGTTATGGGCTCGTTTGGAGGGAGATTGTGAGGAAAACCGCTTGTGGGTTGTGGAACCAGCAGAAATACAGACGGATTTAATATCAGCAAAGGCCCTCGTCAAATCTACAGAGCAGAAAATAGTCCCGGTGAGAGTGCTAAATCTATCAGGCAACGAAAAAGTCATCTGTAAAAACTCAGAAGTCGGTCAATGTGTTCCAGTAGAGGCGATAATAAACAGCGAACAATCGCCGCAAACTGCCGAGATGGCAGTACAAGATTCTGCGTAGACTACAGGAAGCTGAATGATGTCACCAAAAAGGACAGTTACCCGCTACCGAGAATAGACGACACACTCGACACGCTAGCCGGAACAAAGTGGTTCTGCACATTGGATCTACAAAGCGGGTATTGGCAGGTGGAGATTGCAGACAAGGACAAGGAGAAAACCGCATTCAGTGCGAACGGCGGCTTATGGCAGTTTAAAGTTATGCCATTTGGACTTTGTAATGCTCCGGCCACATTCGAGCGACTCATGGAACGTGTGCTAAAGGGACTACATTGGAAGACTTGCCTGGTGTACCTCGACGACATAATAGTGATGGGCAGAACTTTCGACGAACACCTCAAGAACCTGGGAGAAGTTCTGCAACGAATATCGATGGCTGGACTTAAACTAAGCGTAAAGAAATGTGCATTGTTCCAAAGACAGGTAAAATATTTGGGGCATCTTGTAACAGCAAATGGAATATCTACGGATGAAGATAAAATAAGAGCAGTAAAGGACTGGCCTCGTCCCCAGAATCTTCATGAGCTACGCAGCTTTTTGGGACTATGTACATACTACAGACGCTTTGTGCCTAACTTTGCTGGAGTGGCTGCAAGTTTGCATGAGCTCACCAAGAAATCAAAAGTATATCAATGGGGTGAGCCACAGGAGAAGGCGTTCCAGACACTAAAAGATCTATTGTGTGCTGCACCAGTTTTGGCGTATCCAGTCCCAGGAGAAAAATTCATCATAGACAGTGATGCTACCGGATATGGTATTGGTGGTGTACTTTCCCAAGTGATCAATGGGACGGAGAAAGTAGTAGGCTACTATAGTCGCACACTGTCGAAGCCGGAACGAAATTATTGTGTGACTCGACGTGAACTACTTGCAGTGCTGGAGTGCATAAAACATTATCACAAGTACCTGTATGGCCAACATTTCCTGCTAAGGACTGACCATTCCGCACTGAGATGGCTGCTGCAATTTAAGAACCCTGAAGGACAGTTAGCACGTTGGATTGAGCGCCTCCAGACTTACGACTTCAGCATTGAACACCGAAGAGGCATCAAACATGGGAATGCCGATGCTCTTTCACGCCGACCTTGTAATTTGGAGTGTAAACATTGCGTAAAAGCTGAGAAAAAGGAATCCATCGTCGATATCCGGCTAACGCGGATTGAAGACAACGAAGACTGGTCCCAAGCACAAAGGAGTGACCCAATATTGGCGAAGATAATAGCAGCGAAAGAGGAGGATAAACGACCAACAAGAAATGAGATATCCGCAGAAGGTCCTCTTACAAAATCATATTGGGCACTATGGGACAGCTTAAAGATCATAAATGGGTGCCTATATCGACTTTGGGAAAGCGCTGATGGCAAGACCTCATCCAACTTATTGGTAGTGCCTTCCTCCAAAATGAAAGATGTGTTAAAGGAGTTCCATAATGGAGCCAGCGGAGGACATCTTGGAGTGACAAAGACGCTGGAAAAGCTAAAACAACGCTTTTATTGGGTTGGATGTCAGCAAGCAGTGGCGGACTGGATAGCAAACTGTACCCAGTGCATTGCAGCTAAAGGTCCAGTAAGAAGAAGTCGAGGTCAGATGCAACAGTATAACTCAGGCGCACCTTTCGAGCGGATAGCGATGGACGTAGCAGGCCCTTTTCCAGTCAGCAATGCCGGAAACCGATATGTTCTCGTGGTGATGGACTATTTCAGCAAATGGCCGGAAGTGTATGCCATACCCAATCAAGAGGCGAGCACAATAGTAAGCGTTTTTGTGAACAACTGGGTATGCCGCTACGGGGTTCCAATGAAGCTACATTCCGATCAAGGAAGAAATTTCGAGTCAGCTGTATTCAAGGAAATGTGTGAAGTATACGGTATTAAGAAGACTCGAACGACGCCGCTTCACCCACAGTCTGACGGAATGGTAGAACGGTTTAATCGAACCCTGGAAGAGTACTTGCGGAAAGTAGTGAGCGAGCAACAGAAGGACTGGGACGAACACATTCCGAGGTTTCTACTGGCGTACCGATCTGCAGTCCATGATTCAACATCTAGATCGCCCGCCAAGGTAATTTTTGGAACTGAAATAAAACTACCCGGTGACTTGGAGTTTGGAGTTAAGCCCACCACAGAGAGGGATGCCACTGGAAAAGAAAAAAGCCTAAATGAACTTCATCAATTTGTGCGCACGCGAATAAAAATGGTCAGCGATAGAATGAAAGCCAGGTATGATCGTGCAGCAAACACGGAGGGCTTCCATGAGGGACAACTGGTTCTACTTTACAACCCAAAGCGGAAGAAGGGACTATCTCCCAAGCTACAAACCAGCTGGGATGGACCGTACAAAATAATTAAACGGTTAAACGATGTCGTGTACAGGATACAGAAAGCTAACAGCCCCCGAACAAAAATGAAGGTCGTACACATAGAGCGACTGGCAAAATATGGGAGAAGAGATAATGAGCCTATTCGGGACGAACAGGCTTAAGTGGGCGGCAGTGTTACGCATATCGAAACGACCTAATATCGTTTAACATTAACGATAAACAAAAGCTACAAATACATACAAAGACCATGAGGCAATGCGTACACAATACACACGACACAAATACACACTAACACATATGTGCACCGAACCATACATAAAGCAACAATAACATCAGTATGTGTATGAGAGAGATCGATAACCCAAATGCAACATAAGCGAACACAACAAGAAGCAATGTGTACACAATACACATTAACAAATACATCGAACATCTTCTAAATAAACCAGCAACAATAAACAATGTAGTCACAAAAGAATTCTCGAGAAGACGAGAACGCGAACCTTTCACTTCGAGAACCATCATCAGACTGAAGAGGTTCGCATATAAAAGGGCAAGACAAGGCAGGCAACCAGTCAGTTGTAATTGAGTCAGTCTTGAGTGAAGTTGCGTGTGAACAATAAAGAGTCGTGTTGGAAGATATCGGTTGCGAGTAATAGTTGTGTGTGAATAATAGCAAGCAATTAATGTTGTATCGGTTAAGTGTGAACAGTGGCATATAAGAAAGTGTGGACAATAAAGAGAGTTTAATTAAAATAAGACACATATTTGTTTTTACTTGGTTTGCAATTAACGAACTCATATTTAAACGTTTTTAAAAAGGTAAAAACGTAACAATACGTTGTGTGGAATGGTTATTCGCGGACAGGGATTTGCGAGAATCCTCAAGTATTTCTAAGAATACTTTTTAATTTTGTTTTTTTTTTCATATGCGTCGATGTTATCGGAATACCCCAACGCCCACATAATAATTTGTTAAGGGTACTTATGGTTGAAGACACCACTGTATTTATTGCATCAGCTTATTCTGTCTTATATACATACATAGTTGTTTTAAATATGTAAACCTATTACAACTGTTCTTTAATAAATACTTTTCTTATTCTATTTTCTCATCTTAAAGCATAAAGATCTTCGTGTTTTATTTTAACAGGTTATGTGCCCAGCACGTACCCAAAGCGAAATTTAAAAGTAAAATTTATTCGAATTTCTCGTATATTGTAATTATTAAGATGGAAGAAATTAAAATCAATAAGCTTGAAGGCGAGGAAGGCTAGACCTTATGGAAGTTTCAAATAAAAGTAGTCCTTAAAGCTGGTGGACTATGGGAAATTGTATGTGGAGCTGTTCCGCAAAATGTAGCTGATGGTGAACTCAAAAAAAAATGGATTAAAGAAGATGCTAAAGCGCAAAAATATTTAGTCGTTTCTATGGGCGAGAAACCTCTTATGCATATAATAAACTGTGAAACTGCTGCCGCTATGTATGCTACCCTAGAAAGTGTTTACGAGCAAAAGTCTGAAACATCGATCCACTTACTACAGCAACAGTTTTTTCAATACGCAAAAGATACGGATGACAGTATTGCAATGCATATAGCGAAGTTGCAGAAAATTGCAAGGCAGTTAGAAGACCTTGGCGAAAAAATTTCTGAAAATATGTTGATAACAAAAATCCTAATGACATTGCCGGAACAATTTAACCATTTTTTTTCGGCATGGGAAGCAACTGAGAAAAGTGAGCGAACATTAAAAACTCTGACAGCACGTTTGTGTATGGAAGAATCTAGGTTAGGCGTGCAGCCAAATACACAAGGTGCTTTTGTAGCCAATCAAGTCAAAGGCGGTGGTGCTAGGAATGAAAATAGGAAGAAAGGAAAGTGCTTTCTTTGCAAGAAATACGGACATTGGAAGCGAGACTGCCCAAATAAGAAAAACCGGGAAAAATTAACACATTATGATGCCTTTGTAAGTGAGGTTATGTTTATGCAGTCGAACTTATCACGTGAGAGCAGCTGGTACATGGACTCCGGTGCTAGCGACCACATGTCTCATCATAAAGAATGGTTCCATGAGTATGTAAAGTTCGAAACTCCAAGAGATGTGCGTATTGCTGATGGTTCCGTAGTACAAGCGTATGGTAAGGGCAAAATTCAGATAGAGGCATATAATGGCAAGGAATGGAACGCTAAGTATTTAGCTGATGTATTATATGTTCCTAAAATTAAAATTAATTTGTTTTCATCCAGTGCATGTTTAGATAAAGGCTATTTGTTGATAGCGGAGGGAACTAATTGCAGTTTTAAAAAGGAAGGAAAGGTGTTTTTAATAGGTGTGCGAGAAAATACAAAATTATTCAAGCTTTTTTTAAACGTTAGAAACATGGCTGCTATTGCAAATTTTAGCGAGAAAACTGTATCACTGCAACTTTGGCATGAACGCATGTGTCATCAAGCTAAAGATCATGTGAAAAGCATACTAAGTCAACAAAATATTTCATTTAATGATAATAATTTTTTTTGTGAGGGATGTGTTCTCGGTAAGCAGCATCGTATGCCATTTCATAAGAGCGAAAATAGAGCTAAAGTACCAGGTGAACTTGTTCATACTGACCTATGTGGTCCTATGCAAGAGATGTCATACGGCGGTGCGAGGTATATGTTATTATTTCGTGATGATTTTTCTAATTATCGATGCGTCTACTGCATAAAATCAAAAGCGGATGTTGCAGAATTTATTGAACTTTTTTTTTATAGAGTTGAAGCCGAAACTGGAAAGCGAGTACAGTGTCTACGCTCCGATAACGGTTTGGAATATATTAACAAAAATGTAGCAGATATACTTCGTAAAAGAAAGGTAATTCATCAAAAATCAACGCCATATACACCGGAGCATAATGGCCGGGCAGAAAGGGACATGAGAACAATAATTGAAGGCGCACGGTCTATAATTCATGCCAAAGAATTGAGTTTAAAATTCTGGGGCGAAGCAGTACAGAATGTCGTATATACTCTTAATCATACGGGTAAATCTCAAGTTAACAAAAAGTCACCATTTGAATTGTGGTTCAACAAAAAACCTGATATATCTGTGCTTCGAGTTTTTGGATCGGAAGCTTTTGTGCATGTTCCACAGGAAAAACGAAAAAAATTCAATGCGAAATCCAAGAAAGGTGTGTTTGTTGGTTATGAAGAAAATTGCAAAGGCTATAGGATTTGGATTCCTAATGAAAGAAAAATTGAAGTTTCTAGGGATGTTATCATCAATGAAATTTCCAAAACGGCAATATATGTACCTGAAGACAATTCTGAAGTAGAATATCCAGTGCAAGAAGCAACTGCAAATGCTGACAAACATGAAAACGTAATTGATAATAATGACGATTTTTTAATTAAAAGCCTAGGTTGTGGTGACGCAAATGATAATTTGGAGATACGTAAAATTGTAACACGTTCAAAAAGCAGAGAGATTGGGGATAAAGCTACACTTAGCTATGTGAATGTTGCGGAAGCTGATGAGCCTGATTGTTATGAAAAAGCGGTGTCTGGTAACCATTGTTCGCAGTGGAAGCGTGCCATGGATGAAGAGTTTAACTCGTTGATAATAAATCAGACTTGGTCATTGGTGAATTTACCAAAAGGCAGAGCAGCAATTTCAAATAAATGGGTCTACAAGGTTAAACGTGGCAAAAAAGGAGAAATCGAACGCTATAAGGCGCGTCTAGTAGCTCGTGGTTTTACGCAGAAGTATGGCACGGATTATTTCGAAACTTTTAGTCCTGTTGCAAAATTCACATCCATTAGAATGATTTTTGCCATGTCAGTTGAACTTGACATGATCGTAAGGCAATTTGATGTGAAGACAGCATTTCTCTATGGCACTCTCTATGAGGAAATTTACATGCATCAACCAATAGGTTATGAAGATGGAACTGACAAAGTTTGTAAGCTAAACAAGAGCCTGTATGGTTTAAAACAAGCTTCGAGATGTTGGAATCAGAAATTTACTCAAATGCTGAAGGATTTTAATCTGAAGATCAGTGCAGCAGATCCATGCGTTTTTATCGGCAATTCCAACGATGCGAAACTGATTCTTGCGATTTACATTGACGATGGCATCATAGCAGCGCAATCAACAGAAGCACTTTGTAAACTAATTGATCACCTTAGAAGAGACTTCAATATTAAAGTTTTCGATTCGATATTTTACCTGGGCATGGAAGTTATCAAAACACCTAATAAAATTTTTATACAACAAAAAATGTATGCAACAAAAGTGTTAGAACGTTTTGGGATGATCGAAGCCAAACCTGTTGCAACTCCAGCAGAAGGTGGTAATTTAAATACAGAAAATAATCAAGAAGTGCAGTACCCATATCGAGAAGCTGTTGGATCCCTTATGTACCTGTCTACAGTTACGCGACCTGACCTGGCTTATGCAGTATCATACGCAAGTCGTTTTCTCGACACTTATAAGAACGAACATGTCATCTTGATTAAGCGAATTTTCAGATATCTGAAGGGAACTCTTAATGATGGTATTTTGTTTGCAAAAGGGAATAATTTGTCTTTGGCTTGCTACAGTGATTCGGATTTTGCTGGTGATACGGCGACCAGGCGCTCAACTTTTGGTTATGTGATCATGTTTTGTGGTGGGCCTATTTCATGGTCGTCAAAAATCCAGCAAACAGTCGCTCTCTCAACAACCGAAGCGGAATACATGGCTGCTTGTGAATCAGCCAAAGAGCTGATTTGGGTTCGAAGATTGTTAGAGGAAATATCTGAAATTTCTACAGTACCAGAATTATGTTTGGACAATCAAAGTGCAATTAAATTGGTAAAAAATCCACAATACCACAAAAGAACCAAACATATTGAGGTCAAAATTCATTTCATCAGAGAGGTATATGAAAATAAGGGTTTTGTACTTAAGTATGTTCCATCGAATTTACAATTAGCTGATATTTTTACGAAGCCTCTAAGAAAGTTAAATTTTAGTAACTTAAAGTCACTCTTAAATGTGTGCTCTTTTCCTGTAAATGAATAATCTGAGCAATAAAAGTGGAAGTGTTAAGGGTACTTATGGTTGAAGACACCACTGTATTTATTGCATCAGCTTATTCTGTCTTATATACATACATAGTTGTTTTAAATATGTAAACCTATTACAACTGTTCTTTAATAAATACTTTTCTTATTCTATTTTCTCATCTTAAAGCATAAAGATCTTCGTGTTTTATTTTAACAGGTTATGTGCCCAGCACGTACCCAAAGCGAAATTTAAAAGTAAAATTTATTCGAATTTCTCGTATATTGTAATTATTAAGATGGAAGAAATTAAAATCAATAAGCTTGAAGGCGAGGAAGGCTGGACCTTATGGAAGTTTCAAATAAAAGTAGTCCTTAAAGCTGGTGGACTATGGGAAATTGTAAGTGGAGCTGTTCCGCAACCTGTAGCTGATGGTGAACTCAAAAAAAAAAAATGGATTAAAGAAGATGCTAAAGCGCAAAAATATTTAGTCGTTTCTATGGGCGAGAAACCTCTTATGCATATAATAAACTGTGAAACTGCTGCCGCTATGTATGCTACCCTAGAAAGTGTTTACGAGCAAAAGTCTGAAACATCGATCCACTTACTACAGCAACAGTTTTTTCAATACGCAAAAGATACGGATGACAGTATTGCAATGCATATAGCGAAGTTGCAGAAAATTGCAAGGCAGTTAGAAGACCTTGGCGAAAAAATTTCTGAAAATATGTTGATAACAAAAATCCTAATGACATTGCCGGAACAATTTAACCATTTTTTTTCGGCATGGGAAGCAACTGAGAAAAGTGAGCGAACATTAAAAACTCTGACAGCACGTTTGTGTATGGAAGAATCTAGGTTAGGCGTGCAGCCAAATACACAAGGTGCTTTTGTAGCCAATCAAGTCAAAGGCGGTGGTGCTAGGAATGAAAATAGGAAGAAAGGAAAGTGCTTTCTTTGCAAGAAATACGGACATTGGAAGCGAGACTGCCCAAATAAGAAAAACCGGGAAAAATTAACACATTATGATGCCTTTGTAAGTGAGGTTATGTTTATGCAGTCGAACTTATCACGTGAGAGCAGCTGGTACATGGATTCCGGTGCTAGCGACCACATGTCTCATCATAAAGAATGGTTCCATGAGTATGTAAAGTTCGAAACTCCAAGAGATGTGCGTATTGCTGATGGTTCCGTAGTACAAGCGTATGGTAAGGGCAAAATTCAGATAGAGGCATATAATGGCAAGGAATGGAACGCTAAGTATTTAGCTGATGTATTATATGTTCCTAAAATTAAAATTAATTTGTTTTCATCCAGTGCATGTTTAGATAAAGGCTATTTGTTGATAGCGGAGGGAACTAATTGCAGTTTTAAAAAGGAAGGAAAGGTGTTTTTAATAGGTGTGCGAGAAAATACAAAATTATTCAAGCTTTTTTTAAACGTTAGAAACATGGCTGCTATTGCAAATTTTAGCGAGAAAACTGTATCACTGCAACTTTGGCATGAACGCATGTGTCATCAAGCTAAAGATCATGTGAAAAGCATACTAAGTCAACAAAATATTTCATTTAATGATAATAATTTTTTTTGTGAGGGATGTGTTCTCGGTAAGCAGCATCGTATGCCATTTCATAAGAGCGAAAATAGAGCTAAAGTACCAGGTGAACTTGTTCATACTGACCTATGTGGTCCTATGCAAGAGATGTCATACGGCGGTGCGAGGTATATGTTATTATTTCGTGATGATTTTTCTAATTATCGATGCGTCTACTGCATAAAATCAAAAGCGGATGTTGCAGAATTTATTGAACTTTTTTTTTATAGAGTTGAAGCCGAAACTGGAAAGCGAGTACAGTGTCTACGCTCCGATAACGGTTTGGAATATATTAACAAAAATGTAGCAGATATACTTCGTAAAAGAAAGGTAATTCATCAAAAATCAACGCCATATACACCGGAGCATAATGGCCGGGCAGAAAGGGACATGAGAACAATAATTGAAGGCGCACGGTCTATAATTCATGCCAAAGAATTGAGTTTAAAATTCTGGGGCGAAGCAGTACAGAATGTCGTATATACTCTTAATCATACGGGTAAATCTCAAGTTAACAAAAAGTCACCATTTGAATTGTGGTTCAACAAAAAACCTGATATATCTGTGCTTCGAGTTTTTGGATCGGAAGCTTTTGTGCATGTTCCACAGGAAAAACGAAAAAAATTCAATGCGAAATCCAAGAAAGGTGTGTTTGTTGGTTATGAAGAAAATTGCAAAGGCTATAGGATTTGGATTCCTAATGAAAGAAAAATTGAAGTTTCTAGGGATGTTATCATCAATGAAATTTCCAAAACGGCAATATATGTACCTGAAGACAATTCTGAAGTAGAATATCCAGTGCAAGAAGCAACTGCAAATGCTGACAAACATGAAAACGTAATTGATAATAATGACGATTTTTTAATTAAAAGCCTAGGTTGTGGTGACGCAAATGATAATTTGGAGATACGTAAAATTGTAACACGTTCAAAAAGCAGAGAGATTGGGGATAAAGCTACACTTAGCTATGTGAATGTTGCGGAAGCTGATGAGCCTGATTGTTATGAAAAAGCGGTGTCTGGTAACCATTGTTCGCAGTGGAAGCGTGCCATGGATGAAGAGTTTAACTCGTTGATAATAAATCAGACTTGGTCATTGGTGAATTTGCCAAAAGGCAGAGCAGCAATTTCAAATAAATGGGTCTACAAGGTTAAACGTGGCAAAAAAGGAGAAATCGAACGCTCGTAGTTTTACGCAGAAGTATGGCACGGATTATTTCGAAACTTTTAGTCCTGTTGCAAAATTCACATCCATTAGAATGATTTTTGCCATGTCAGTTGAACTTGACATGATCGTAAGGCAATTTGATGTGAAGACAGCATTTCTCTATGGCACTCTCTATGAGGAAATTTACATGCATCAACCAATAGGTTATGAAGATGGAACTGACAAAGTTTGTAAGCTAAACAAGAGCCTGTATGGTTTAAAACAAGCTTCGAGATGTTGGAATCAGAAATTTACTCAAATGCTGAAGGATTTTAATCTGAAGATCAGTGCAGCAGATCCATGCGTTTTTATCGGCAATTCCAACGATGCGAAACTGATTCTTGCGATTTACATTGACGATGGCATCATAGCAGCGCAATCAACAGAAGCACTTTGTAAACTAATTGATCACCTTAGAAGAGACTTCAATATTAAAGTTTTCGATTCGATATTTTACCTGGGCATGGAAGTTATCAAAACACCTAATAAAATTTTTATACAACAAAAAATGTATGCAACAAAAGTGTTAGAACGTTTTGGGATGATCGAAGCCAAACCTGTTGCAACTCCAGCAGAAGGTGGTAATTTAAATACAGAAAATAATCAAGAAGTGCAGTACCCATATCGAGAAGCTGTTGGATCCCTTATGTACCTGTCTACAGTTACGCGACCTGACCTGGCTTATGCAGTATCATACGCAAGTCGTTTTCTCGACACTTATAAGAACGAACATGTCATCTTGATTAAGCGAATTTTCAGATATCTGAAGGGAACTCTTAATGATGGTATTTTGTTTGCAAAAGGGAATAATTTGTCTTTGGCTTGCTACAGTGATTCGGATTTTGCTGGTGATACGGCGACCAGGCGCTCAACTTCTGGTTATGTGATCATGTTTTGTGGTGGGCCTATTTCATGGTCGTCAAAAATCCAGCAAACAGTCGCTCTCTCAACAACCGAAGCGGAATACATGGCTGCTTGTGAATCAGCCAAAGAGCTGATTTGGGTTCGAAGATTGTTAGAGGAAATATCTGAAATTTCTACAGTACCAGAATTATGTTTGGACAATCAAAGTGCAATTAAATTGGTAAAAAATCCACAATACCACAAAAGAACCAAACATATTGAGGTCAAAATTCATTTCATCAGAGAGGTATATGAAAATAAGGGTTTTGTACTTAAGTATGTTCCATCGAATTTACAATTAGCTGATATTTTTACGAAGCCTCTAAGAAAGTTAAATTTTAGTAACTTAAAGTCACTCTTAAATGTGTGCTCTTTTCCTGTAAATGAATAATCTGAGCAATAAAAGTGGAAGTGTTAAGGGTACTTATGGTTGAAGACACCACTGTATTTATTGCATCAGCTTATTCTGTCTTATATACATACATAGTTGTTTTAAATATGTAAACCTATTACAACTGTTCTTTAATAAATACTTTTCTTATTCTATTTTCTCATCTTAAAGCATAAAGATCTTCGTGTTTTATTTTAACATAATTTAAGGAAATCGCATGATCTTCCTGGCCAACTAATGTCAACGTAACGTCATATTTCTGTGTCTGAAAACTTAACAAAATAAAACCAAAATTGGTCATATTAAGTGTCTGGTGACATTTTACATCGCTTGGCAAAAAAGTCGATCCCTATGAAATTTACAGATCATAATTAGCATCAAACTGTCACTCTTTTCGTATTCAATGGCTTTACCCAACCAATTCTGAATACTTCGAGCTCCATGTGCAACAATTTTGCTGCAAAAATAAAAAACAATTAATCTGATATGTTCTTTACAGCGTTAATATGTCTGTAAAGAGTTACAAATAAAATGTTCGCCACCATGTCCAGATTTTTGAAAGTGCTGTCACACAAACACTGATAACAACTGTTTTGAAGTGCAGAGCACTCACATAATAATTCCATTTTTTCGCACCCTTATAGCTAGCGCGGTAATCCTGATGGACAGATTGAACTTGTCAGCGAGGCTACCAATAGCACAGTGTCGCGTTAGAATTCCTGTTAGAGTGTGAACTGTTCTCTTATCGAGACTTTCTTTCCTGCTGCAGTTACAGCAGTTTTTAAATTCGACTACCAGGTCTGTTGAACCAACTATGGTTTGCTGAATTCCATGCTCCTTTTTCCAATTTGGTAAAGTATTCTTGTACGGGCGTATGTTTCTCCTTCATTGCTTCCTCCTCAGACATCTTCGATTCCTTTCATGCCAGTTCGTCCGCCTTTTCGTTCCCCTCTACGTCGCAGTATCCAGAACCCAGTAGTGTCGTATATTGTGTCAACGTATATTGTATAGACAGTCTATGCAACTCCTGACGCCTTTTGATTTGACTGTCCACTCATATGATTAAGTTCAAAGAAGGTAGCTTCCAGGCTTCAATCATACGTGCAGCTTGTTCAATAGCAAAAATCTCCACCTGAAATTTGCTGGCCAGGCCCGTTCAATGCCATATTATCGGAATAAACCCCTGATCCCCCCAATCCATTCTTGGGCCATCGCTGAAGATCTTTATATCACCGTCATACTTTGACTGGTTCACAATCCCATTTTTTTATGTGGGAGTATGAGTTTTGTATGTTCAGCCGAAAACAGTCCCTGGTGCCTTGGTTAAACCTGTACGATTCGGTTCTACTTCATGTAGTAATCATTACCGTACATTGCCTAGACATATCCGAGGACTTAAGCCTCTGTAAAGTTTAAGCAGTCATGATTTGTGGGAAGATGTCTAATGGTTGTAGAGTCCAGATGACCCCGAGACACTCATGATGACCAAGCATGCCAGCCTCTATACTTAGCTCAGCTTCCTTGAAGATAGATTTTATAAAAATCATATCCTTATTTGAAGTCGACGTAGTCTAGTAGGTAGTGTGTTGGCTTATTAGACGTAAAGCCAGGGTTCGTATCCCAGGTCAGGCATCAAAACGAAATATGAAAAAAAAGTATTTCTTCGGCGATTTCCTCTCAGCAGATTTCTGGCAAAAACTCTGAGAGTAAATAAACCTGCCATGAAAAAAGTTTCTCAAAAGTTTCTCCAGCCACTCACGTATAAAATTAACGCACACAACATGAGTGGTGTGAGAAGCTAGGACGTTGTACAATGGGTCAATTCGACCTCCGACTTTGTCACAGTTGACAAGTACACGTCCTCTAACCTAACTTACCATATCCTTAGAAAATAAATTTGGACCGATAACACTGTAAAGCACAAAATTCTTACCAAACAGTCACAAGATCGTCAATCGAGCTCATCGCCGATTATGTTTTTTCGTGCGGTATATAGTCGCCGTAGTCTAGTAGGTAGTGTGTTGGCTAATTAGACGTAAAGCCGGTGTTCGTATCCCAGGTCAGACATCAAAACGAAATATGAATAAAAATATTTCTTCGGCCACTGCCTCTCAGCAGATTTCTGGCAAAAACTCTGAGAGTAAATAAAATTAATATGAAAAGCTTCTCAAAAAATCTGTCGTTCGGAGTCCACTTTAAACTGTAGGACCCACCACTCATGTATAAAATTAACGCACACAACATAAGTGGTGTGAGAAGCTAGGTCGAAATCCTGTCTGAAGGGTTGTAATGTCGAATTATGTATGTATGTATCCTTAGGAAATTACTTCGCATAGCAAAAGGTGAATGAAAGCTGAGAGATTATTAAAAAAATTGTATTTAATTTATAATGTTTAGTTTTCAATAAAGCAAACAATTCATACAAAACTTATTTTGTTCAAGTCACAACCGTTTTGTTAACCTATGACTGTAAACAATTTTTATGATGATTTAGAAAAAAAAACAACCAAACAATTAATTTAACTTCATTAAGTACATTCTCAACCTCCTATCGTATGCTGCACCAAACTGTTGATTTTGTTGTTTTCACTTTTTACGTTTCGTCTTAATTTCATGATGTTATGACTTGAATATATTAATACTTATAGTGTGTCTTGCTATTAAAATGTTCTTCTTCAAAAGCTTTTCTATTGCTTTTTATTATTTCACTACTGTTACTAACTCCAGAGTAACTGTCATTGAGTCTATGGTCGCACCCATCACCATTAGTGTATTATAGTTTTCAAGTTTGTTTATTAGCATTGATGATGATGTTGATGACCAACTTTTATCTTTTGTGTTATCGTGATGTTGCCTTAATGTACTGTGTTGACAATTTGTATGCTGTTAGCATCATGGTTCGTAGTGCAAGCAAAGCAATAATAGTGTCCTGTTGCTTCCATTTACCATAATAGTTGGAATGAATGACTAAATATCAGTGTTTACGGGGATGATATGACTAACTTTTATTCACTTTCATAAACATTTGTTATAAAATCAATTGACTCATCACTGATTTAGTGCTATCATTCAAGGATCTAAAGAAAGATAATACAAAAGAAAATATTGGTACATACTCTAAGAATCATAAAAAAGTATCGTTCGTTTTATGATTGACACTTAATCATCGTTACAAAATCAAGTGCCATAAGCCTCTTTAAAAATCATCTCATGCACTACGTTAACAAAGATTACTGGTTTTTATGAAATAAATTTTAATAAATTTTATGAACACATAAGCAGCAATTTTAAAAATATAGCTGCAGTCAGTTCTAGTAATACATATATAAAGTAAATCCACTGATAAAGTACTTAGTATGAACGTATGTCTCTCTCTCTCTCTGCCGTAATGATTTGTTCAAGTAGTGCTTTGGTTCTACGTAATTCCAAGTTCTTCATATTTGTACTTCCAGTCTAATGTATAACATACGCGGCCTTTTCTTATTTGGCTATGACCGCTCGGAAAATTGCTATCGCATACTCTTTCATGTGTGAGAAAATAAATAAAAATAAATTGGAATTGGAAAGACACATGCATACATTCAAATTGGTCATCACCCAGGATTACGACCTATCTTCTCATACTACTTATGTTGTGTGTGTTCAGTTTATACATAAGTGGCGGGATCTACCGTTTAAAGTCGATTGTAAAAGACAGATTTTTTAGGAAACATTTCATGACAAATTTATTTTACTCTCAGAGTTTTTGCCAGAAATCTGTTGAGATGCAGTCGCCGAAGAAATATTTTTTTCATATTTCTTTGATGGCGATGTCTAACCTAAGGTTTTGGCCTTACGTCTAATAAGTCAACACACTACCTACTAAACTACGGTGGCTTGCTTCTGTCCTTCCCGAAAAATGAACTATTTGGAGAAGATTTTGGGCTTTTACAGTGTCATTGGTCCATATTTATTTGGACCTACAGTTTAAGTCGCCTCCTAATGACAGATTTTTTGAAAAAATTTTCATGGCTATTCTATTTTTTGCCAGAAAGCTGCTGAGACATAGTCGCCTAAAAATGTTTTTCATATTTCGTTTTGTTACAGATGTCTGACCTGCGGTTAGAATTGTGGACAAACGTATACTTCGACAACACACTACCTACTAGAACACGGCGACTACATTGTTTAAATGTCCGCCATAGTTTCTCTAAATAAGGGGTAACCGAAATGTTGCTTTCTTTCGCGATTACAGCACATAAATCAGTCTGATTTAGAGAACTACAAACAATCACAATGTTCTTATAATATTTCGCACAAATTTTTTAGTAAACCTTTCAGGGCGTTTGACTGCTTTATTCTTTTATAAACCGAGTATGGCTGCAAACTCCAAATAATTTTCTTCTAAGCAAATTGCCATGTAGTTTGAACCATGGCCTCACGTCTAATAGGCCAACATACTACCTATTTATACTATTATACTATTATATTATACTATTATATTGCATGACACATAGTTAATTGTTCATTACAACCTTTTAGTCAGGATTACGATCTAGTTTCTCACACCACTTATGTTGTTCGTTAATTTTTTACACATGAGTAGCGGGACCTACAGTTTAAAGTCGACTCAGAACGACAGATTTTTGAGAAACTTTTCAAGGCAATTTTATTTACTCGCAGAGTTTTTACCAAAAATCTGCTAAGAGGAAGCCCCCGAGAAATATTTTTTCTTATTTCGTTTAGTTGGAGATGCCTGTCCTAGGGTTTGAACAGAGACTTCACGTCTAATAAGCAAACACACTACCTACTAGACCAATGCGACTTCTATTGTATGATATTCAAATCATTTATCAAACCATTTCATCCACTATTGCCTTTGCATTTATTCTACAATTGTGGAAAAAATTTAATATTTATTTGTTTTATATTATCATGTTAATATTTTTCTTTTATTTAGACTTTTATTGTTATCAAATTTATAATGAACGTCCTGAACAAACTAAACATTTATTTAATTTGAACAGAAAATTTATTTAATTTTTTTCGTCACTATCTGACATTCGTAAAGTTGGTTTAAAAATTTTGGAAATAAATTTCTAGCAGATACAAATTGGTTAAATGGTTTAAAAATATTTTAGAAAAATAAATCTCCATTAAAATATTTGCACAAATTGCATACACCATCGAAGGCATGCAAACGAAACAAAAAAGCATAGAAAAATAGAAAATTTAAATCACGTTTCTCTGCTTTTGCAAGCAAGAGAATGTGGAAAACGAAATATTTTGTAATGGAAGAGAAGAGAAGAAGAAAAAGTATCCATTTGCCATTCATTAATTGTGCTGCCATAAAGTAGACCAGAAAAATTTCTACTCCTACATAAAATGTACTCACGTCTAAACGTCTAACGAAGAAAAATGTAAAGGAATCGTAAATATTGCTTCACATAAAAAAAACAAATTTATCTATTGGACTGTGTTTTATATGAAACTAGGATGCCTTGATAGGCAGTAAAGTAGTTTGCTGGTCGGTGAATGTGTGGGTTTGGGGTTTTTTGTTGTGTCTGTTACACTACACCAAGCATAAGGCCTTAGTTGCAGAGTCCATATAAATTGTAACATGTTTTATGTTTTCTATTGTAATAATATTGTTCTAGACTAGAAATATTGCAAACGGTCATTAAATGGCTAGGCAAGAGACGAAGAAACTTCAAGATCCTGTTGGGGGGGTTCAGTAAGAATAACGGCCTACCTGTAGGGTGGTTGTTTTTAAAGTTTAAATTGAAAAATGTAATAAAACAAAAACGTATTGAATTTTTGTTAAATTTAATTTTTTGTTGTGAAGTACAATCCTTCCGGTTAGAAACGGAACATAACTTCATTCAAAAGGCTGTCTCGGCTGGCCTCACAGTTCCTCAATCGATCGGATCAATTTTCGTGCACTTTTTCGAGTGTACGTGGATGTATCTCGGCAATAGCATCACTAACATTTGCCTTCAAATGCTCAATTGTCTGTGGTTTGTCGGTATAACACTTTTCTATAACGGCGCCCCACAGAAAAAGTCCAACGGTGTCAAATCGGAACTTCTTGGTGGCCAATTAACATCAATATTCGGGCTAATTAAACGGCCATCAAACGTTGGACGCAATAAATCGATTGAAGCATGAGATGTGTGGCAAGTTGCTCCATACTGTTGAAACCAAACATCGTTCAAATAAATACCATGAAAAGCGGGTACAAAAAAAATCGGTTATCATGGTGCGATAGGTGCCTCCATTGATCATAATGTTGCGCCGCCCTCATCCTTAAAGAATTATGGGCCAATGATGCCTCCGTTCCAATAGCCGCACCAAACAGTCACTCATAATTGGTGCATTGGCTTCTGTAACACTACATGTGTGTGCCAAATACGACAATTTTGCTTATTAATGTATCCAACAAGATGAAAATGATCTTCTATCGAAAATATGATTTTTTTTTTGCAAAATCGATATTATCGTGCAGTTTGTCGTTGGCCCAATAAATCCCAACGTTGCTCAAGCATAAATCGATTCATTACGTTCCGTAGAGGTAATATACTGAATTTTGTGACAGAATAGAATGACATAAGTATTACCAGATTCGAAATAACCGATGGTTGAAATTTAAACCGATAGACAGCCCTGGCGTTACAGTACCTTGGACCAATTTCCGTAGACTTTTTCGAGTACATAGGGTCATATATTTCAATTGTCGGTGGATTGCCGGCATAACAGTTTTCTTTAACGGTGCCCGACAGAAAATAGCTGATACATTTAATGCCAAATAGGTTAAATAGAGTGGCTTAGCCTTAAGGGATATCCTACTAAGGGCCATTATTACAACTTGCCTTTAAACTTGGGTTTAGTTAAAGGTACCTTTAGCTAAAGGGAACTGTAAAGTTACCTTTAACTGATTTTTGTTATTACAACTTACAGATAAAATAAAATAAAAATGTGGCAGTGCCGGAGCAAAGTCGATAAAACTGCTCAATTAAACAAGCTTTTTTTTAACGCAATGGAAACAGCGGACTTCGTTTTTTGTTGTATATGCCATATCGAAAATAGTATATGATATGGCAAGTTCAAACATAAAGTGACCTTTAAATGTTAAAGGTAGGATGAGCATCCCTTTAGCTTAACGCTCACTTCTATCTTATTGGGTACTCATAATAATGAAAAAAATTTATCTGCCCGTTAAAATCCTCCCTTTAGTTAACGACAAGTTGTAATAATGGCCCTAAATATAACAAATAACATTTTAATATATTGAGCTTTTGAATTTTAATTTTACCTTGAGTTCTTCTTGGGGGTACCTACACTTTTGCGGTGTAAAAATATGGAGTCACCGGTAAGGTTTCCTTATTTTTCTTATAGTTTGTGATAAATCTTAAAAATTTGTGTTGTAAAATAGAAATAAATTAATAAAATAAATATAAAAAACATAAATTATATTACATTGCTTAAAATTCATGAAATTTCTTAAATTTTTAAGGCCACCTAAACTTTTGCTGCCCACTATAAATGTTACTAGCGTTGCTCGGCAATATTATAATATAAGTTTCCGTATGTGTCGCCGAAGTCGCCGTAGTCTAGTAGGTAGTGTGTTGGCTTATTAGACGTGAAGGCAGGGTTCATATCCCCGGTCAGACATCAAAAACGAAATATGAAAAAATATTTCTTCGACGACTTCCTCTCAGCAGATTTCTGGCAAAAACTCTGAGAGTAAATAAAATTGCCATGAAAAGTTTCTCAAAAATATGTCGTCCGGAGTCGACTTAAAACTGTAGGTCCCGCCACTCATGTATAAAATTAGCACACACAACATGAGTGGTGTTGAGAAGCTAGGCCGTATTCCTGACTGAAGGGTTGTAATGGCCAATTATGTATGTATGTAAGTTTCCATATGTGTAAAAACATTAAATTTTTCCAAACAATTGAAATGTTTCTGAAAAATTATTTAAAGAATAAAATAAATAGGCAATCAGCTCTCTACTAAAGTTGTAAATATCTTCGAAGATTTCCTTGGGATGAATTATACCATCTAAAAATACTCAACGTTAGGGGGCCTTTTGCGGGGTCCTTATAACTCAGTTGTTGTTTCAGCTGAACTTCGCTGATATGCAGATACTTATATTACAAAACTGGAAACCTGTGTAATATTTCTTAAAAAGTAGGGTTCCTGGGCAAAACAATAACTTCATTGACAAAATGTCTCAAATGTGGAGTTTATCTATACGTCAATAATAACAAATGATATGTCTCTATACTAATTATTTATAATGCTATTCAAGAAGATGTTTGCTTAATATGTGCAAATGCGAGATATGAATACGAGGATATAACACATGATTTTATTACGATACTTTATAAGAAATGCTATGAAAAGCTTCTCAAAAACCTTCTGTTCAGAGCCGAACAGTACGTCCCGCCGCTCATGTATAAAATTAACATACACAACATAAGTGGTGTGAGAAGCTAGGTTCTAATCTTGACAGAAGAGTTGTAATGACCACTTTTGTATGTATGTATTTAACTCACTTATATAGAGCCTCTTAAAAGGACATCCAAAATCTGACAGATCATAACGGCCATTTTATTGAAGCTACATCTGTTAAATTAGTTGTCATTAATTCATACATGAATAACAAAATTGCATTATCAGACAACGTTTTCATCGAGAAATCATCTTCAGCGATTAGATGTATTTCTGGATGAATAGATACGTTAACAATCGAAATTAGTGACTTTGAAACGATACCAAGTCAGCTGTGGAATTTGGTAGCATCGATTCATATTTCTTAGAGAACGTCGTTGGTCATCTCTATCAGTATCAAGATAAATTGCTAAATTATTTTGGCCTGAATTGGATAATCAAAACAACAACCATATGTGGACTGCACTAGGTGCCACTTAGTTCATGCCACATACGATATTTTGCACGAGCGATTTAAGAACATCACCATCTTAAGTCTTATGTATATGAGAATAAGCTACAAACCACTGTGGCCCTCAAAGCCAACGTAATCCATGCAACCCAATCAAATTCAACACGATTTTTGCATCAGACGAATTGATAATTAGAAATTTCTGATGCGCTTCACTCACAGAAGGTGGTGGTGATATTTAAACATTGTCATATTCTGCACATAATGACATGACTAGGTCTATCAAACGTGTAAATAAATTTCGTTGATACTTCACACGATACTTATTGAAACACCTGGTACACATTTTTATAATTTTGATTTTAGTAAATGAATGAACAACAGATATTTTTTATTTGTTTATTTTTAATTTTTTTGTGAATATATCTTAAAAGTATTATTAAACATTTCATTAATTAAATTTCCCCGTTACATCCAGTAGAGATTTCAGGTATAGCATTGAACGTACGTATGCTTCTGATACCCTCTCGTTGGCCAATGTATGTTCACGATGGAGCCAATCTGTATGTATTACTTTTAGTTCTTGAGATATTAGATTGCATCGTAGTTTTCGTACGCCCAATATGTGGCGTTGGGGCTTAAAATGTTCACATTGTATAGCTACAGGTTGTTTTCGTCTTGGTTTTGAAATTTTACGTGCTGTTTGCCTCGTGTCACAAAATAAGCGCTTCTTAACTCCTTCAATAGCCGCAAAGTAAGGAAGCAATTTCGGTGGGGCCACTATCGCTTCCAGGATACTACGAATAAGATTTTTATCGTTCTCAGCTGATGGGTTTTAATTCCAAAGAACTCTAAGACAGTTTATGATTATCACGAGGCTTTCAGTGGAATAAAAGAACAGTGACTCAATATACATTGCTGAAAAACCCAATATCATTTATTTTCAATTATTAACCGGAAGGATTGTACTTTCAAATAAAAAAAGAAATTTGAGAAAATATTCAGCAGTTTTTTTTAAGCATTTTCAAAAAAAAAAATTAATTTGGCGGACCCTTTATTTCTTTAAGCGTTTTTATTACGTTCAATTGAAATTTAAAAAAAATTTTAATACAAATAAATAAAACCCTTAATTTATTATTTGTAGTTAACTATACAGAAAAAAATAAAATTTTTGTATTAAACCTTAAATTTGTTAAAAACAAATATATTTATATAAAAAAAAATTTTTTGGTTATTTTTATCCTTATTTGGTTATTTTTTATTTTAATTTTTGTTATAAAATTTTTTTGGTCGTGGCAACGTTGCTGATGACATTGTAAAGCACAAAATCCTTACCAGACAGTCACAAGATCGGACATCGAGCTCAACGCCGAATATGTTTTTTCATGCGGTATATAGTCACTGTAGTCTAGGAGGTAATGTTTTGACTTATAAGACGTGAGGCCGTGGTTCAATCCCTCGTTTCGACATCTCGATAAAAACGAAGTATGAAAACAAAATATTTCTTCGGTGGCTTTCTCTCAGCAGTCTTCTGGCAAAATTCTGAGTGCAAGTAAAATTGTCATGAAAAATTTCTCAAACATCTGTCGTTCGGAGTCGACTTTAATGGTGTGAGAAGCTAGGCCGCAATCCTGTCTGAATGTTTGTAATGATCAATTATGTATGTAACGACATTATGTAAAGACATTTTAAATTTCTATCAAAATAATAACCAGGTTTTAGCCTCCATTTGCATATGGTAGTAAAAAGAAATGTTGGGTTAAAATAGTTATTTGTAAGAACAAAAAATTTTATTCGTAAAATCAACCACACAATTTGCATTTCAATTCGAAATGCTGCCCATATGTGTTCATCAGACATTACCTATTTACGTTTGAAGAACGTGTAATTAGAAATTTGATTGTAATAACATTGAATGCCATTTTTGACTTGTAAAATCAACAGGAAGTATTTTGTAACAAACAATGTCTTGTGGTAGAATTTCAGTAATTGTAGTAATAATTGCCTTGACTAATTAATTTAATCAATTCATTAATATTTTTAGTATTTAACAAGGTATTGTATACGTACATATTTTATGTTATGTTCTATGTAAGATAGCTTAGTACTTTTCATGTGTAGTAGATTTTATACATATTTTTCTATGTTTAGGATTTATTTTACTTACAAGTTAAGAAATGCTTTACGCTCTTCTGAACAAATATATTTTCTGCAAAATCATTTAAACAACATATTTTGTCTTCAAGACTATGTGGTTCTTGTAAATGCTTGTGTAATACACACAACATTGTAACAAAAATAATACGAATAATGTTGTTAACTTATTTACTTAACATTTTCGACCAACAAAACTTTGATTAACAAGTACATGACGATCCAAGACTTGATGTGCATATTAATTTTTGAATTAATTGTGATACGTTATTCATATAGAATTTACTGAATAGCATGCACGTGCTAAATGTTAAAAGTATGTATATGTGGACCCTAAAATAATTTAATTTTCCTATCAACCATTTCATTTATGTCCATATTTTTTTATTATTTTTTTTAATGAATAGTAAATATACTCCAGGTCAGACATCAAAACGAAATATAAAAAAATATTTCTTTGGCGACTTCCTCTCAGCATATTTCTGGGAAAAACTATAAGAGTAAATAAACCTGTCATGAAAAAGTTTTTCAAAAATTTGTCGTTCGGAATCGACTTTAAACTGTAGGTCCCTACACTCATGTATAACATTAACACACACCATGAAGGGTTGGAATGGCCTGTATGTATGCATTTAGGTAAAAAATTATAAATATAAATATATTTAATGACAATAACTAACTTCAACTAATTTTCTTCCGTGCGAGGCAACACCGTCTCCTTTGCGAAAATGATGGCTACTTCAACAACCCTTTCCATTCATGTATCATCTTTATCTTTAAGTCTACATTGAGATTCAGGACTTCCATACCGGACTACTAAGTCTGGAAAAATGATGCGACCCACCTAGCAAAGTACAAATTTTCACAGACGGCTCCAAATTAAGCGGAAGTGGAATTTTTAGAATCGATCGGTCGGCACAGTATATAAGGCTGCGAACCATTGTAGCATTTGAGCTGCCGGATCATGTTGCATTGCAGGCGGAATTGTTGGCAAGAATGTCCCTAAGCGGAGATGGATACCTTCTGGCTGTCTTCTGATAACCATACGGCTATCAAACCTCCGAATTCCAACTTGATGAACTCCAAGACGCACTACAGCTGTCACATACTTAAATCTCAAAGAAGTAGCAGAACGATGCCCAGACACAGTGATAATTCGGTAGAGCGGATAAGCTGGCCAGACGGGGTACACTCATAGAAATTACCGACGAATTCTCGACTTTGGGAATGTCTCTGAGAAACTGAAAGCTTAAAAATCTCTGACACTGGTAGAACAGCATGAAAATTTTAGCAAAGGCATGTAGGGGCGTCTGGTATGTCAGTTTCAACTAAACAGAAACACGCTCAGTATGGTTGTCGGTGTCATTATGAGGCATGGCGCAGAGATAAAAAGAAGGGATTTTGTCAAAGGAGAAAAAGGCACTTTGGTGCTTACAGTATAATAGAACATCTTATTACTAAATACGATTCTAATATACGCATATTGTACCAATAGAACCTACATGACACACTTTATCAAAAGCCTTTGTTACATCAATGAAAACTACCGATCAAGTTCACTTGTCCTGAGATATTTTTCACCTATTCAGCTATTCTTTCTCTATACAGGGTCTTTCAATGGAATTTTTGAACTTCGATAGTTGATAACGGACATATTGTTATATTAGTTATAATTTGTGCAGTCTGTTTCACCAAATCGCCATCGAAGTCCGTAGACAATGACGTATGTTGTGTAAATAAGCTCTGGACCAGTTGGCAAGTTAACCCCAACTTTCATCGAATAATTATCATCATCCTGATGAAGTCCAATGTATTACTGTTTAGTATGTATTTGTAAAGGCAGCGTCTTTTGGTTTTTTGATTCTTTAAGAATGAGGATGAGCAGGATTGAATTGGATAATCTGGATACTTATTTACTCACTTACTTAAATGGCCATTAATTACCCGATTAACGGATTTAGGCCTGCAGCAACACATCCTTCCAGGCGCCTCTGCTTCTTGCGCGCCTACGCCAGTTGGTCACACCAATCGATGACAGGGCTTCCTCGACTTGGTCCTTCCAACGGATACAAGGTCGTCCTCTTCGCCGACTTCCGCAGATCCCCGCATCAAATACCCGTCTCGCCGGAGCATCCTCCTCCATTCGAACGACATGGCCGAGCCAGCGCAGCCGCTGGATATTAATACGCTGCATAACGTCTATGAGGAGCTCATATAGCTCACTGTTGGATCGGATGCGGAAATCATCGCCAACTCGCACTGGAAGAAGATCTTACGTAGGCATTTTCTCTCGAATACTCTCAAGGCTGCTGCATCAGTTCTTAATAAGGTCCATGCCTCTGCCCCATAAAGAATCACGGGTAGGATGAGCGTCTTGTAGAGTATTAGTTTTGTCGCACGAGAGAGGTCTCTGCTACTCAATTGCCTATTGAGACCATAGTAGCACCTGTTGGCAAGAGTAATCCTGCGTTTGATCTCCAGACTGACATCATTTTTGGTGATAACGGCGGAGCCAAGATAAATAAATTCCTTGACTATCAAAAGTATAGTTATCGGCCGTAACCTGAGAATCAATACGCCGCACGTCTCTACTTGTCGATAACATATACTTTGTCTTGCCCTCATTTACTGCCAGACCCATCTTCTTAGACTCCCGTTCAATAGCACTGAAGGCAGCAGTAACATCTCGCTTGGTACGCCCTATGATGTCGATGTCGTCAGGGTACGCAAGCAATTGGACACTTTTTTGAAAAATAGTCCGATTGCGATGCAATCCTGCCTTTCGCAGAACACTCTCCATGACAAAGTTGAAGAGGTCGCATGATAAGGGGTCGCCTTGTCTGAAACCTAGCACGGTATCAAAAGGTCCGGGGAGGTCCATTCCTACCTTGACGGAGCTGCAGGAATTGCTCAACGTCATTCTGAAAAAAACACGATCCCATATGGGGCAATTGAAGGCTGCCTTATAGTCAACAAAATGATGGTGTGTGTCGACTAGTTTTTCGTGGGCCTTTTCCAGGATTTGGCGCAGTGTGAAGATCTGGTCGATGGTGGATTTGCCAAGCCTGAAGCCGCACTGATAAGGTCCAATCAGTGTTTTGACGAGTGGCTTCGGTCGTTCAGACAATACGCCTGTAAGAACCTTATATGCGATAGGGAGAAGGCTTATACCCCTGTAGTTGGCATCTTTTTGAAGTTTATTGTCTTGGTTTTCATTGGAGAAGATTTTTACGTGGTGGGTTCCAAGCCCTACGCACAACCCAAATTTAACGTCCAGGGGATTGGACTTCGCTGTACGCATTAGTTAACATCTAGCGGGTGCTAGAATGCCATCCAAAAAATAATCTGGATACCACCGATATAACCACTGTTTAGCTCTACGAACCACACAGCCCACGCCACACTACTAATGCCTCATTGAATATTATGCAAGAGTGATTTGAGGACATGTATATCTTATGTGGAGGCCAGAACTAGCAACCGAGATTGATTTGAATCCATTAGATTTTTTCTTGTGCGGTCTTCATAAATCGCAGGCCTGTATGAATAAATCGAAAGCAACATGCGGGCCTTATAGACAACAATGACATGGAAGCTGGACATTTCGGATGTGCTCATATTAAGATTGAAATAAAAATTCAAATCAAAAAATCATATTCTAAATTATAAAGTGTCTTCTATTAAATACTTCGTGTATTTAAAATAAATAAAACAAATAGTGTTTGAGATTTCATCGAAATTTTATATTCGTTTGAAAGACCTATTGATGCCAATTTGCTAATTTGACTGCTTTACATATATAATTGGCCATTACAACCCTTCAGTCAGGATTACGGTCTAGCTTCTCACACCACTCATGTTGTGTGTGTTATTTTTATACATGAGTGGCGGGACCTACAGTTTAAAGTCGATTCCGAACGACAGATTTTTGAGGAACTTTACATGGCAATTTTATTTACTCTCAGAGTTTTTGCCAGAAATCTGCTGAGAAGAAGTCGCCGATGAAATATTTTTTTTTATATTTTGGTTTTGATGTCTGACCTGGGGTTTGAACCTGGGTCTTACGTCCAATAAGCCAACACACTACCTACTAGACTACGGCGACTACAATTTGACAGCTTTAGCTTTAAGAAAATTACTGCTATTAACTATCAAAGTTCGGTAATCCCTGTTGGAAGACCCTCCATATGTATATGGTTAAAAACAAATTTATTAATTACAAGTCGCTGACCAATATAAGTTTTAAATTTCTTTTATTTCGTTCTTAAGGAGAAAAAGAATGAAAGCGTTTCTAACTGGTAATGCTTTTCTTTATTACAACTCTTCAATCATGAGTGCGTCTCTCAAACTATTTACCTTGTGTTTGTTAATTTTATCCGAAAAAGGTGGAAGCTATAGTTTAAGGACGAGGTTTGAATCGTGCCCTCACGTCTAAGCTTGGTAATCTTTTCTAAATAACGGTGATACACCTCGCTCGCTTTGTTAGAAAAGCACAAGAAGAAGACATTTCTCATAAGTACCCGTAACTACGCTTAAATGAAGCCATTGAGAAGACCGGTAAGACGGGTTGTTTGCTTAGTTCTGTCTGTTTTGTGTAGTCAGATACATGTTCACGTTGCTGCAGAAAATTATTCGTAATAAAATTTAATTTTACTTTTGAAACAATTTAAAACTCAATTTGATGTTTGTATCTAAAATTAGTTTTACTACATACATACATACTTCATAGTACAAACTGTTGTGTATTTTATAAGATGAATGGTTACCTTTACAAAATGATTTTCAAACAAATTTTAACTCAATCTGCATAGTTCTGTAGTTTAAATACAAACTATTGTAATACAGAAAATCTCTCCTATTTCGCAAATTTCTTTTTTGTTGTTGAAATAAATGTTTTTTTCTGATGATTTAATTAAATTCCTATGAGAATCGTTGCAAGTTTTTAAATTGCATCACAACTGTTTTCACCGAGAAACAAAGCATTGATAGTACCTCATAACATTCTAGAAAACTCGTGTTTTTAAATCGTTGAACACAGAATGTTATGTATTCTATTTAGCTTCCAGCAAAACAATTTATGTTACAAGACGCACATTACACTTGAAGTGCAATATGAAATCATTAACTTTTCTCAATACAATACCTACATGAATATTTCATTAAGACATAATGATGTATGAAATACACTTACTGGAACTAAAATAATCATAAACGTGTTAAAAAGTTCGAATATTTCATGTGGAAAATGAAGATTAGTTGTACAATAAATTGGAGTTGGTAAGTACATGGTATACGGTAACGTATGCGTATTAAAGGTTAGCCATACATAGATTTTATATTCATTTAATAGATAATTTCGTATGTACTCGAAGAAACGACTAATGCTATAAACACAATAGACGCAAAGCAGCGAACACAGCAATCTCTCAAAAAAAGAATGCATATGGATGTGATTATTTTAGAGGCAGTGCGACAACAAGCAGCCGCTCTGCATTTAGGCTAATTTCTATTTTTATTCGCAGCAATGAGAGAATTTGTGCTAACAGTGAGCGGATTTGTGCTGGCAATGCAAGGATAAGGGTTGTCAATACAATAACATTTATAAAATATAAGTTTTAAAAACTCGATGTATAAAATATATATAAAAAAAATGTTTTAGGGGTGCCATTGATAAATAATTCATAAACTGTTCATGTTTTATTTGTTTTGCTTATACGTTGCCGCAATTACAAAATTGTTTAACTTGCTGCGTTGCGTCTATTGTGTTTATAGCACAACACAGCCCGTTTATTTTTTCCTATTTCATAGCTTTAGCCTACAGAGTTTTCTTACTTAGAATGGTTGTGCATTGTTGAAAAGGTTTTGATTTTAGATAAAACTTAGATCTCACTTTCTAGGTTTGACAAAGTATTCCGTATTGCAACTTACCATCGCCTTAATATGTATATAGTTTATCCCGGTTGTTAATAGTACGTGCAATAGCTACAAAGTTATCGTATAATACGCTGCATTATGAAATGCTTCTTTTGTATACATTGCAGCGTATACGTAATTTAACTAAATTTTGTAACTCGTCATTTATTATGCGCTTTCTATCCTGAAATTTAAATAAAATAGAGAGTGTTTGGTATATAATCTAAACTTTTTATACGTTTGAAAGACCTACGTGTGGATTAAACTATCGTTAAAATGTCTTCCAGAGCTTTTCCATGACTCTGGCGCATAAATCAGATTTATCTAACCGATGCATGTGTTTGAGGGTTGAGTTTTTGGATCGCTATGATTTGTGGCTTATTCGCATATCCAGCTTCCAAACCTCTGATACAGAATATTCAATATGGTATTCACACTTCATGCCTTATTGAAATTTCGCCGTCGTCTAGTAAGTAATGTGTTCTCTTATTAGACGTAAGGACATGGCCAAACCAACCTCCAATAAAATGAAAAATTAATAAATATTTCTTCGTAATAATTCCGAGAGTTAATAAAATTGCCATGAAAAGTTTCTCAAAAATCTTTCATTTGGAGTCGACTTTAAACTGTAGGTCCCGCCACTCATATATAAAATTAACACATACAACATAAATGATATGAGAAGCTCGGTCTAATCCTGCTTGAAGGGTTGTAATGACCAGTTATGTACGTATGTATGAACAGTTCACATTGAAACCACATGTCGCTGGTGTTCGAGATCATTGAATTCATTCCAAAAAAAAGACGGTAATAATCGATCTATAGTGCTCGCCAATATGCATAAGGATTCATTCAGTAATGGACATCATCACAGAAGACGATTTTTCGATTACAATTGTGGGCAGTTTGTAACTGTTCCAGAGACCATTCAGCGAACACACATAGTTGTATATGGGCGTATATAGTTCTAGAGTCTAATGAATTATAAGCGGGCGTAGGAATAATTCACGACGCAATCTTCGTCAAGTGGTGGTCTGCGAAAGACCCAGTTCTTGTGAGCGACGCGAAATAGACTGTCTTGGATTCTTCAGCACACTCTCATAGGTTAGGTTAGGTCGGAGTGGTAGCTCTGATGTCACAAAGCTCACTTGAGCACGCATAGCGGCCCGTTGTGATGCCACGGGTGAACGCAGTCCCTGTACTGAACAAGTTCCACCACAATCAGGGAAAAGGAAGAAGTTGGTCAGCGCAAGGGCTGCACAACGGAAGCACGACTACCCCGCACTGGAAAACCAGCCAGAAAATTTGATGAACGAAGCTATATCCTTGATATCAATGGATGATAGCTCCGTTAAGCTAACAAGGAATGGGGAGCCAAATAACCTATATCTACACCTAGCAAGAGACGGGCACTGACAAAGAAAGTGAATAACAGTCTCCTCCTCCTCAGAGGACCTGCATCCACGACAGAAATCGTTAAAAGGGAGCCTCATTCTTTCCGCGTGTCTGCCCATGACACAATGACCCGTAAGCACGGCCACCGTAGTCGAGATGACGTCACGACCAAGACCAAGTAATTGGTTGGTACGCCTTTTATCCATCAAGGGCCAGGTGAGCCTAGCGGTGGAGCAGGACTCCTCGTTGACCCAGGATAGGTTGGCGTCTCGAAAGAATTTCCGCGCAATGGTCAATTTGACCGAGTATACATAATTCAACAGAAGAGGATTCCGGAAGGAGCGCACCAGCTCTGGCGAGCTCGTCTGCTGTGCAGTTACCCGGAATTTCACTGTGCCCGGGGACCCACACCAAAGAGACACTGGTGAAGCGCCCCGAAAGAAGGTCGAGACAGCGACGATATTCCCTAACGATCCTAGAGTTAATCACGAAACCCGATAGAGACTTTATCGCGGCCTGACTGTCAGAGAAGACCGAGACGCGAGTGAAAGCAGCATCGTTGACAAGGATCCATTGAGCGGCCCGGTAGATGAAACACGCTGCAGTAGTCCGGCAGACGGAGAGAAATGTTCAGGTTCAGTTTCCCAGAGTAGATACCGCTCCCAACACCATTGTCGATTTTAGAGCCGTCGGTATATATATCCAGGACTTCCGGGGGGACGACCGTATTAGGATTCCAGTCATCCCTATTCGGAATCAGAGAGTGGAAACATCTGTCAAGACAATATTCAGCAGTGATATAGTCCATGTTCACAGGGGCCACCGGATCAACCTCCAGAATAGTGGAGTGACCAGAAGGTATAATGTGCCAGCGAGACAAAGCATTAAGTCTAGTCGCAGTAAACTTGGCCGCCTGCTTAGTGAGAAGCACAGTAGGAAGCCAGTTGAGCATTGCGAACAAGGCTTTCGTGGGGGTGGTGCGTAGAGCACCAGTTATGTAAATGGCGGCAGACCTTCTGGCCTTGTCAAGGAGTCTGACGTTGTGTTGTCTGTCCAGAGCAGTCCACCAGAAAGCAACGCCGTATAAGAGGTTGGGTTCGATGACGTAGAATATATCCAACGCATGATCCTTGGGCGAAGACCCCATCTGGTTCCGACCGCTCTACTGCAGGAGTAAGAAGCACACGCCGCCTTGCGTGCCCTAGCAGCCAGATTCGCCCTCCAGTTGAGTTTGGGATCGAGGATCAGGCCCAGATATTTAACCTCGGGACTCAACGTAAGTCTGGTCCCACGTATCATGGGAAGAGAGAAGGTCGGAACTTTATATTTCCTCGTAAAAAGGATCGTATCGGTCTTAGAGGAGTTGATAGACAGTCCAAAATCCCTACACCAGTCCAGTACGATTGACAGCGCTAAGTTCAACTTATCCGACAGTGTCTGCGGACAAATTCCCGACGCAGCTATGGCAATGTCGTCAGCGTAAGCTATGACTTCGTTGCCAGAGTGTTCCAGCTCTCTCAAGAGAGAGTTGACTGCAAGGTTCCAGAGAAGTGGTGATAGAACACCGCCTTGCGGTGTGCCCCTACGAACCATTCTCTGACAATTAGTGGCCCCCACTGTGGAGGTTACTATCCTCGACTTGAGGAGAAGCTCGATGAACCTGACCAGATTCTGTCCCAAGTTCAGAGAACCAAGAGCCCTAAGAATGGCGTCCGGGTCGACGTTATTAAATGCACCCTCAATATCCAGAAAAATGGCCAAAGTGTATTCCTTAACGTGCATGGACTTTTCCACCCGAGAGATAAGGGAGTGAAGTGCAGTCTCCACTGATTTACCTCTCGTATACGCATGTTGGGAAGCGGATAGAAGCGCTGGATCAATCGAGGCCCTAATATGAACATCAAGGACTCTTTCCAGTGTCTTCAAAAGAAAGGAACACAGACTTATGGGTCTATAGTCATTCACCTCAGTATGGGACGGTTTCCCAGCTTTGGGAATGAAAATCACCCTAGATATTCTCCAGCTCCAAGGGATATAAAGGAGCCTAAGACTAGCGTTGTAGATGGCAAGCAACCAAGGGAGGATTATCTCCTCCCCATGTTGAATGTCACCCGGGATAATACCATCCGGTCCTGGTGACTTGAATGGTTCGAAAGACCTAACAGCCCACTGCACTTGGCCAAGGGTGAGAGTCAGGGGGGAATAGTTTCCAGACGGTGGTTCGTTGACCTGATAAAAGGCCTGACCACCCAGGGTGGCACTTCCTGGAAAGTGAGTGTCAAGGAGAAGCTCAAGCGTCTCCAAACTGGACGTAGTCCAGTTTGGTGGTCCAAACGTCTATGATCAATGAAAAGGTTGGTCTTCACATCCCTTAATTGTGTGCCGTAATTCGTTGTTTTCGTAATCTGAAGAAATATTACTTCGTAATCCGTCAGTCCGTCGGATACAGTCAAGGAATTTGTGAGTGGAACTTAGAATTTTACGGAGACGGCCCGTTTCGGCAGAGGATTCTACTCTGGCGCAGTAGTTCCTCCACGAGGCCCTCTTCGCTCGCCTTATAGCGTATTTAAGTTCCCTCTTTTTGGCCTTGTAGGTTGACCATTCGCCTGTCGCCTTCGCTCTGTTAAAGAGCCTGCCACAAGATCGGTGTAGATCATCGATCTCTTGGCTCCACCAGGGCGGTTTTCGTTTGCCCCTATGGGCAGCGGGTTTGACGGAGGATGTGGCTGCCGCCCTAAGCGCGGTTGACAGTGTGTCCGCAGCCCTATCCACGTCAAAACGGGTCGTTATAGTCGGGGGGGTAGAGGGAAGGCTGCCACGCAGTTTCTCCCTAAAAATGGTCCAATTCGTGTTCCTCCTGTTGACCGGAGGGGACATGGCAGGGGGAGACTCGTTCGTGTCGATAGTGAAGGTAATGTATCTATGGTCCGAAAAGGAGCATTCCTGAGATACATACCAGTCCTTAAGGTTAGTAGAGAAATCGGAGCTGACCAGAGTAACGTCCAACACCTCCTTTCTGTTTGAAGTAAGGAAGGTTGGCAGCAAGCTTAGCTCCTGGCCAGACTTCACCAATCCTGCTGATAGCCTCCTTGTAGAGCTCCATAGAGCGGAGATCCGAGCAAGCTATCATCTTGATGTGCCCTTGATACCACCCCGCATCAGTACAGCCGGGTGAAGGGCCAGGGTTGGAGTCCATTACTCCAAGGAAGACGTCCAAGAGCGCATGTTCCACCAGCTTCCACTTGGTGGGAGCAATGGAACCATCAGGGTGGCTCTGGTCAACGATTGCCCAGGTCAAACCTTCCTTTAATACCTCACTTAAAGGCTTTGGAGGTTTGCTGGGGTCGGGACGTCTGGGTAGCGTCGACGGACGGGGTCTTGCAGGGGGGGGGGATGTTAGGGTTGGTCACCTTTGGGCGTTTGGGAGGCTGGAGTGGAGCGTTAAGCTCGATTGATCTTTGCCTCTTTGGGGCCGTCTCTGCCGTAATCAGAGAGCCGGAGGGGCGATCATTTTGATGGGCCCTAGCCCAGGCAAGGCTACCCTTCTCGTCCTCTGAGAGGAGAGCCGGGTCGGTCGAGCCAAATCTCGCAATGATCCGCATGGCTGATCTGCGAGTTCTATATGCCCTAACGCTAGCACTCACGGTATTTTTGACACCCGAAGATGGATTGGTGTCAGGGGCTTGCTCGCCAGACTTGTCTGCCAATGCCTTGGCGGCAGCCGAAGAGTGCGTGGACATGTTCGCAGCAGCCTTAGAGGTAGACGGTGCCTCGGTAGAAGGTGCCAGGGTCGAAGGTGTGGCGACACTAGGGAACGGCTTCGCAGCCGGAGCCTTGTGTGCCAAGCGATGTTTCACCGAAGTGGAAGCTTGGGTCTTGGTTTTAGAGGTTGGGACAGCCTTTTTGACAGGTGCCTGTCCAGGGAGGGTTGTGCGTCCACCTGTAACAGTGGATGCTTTGCGCTCACTCTTTTGAGTTAGCGCTGGTCTGTGTGGTTTGTTTAAGTTGGTATTCATTGCTAGTGGGTCCCCACTCAAAGCCGCTTTCCTTGCCCGCAAAGTGTAGTTACCCTTAAATGGTCCCGTGGTTATCTATGCATGCAGGGAGGCCACGCGAGGGTTGGCATCAGTCCTTATGGGGACAGTTGCTCAGAGCCAGTGTAATATATGATGTTTCTTATTTGGTTTTCAGTATTATCTAAGCTCTGCAGCCGCTATTCTACGAGCATCAAAATGCCCTTTTTTGTTTGAGAATTAAAAAGACAAACATTCGTTTTGACTTCTAGCTTAATTCTGAAATTTATTTAAGAAAATGCATCGCTTAAATACTAAATTAATTCTAAGTCAGCATTTTGCTCAATTACATTAAACAATAAGAAATATCGATACAAAAAAAGAAAGAATAGAATAAGTGTCAGTAAACTATATGTTTATGCTGACAAAGTATTGATTCATAAAAAGAATGTTTATAAAATATGTGTCAGTGAACTATATGTTTACGCTGACAAAGTGCAAAGAATGTTTATAACTTAATGCATAAATAAAGTGCGGGTAAGAAGTATGCATACTACTAATCGGGAGTCTTCTCAACCGAACCTACACCGCCAACTTAACGGCGACGGACAAGGAACGTACTTTGAGGCCTGCCAGGGTTTTAACGGGACGGGGGCAGCTGTAGCCCTAGCCTGGAGCCGTTCACACCGGGTTTCACCCCGGTGCTACCGTGCATACACAACTAGGTCCAGAAAGCTACAGCCACCAGCTCAGAGCAATCAAAATCAGAAATAGGGGGATAGGAGTAGTCAGAAAGAAGAGAAAAGGGTCGTGCCAAAAGGGGGGAGGGGTCAGCCATAGTCACCCCGGCTGAGAGGGAGGTGTTTATTGACTCCCCAGTCTAGATCCGTAGTGTTTTGTTAAGGGCAGGGCCACCTCTAGCAGGATGTGACGACGTCACGCACTAACGGTCTTGATAGGGTAGAGGCTGGGGGCTCCGAGGGAGCTATGATCGCATATCCCTATCCTGCGGAAACCGCTTGACCCTCAGCACACTCTCATGGACAGCAGTGAAGTTTACAATAGATCTTGATCTCCCTCGACGCAACGTAAATTAAAAAATATAGGCAATATTTATAATTGTCCCACATAAGAATTGAAGAGAAATTAATAAATGAAATTGATAATGAATTCGATGAATGTGTTCTTTTAATATTCATTTAATGCTAATAACACAGTGCGACAGTGAAAATACACTACATAGTCTAAGTTATTCACT
The DNA here is from genome assembly GCA_927399465.1 of Sarcophaga caerulescens. Lineage (NCBI taxonomy): Eukaryota > Metazoa > Arthropoda > Insecta > Diptera > Sarcophagidae > Sarcophaga > Sarcophaga caerulescens. The sequence goes on from CAKMJM010000016.1 coordinate 41,348, forward strand.
AGGTTGAGTAGAATTTAAAAATTCTGTTTTTATTTTTCTCGATTCCTCCAAACTTGTTTTATTTGACAAAAACGGTTTTTTTGATCTTTTCACACAAAAATTATTGATTAGCCAAATATGTTTGAATCTATTTTAAAAATCTAAAGTTTTTTCGAAAGAGGAGAGATTATCCTTTAAAACGGTATACATAAACATTTTGTTCAAACTTTTATGTTATGAGTTTTGATAGGGTAAACTTGGAAAATATTATTTTTTTCTTATTTTTTCACGTTTGGCCATTCTTAATTGCAAAATTTAATTAAAAAATATGAAATAAGTGGCGACATTCTTAAAGTGCATTCTCTTATCAAGAGTTTGACACTTCGTTTGATAAAATCGGACAAAACTTACAGTAGTTATACCGCACTATCCGTACTTACTCTACTTATGCATTCTGAGAACAATTAAATATTAATCATACGTCCTGAAGGTTGCATTTTGATAATGATTTATTGGATACTTAAATACGGCATTTAAAAATTACGTTCTTGTTGCAACTTTCAATTTATTCGTGTATCGAAAATAATTAAATAAAAATACAATTAATTAACATAGAGTGAGTACGTAATATATACGTACATTATAAGTGTGCTTTGAATAAGTGTATGTATATGAGTACAAAATAAGTTTACAATTTTACTGACTTTTACTATAATAATTATGACTTTCTTCAATTCCCTTCGGAGTAGAGGTGTTAGTAATGGATGTGTTAGTAATGGATTTGAACAACCCCTAGTTCCTCACCATGCCCAAATCTTTAAATGTTCTGTCACCCAAAAACCTATGACCGAGCTAGTCAGCGAAACAGACAATAGCCCAGTGTCCCGTTAGAATTTCTGTTAGTGTATGAACTGTTCTCTTGTCGAACTCAAGTAGTTCCTTGGTTTTCCTGCTATCCACTACTTGTCACAGCAGCTTTGAAACTCAGCAAGCAGGTATCTTAGGCCATCTATGATTTGTTGAATTCTATGCTGTTTTTTTTTCAATTTGAAAAAGTATTCTTGTAGGCATCTGGCACTCTTATATGCAGCTTGCGTAGGGTCTTACATACATAATTGGTCACTACAACTCTTCAGTCAGGAGTGCGATCTAGTTTCTTATACCACTTATGTGTTGTGTGTTAATTTTACACGATAGATTTTTGAGATAATTTTCACGGCAATTAAATTTAATCTTAGAATTTTTGTCAGAAATCTGCTAAGAAGCAGTCGCCGATGAAATATTTTTTTCATATTTCGTTTTGTTGGAGACGTCTGACCTGAGATGTGGCTTCACGTCTAATAATCCAACACACTACCTACTAGACAGTAATGGCGATCAATGCAACAAAATGTGTTTATACATCTGGAGTGTTTACGTTTCTGGATATTCACGTTTTCGGGAGTTCACTGTAATAAAAAGTATGTTTAATAAAATGAATGTTTCACACAAGCAAGATTCATTTAAAATGTTTAAATTTCAATATTTACAAACTTGTTCTGTATCGTTTACGTTCACAACTTATTCGCGATAACAATATTGTTTTTTTTTTTTTTTTGCTGCCATTTATGATAAACTATTTAAAACACGTAGATATGCTTGCCTATAGTTAATAGACTATGTGAACGTACGTATATGATGCATGTTGTCCTCTCCTTCTCTATTTACAAAATAATATTTACTCCATAAAAATATTCAATTATTATAAAAGGTGCTGATATTTTAAATGTTGAAAATTGTTTACTTTTTTTTTCGTTATGTTAAACAATTTATATATTTTTTTTATCTTTTATTAAATAAAGTCAATATTGGTAAAAATTTATTGTAATTTCATTATTTCATGTGACTGTAAAGTTTATTACAACATAAATTTCATTACAATGTCCTAGAAAAGGATAACAACGAGAGGTGGGCAGAATAATGTTTGAAAATAATGTTTTTATATGAAAATATTTAAATACTTTTAGCTGAGTCGTTATATACACTAACATTGCACCGTGAAAGTAAGATAAGTAAGTAAAAGTGTAAAGTGTTTAAATGTAATTGAATTTATTTAAAAAATTGTTAAATGAACTTTACAAAGGTATAAAAAATAATGATTTAATATAATGTTATTAAGTTTTATATAATTTATAATATTTTATGCAATTTATTTTTTTTCATTTTTTAAATACCATATATTGGGTGGGCCATCCATCAGTTTAAATCAAAACAATCGGTTAATTCGAATCTGGCAATACTTATGTCAATCTGTACATACATACATACATACTTGGTCATTACAACCCTTCAGTCAGGATTATTGACCTAGTTTCTCACACCACTTATGTTGTGTGTGTTAATTTTATACTTATACTTATACTTATACTTATACTTATACTTATACTTATACTTATACTTATACTTATACTTATACTTATACTTATACTTATACTTATACTTATACTTATACTTATACTTATACTTATACTTATACTTATACTTATACTTATACTTATACTTATACTTATACTTATACTTATACTTATACTTATACTTATACTTATACTTATACTTATACTTATACTTATACTTATACTTATACTTATACTTATACTTATACTTATACTTATACTTATACTTATACTTATACTTATACTTATACTTATACTTATACTTATACTTATACTTATACTTATACTTATACTTATACTTATACTTATACTTATACTTATACTTATACTTATACTTATACTTATACTTATACTTATACTTATACTTATACTTATACTTATACTTATACTTATACTTATACTTATACTTATACTTATACTTATACTTATACTTATACTTATACTTATACTTATACTTATACTTATACTTATACTTATACTTATACTTATACTTATACTTATACTTATACTTATACTTATACTTATACTTATACTTATACTTATACTTATACTTATACTTATACTTATACTTATACTTATACTTATACTTATACTTATACTTATACTTATACTTATACTTATACTTATACTTATACTTATACTTATACTTATACTTATACTTATACTTATACTTATACTTATACTTATACTTATACTTATACTTATACTTATACTTATACTTATACTTATACTTATACTTATACTTATACTTATACTTATACTTATACTTATACTTATACTTATACTTATACTTATACTTATACTTATACTTATACTTATACTTATACTTATACTTATACTTATACTTATACTTATACTTATACTTATACTTATACTTATACTTATACTTATACTTATACTTATACTTATACTTATACTTATACTTATACTTATACTTATACTTATACTTATACTTATACTTATACTTATACTTATACTTATACTTATACTTATACTTATACTTATACTTATACTTATACTTATACTTATACTTATACTTATACTTATACTTATACTTATACTTATACTTATACTTATACTTATACTTATACTTATACTTATACTTATACTTATACTTATACTTATACTTATACTTATACTTATACTTATACTTATACTTATACTTATACTTATACTTATACTTATACTTATACTTATACTTATACTTATACTTATACTTATACTTATACTTATACTTATACTTATACTTATACTTATACTTATACTTATACTTATACTTATACTTATACTTATACTTATACTTATACTTATACTTATACTTATACTTATACTTATACTTATACTTATACTTATACTTATACTTATACTTATACTTATACTTATACTTATACTTATACTTATACTTATACTTATACTTATACTTATACTTATACTTATACTTATACTTATACTTATACTTATACTTATACTTATACTTATACTTATACTTATACTTATACTTATACTTATACTTATACTTATACTTATACTTATACTTATACTTATACTTATACTTATACTTATACTTATACTTATACTTATACTTATACTTATACTTATACTTATACTTATACTTATACTTATACTTATACTTATACTTATACTTATACTTATACTTATACTTATACTTATACTTATACTTATACTTATACTTATACTTATACTTATACTTATACTTATACTTATACTTATACTTATACTTATACTTATACTTATACTTATACTTATACTTATACTTATACTTATACTTATACTTATACTTATACTTATACTTATACTTATACTTATACTTATACTTATACTTATACTTATACTTATACTTATACTTATACTTATACTTATACTTATACTTATACTTATACTTATACTTATACTTATACTTATACTTATACTTATACTTATACTTATACTTATACTTATACTTATACTTATACTTATACTTATACTTATACTTATACTTATACTTATACTTATACTTATACTTATACTTATACTTATACTTATACTTATACTTATACTTATACTTATACTTATACTTATACTTATACTTATACTTATACTTATACTTATACTTATACTTATACTTATACTTATACTTATACTTATACTTATACTTATACTTATACTTATACTTATACTTATACTTATACTTATACTTATACTTATACTTATACTTATACTTATACTTATACTTATACTTATACTTATACTTATACTTATACTTATACTTATACTTATACTTATACTTATACTTATACTTATACTTATACTTATACTTATACTTATACTTATACTTATACTTATACTTATACTTATACTTATACTTATACTTATACTTATACTTATACTTATACTTATACTTATACTTATACTTATACTTATACTTATACTTATACTTATACTTATACTTATACTTATACTTATACTTATACTTATACTTATACTTATACTTATACTTATACTTATACTTATACTTATACTTATACTTATACTTATACTTATACTTATACTTATACTTATACTTATACTTATACTTATACTTATACTTATACTTATACTTATACTTATACTTATACTTATACTTATACTTATACTTATACTTATACTTATACTTATACTTATACTTATACTTATACTTATACTTATACTTATACTTATACTTATACTTATACTTATACTTATACTTATACTTATACTTATACTTATACTTATACTTATACTTATACTTATACTTATACTTATACTTATACTTATACTTATACTTATACTTATACTTATACTTATACTTATACTTATACTTATACTTATACTTATACTTATACTTATACTTATACTTATACTTATACTTATACTTATACTTATACTTATACTTATACTTATACTTATACTTATACTTATACTTATACTTATACTTATACTTATACTTATACTTATACTTATACTTATACTTATACTTATACTTATACTTATACTTATACTTATACTTATACTTATACTTATACTTATACTTATACTTATACTTATACTTATACTTATACTTATACTTATACTTATACTTATACTTATACTTATACTTATACTTATACTTATACTTATACTTATACTTATACTTATACTTATACTTATACTTATACTTATACTTATACTTATACTTATACTTATACTTATACTTATACTTATACTTATACTTATACTTATACTTATACTTATACTTATACTTATACTTATACTTATACTTATACTTATACTTATACTTATACTTATACTTATACTTATACTTATACTTATACTTATACTTATACTTATACTTATACTTATACTTATACTTATACTTATACTTATACTTATACTTATACTTATACTTATACTTATACTTATACTTATACTTATACTTATACTTATACTTATACTTATACTTATACTTATACTTATACTTATACTTATACTTATACTTATACTTATACTTATACTTATACTTATACTTATACTTATACTTATACTTATACTTATACTTATACTTATACTTATACTTATACTTATACTTATACTTATACTTATACTTATACTTATACTTATACTTATACTTATACTTATACTTATACTTATACTTATACTTATACTTATACTTATACTTATACTTATACTTATACTTATACTTATACTTATACTTATACTTATACTTATACTTATACTTATACTTATACTTATACTTATACTTATACTTATACTTATACTTATACTTATACTTATACTTATACTTATACTTATACTTATACTTATACTTATACTTATACTTATACTTATACTTATACTTATACTTATACTTATACTTATACTTATACTTATACTTATACTTATACTTATACTTATACTTATACTTATACTTATACTTATACTTATACTTATACTTATACTTATACTTATACTTATACTTATACTTATACTTATACTTATACTTATACTTATACTTATACTTATACTTATACTTATACTTATACTTATACTTATACTTATACTTATACTTATACTTATACTTATACTTATACTTATACTTATACTTATACTTATACTTATACTTATACTTATACTTATACTTATACTTATACTTATACTTATACTTATACTTATACTTATACTTATACTTATACTTATACTTATACTTATACTTATACTTATACTTATACTTATACTTATACTTATACTTATACTTATACTTATACTTATACTTATACTTATACTTATACTTATACTTATACTTATACTTATACTTATACTTATACTTATACTTATACTTATACTTATACTTATACTTATACTTATACTTATACTTATACTTATACTTATACTTATACTTATACTTATACTTATACTTATACTTATACTTATACTTATACTTATACTTATACTTATACTTATACTTATACTTATACTTATACTTATACTTATACTTATACTTATACTTATACTTATACTTATACTTATACTTATACTTATACTTATACTTATACTTATACTTATACTTATACTTATACTTATACTTATACTTATACTTATACTTATACTTATACTTATACTTATACTTATACTTATACTTATACTTATACTTATACTTATACTTATACTTATACTTATACTTATACTTATACTTATACTTATACTTATACTTATACTTATACTTATACTTATACTTATACTTATACTTATACTTATACTTATACTTATACTTATACTTATACTTATACTTATACTTATACTTATACTTATACTTATACTTATACTTATACTTATACTTATACTTATACTTATACTTATACTTATACTTATACTTATACTTATACTTATACTTATACTTATACTTATACTTATACTTATACTTATACTTATACTTATACTTATACTTATACTTATACTTATACTTATACTTATACTTATACTTATACTTATACTTATACTTATACTTATACTTATACTTATACTTATACTTATACTTATACTTATACTTATACTTATACTTATACTTATACTTATACTTATACTTATACTTATACTTATACTTATACTTATACTTATACTTATACTTATACTTATACTTATACTTATACTTATACTTATACTTATACTTATTGTTTAAGGGTCTGCCTTAAATATTAATAAAACACGGTTCCTTTGATTTTTATTAAGTTCAAAATATATGTATTTTATTTTGGTTTCAATTCACTATTTTCTTTTCTTTTATTTAATAAAATATTTTAATGTATTTCTCTTCTTTTTTTTGTCTTTTAATTTTTGTTCACCTTTTTTTGTATTTAGCTTATGATTTTAATTTAAACAAATTTTAATTTTACCGCTGTTGTTTGTTCTGCTTGTAAGTCACAAATCAAGTAAGAATGAAAAAACGATCAAAAAAAATTTACATGAAATGTCATATGTGAAAGAAAATAAGAGTGCGAAATGTACAAACAATATTGCCACTTTGGCCCCTTGACTGGGTGTAGGCTAATATAACCTCCTGGTGGGTCCTGTGAATGTATAGCCAAGAGTTGTTTTTTGTGCTACAACTTTACCCATTTCTAATTCGATCTCGATCATGGTATTTGATCTTGGATCCATATCTGCTAGGGTATCCTCACAAAACTCTTCACAGGGATTGTCATTAATTGGGGTCACATAGGGTCGACGAGGCAGATCTGTCTGCAATCATTTATAGTGCGCTGTAGTTTTTTAATTGAGGATCCTGCACTTACAGTTGCATGAGGGAGGTCTAAAATAATTTTATATTGTTCATTAACCTGCATCCATTTGTTTTCGTAACGGTCTACCAAATTCCTCCAAGCAAGGGTGAAGCCATCATTTGTCAAGGGTGCGTGAGCAATTATCTCCCTTGCCTCGCCGCCAGTTTTTTGGGTCAAGTAGAATAATCTCTCGACATTACTAAGTCTTGAGTTTCTGATGTATATAGCCGTAAATAAATCACGAAAACTGGGCCACAATTTATAATCCCCAAAAAATATATCGGTATCGCAGGGAGGGAGTCTTATTGACAAACTTTCAATTTCCTGAAGGATTGTCGATTGACGTTCTGTTTTCCCTACGGAGTCAGATAGCGCCTGAATTTCCGCGTTAATAGACGACAGACACCTTTTGTATGCCGATAGAGTCTGTTGGTATCTTTCTCTAAGTTTCTTCATATCCATTGGTTTATCACCTTCTATTTCTATATCTCTGCATTCCTCATAGGACCTTTTCACCTGGGTCCAGAGTGAGTCTAATTCTATACGTAGAATTTGTAATGCATGAACATTATCCTCAGCATGACTTGCCGAAAAAACTTTCTCAAATTCGATTAAATCGTCAGTGCAATTATAAAATTTCTTAAAAGCCATATTAAAATATTTATTTAAGGAGAGGTGATTAAATTTCGGAATAATTGGGTCAAAAAATGCCTGCTAGCGATTTAACAGCCAGTAATAAAGAAACAAAATATTATTTATTAATTCCTAATTTGAAATGAATTTTCCCCGGAATTAATTTCTTTTGGGCTCGTTGGTAACCCTTTTTTGTTATTCTTTCGTTGTCTTCTTTAAACCGTTTTTAATGTTTGTTGTTGTTCATAAATATTCAATATATGTATATATATTTTGTAAATGTTTTCTTTACTTACAGTTGTTGTCGGTTTTTTATTACTTGCTGTTGTTGTTGTTTTTTTTTTTTTTTTTTGTTACTTGCTGATGTTGATGATGATTTTTTGTTACTTGCTGTTGTTGTTGATGATAGGTCTGTGTCAGAATTATTTTAAAAAACTCCACTGATGTTCTTTTCCTTATTTTGTTTGTCCCGTTAGTAATTTTAATTTGTTTTTGTTTTATTTAAAAATTTTTCTTTTGCAAATCCGGTTCGAAGTGACCAAAAATGTTTAAGGGTCTGCCTTAAATATTAATAAAACACGGTTCCTTTGATTTTTGTTAAGTTCAAAATATATGTATTTTATTTTGGTTTCAATTCACTATTTTCTTTTCTTTTATTTAATAAAATATTTTAATGTATTTCTCTTCTTTTTTTTGTCTTTTAATTTTTGTTCACCTTTTTTTGTATTTAGCTTATGATTTTAATTTAAACAAATTTTAATTTTACCGCTGTTGTTTGTTCTGCTTGTAAGTCACAAATCAAGTAAGAAAAGTAAGAAGTAAGAAACGATCAAAAAAAATTTACATGAAATGTCATATGTGAAAGAAAATAAGAGTGCGAAATGTACAAACAATATTGCCACTTTGGCGTGTTTCTAAACACTTATACTTATACTTATACTTTTATATTTTTTATTAGGGACACCTTAGGCTACAATTTGTGTATAGTGGGATATGTGCAGCAAGTCCCATTTTTCCACAATATCCATCAACCTTCATCCATCATCCCTCATCCCAACCAGACTCTGTTAACATAGGAAATATTTGAAGCCCGATATCTCAAGTTCCAAAATTATTTGGGAGATAGGACTTACTGCGTTTTATTAGGGACACCTTAGGCTACAATTTGTGTATAGTCGGATATCTGCAGCAAGTCCCATTTTTCCACAATATCCATCAACCTTCATCCATCATCCCTCATCCCAACCAGACTCTGTTAACATAGGCAATATTTGAAGCCCGATATCTCAAGTTCCAAAATTGTTTGGGAGATAGGACTTACTGCGTTTTATTAGGGACACCTTAGGCTACAATTTGTGTATAGTGGGATATGTGCAGCAAGTCCCATTTTTCCACAATATCCATCAACCTTCATCCATCATCCCTCATCCCAACCAGACACTGTTAACATAGGCAATATTTGAAGCCCGATATCTCAAGTTACAAAATTATTTGGGAGATAGGACTTACTGCGTTTTATTAGGGACACCTTAGGCTACAATTTGTGTATAGTGGGATATGTGCAGCAAGTCCCATTTTTCCACAATATCCATCAACCTTCATCCATCATCCCTCATCCCAACCAGACTCTGTTAACATAGGCAATATTTGAAGCCCGATATCTCAAGTTCCAAAATTATTTGGGAGATAGGAGTTACTGCGTTTTATTAGGGACACCTTAGGCTACAATTTGTGTATAGTGGGATATGTGCAGCAAGTCCCATTTTTCCACAATATCCATCAACCTTCATCCATCATCCCTCATCCCAACCAGACTCTGTTAACATAGGCAATATTTGAAGCCCGATATCTCAAGTTCCAAAATTATTTGGGAGATAGGAGTTACTGCGTTTTATTAGGGACACCTTAGGCTACAATTTGTGTATAGTGGGATATCTGCAGCAAGTCCCATTTTTCCACAATATCCATCAACCTTCATCGATCATCCCTCATCCCAACCAGACTCTGTTAACATAGGCAATATTTGAAGCCCGATATCTCAAGTTCCAAAATTATTTGGGAGATAGGAGTTACTGCGGGGTCAAGCGGTTTCCGCAGGATAGGGATATGCGATCATAGCTCCCTCGGAGCCCCTAGCCTCTACCCTATCAAGACCGTTAGTGCGTGACATCGTCACATCCTGCTAGAGGTGGCCCTGCCCTTAACAAAACACTACGGGTCTAGACTGGGGAGTCAATAAACACCTTCCTCTCAGCCGGGGTGACTATGGCTGACCCCTCCCCCTTTTGGCACGACCCTTTTCTCTTCTTTCTGACCACTCCTACCCCCCTATTTCTGATTTTGATTGCTCTGAGCTGGTGGCTGTAGCTTTCTGGACCTAGTTGTGTATGCACGGTAGCACCGGGGTGAAACCCGGTGTGAACGGCTCCAGGCTAGGGCTACAGCTGCCCCCGTCCCGTTAAAACCCTGGCAGGCCTCAAAGTACGTTCCTTGTCCGTCGCCGTTAAGTTGGCGGTGTAGGTTCGGTTGAGAAGACTCCCGATTAGTACCCGGTCTGGCTCTGAGCAACTGTCCCCATAAGGGCTGATGCCAACCCTCGCGTGGCCTCCCTGCATGCATAGATAACCACGGGACCATTTAAGGGTAACTACACTTTGCGGGCAAGGATAGCGGCTTTGAGTGGGGACCCACTAGCAATGAATACCAACTCTAACAGACCACACAAACCAGCGCTAACTCAAAAGAGTGAGCGCAAAGCATCCACTGTTACAGGTGGACGCACAACCCTCCCTGGACAGGCACCTGTCAAAAAGGCTGTCCCAACCTCTAAAACCAAGACCCAAGCTTCCACTTCGGTGAAACCCCGCTTGGCACACAAGGCTCCGGCTGCGAAGCCGTTCCCTAGTGTCGCCACACCTTCGACCCTGGCACCTTCTACCGAGGCACCGTCTACCTCTAAGGCTGCTGCGAACATGTCCACGCACTCTTCGGCTGCCGCCAAGGCATTGGCAGACAAGTCTGGCGAGCAAGCCCCTGACACCAATCCATCTTCGGGTGTCAAAAATACCGTGAGTGCTAGCGTTAGGGCATATAGAACTCGCAGATCAGCCATGCGGATCATTGCGAGATTTGGCTCGACCGACCCGGCTCTCCTCTCAGAGGACGAGAAGGGTAGCCTTGCCTGGGCTAAGGCCCATCAAAATGATCGCCCCCCCGGCTCTCCGATTACGGCAGAGACAGCCCCAAAGAGGCAAAGATCAATCGAGCTTAACGCTCCACTCCAGCCTCCCAAACGCCCAAAGGTGACCAACCCTAACATCCCCCCCCCTGCAAGACCCCGGCCGTCGACGCTACCCAGACGTCCCGACCCCAGCAAACCTCCAAAGCCTTTAAGTGAGGTATTAAAGGAAGGTTTGACCTGGGCAATCGTTGACCAGAGCCACCCTGATGGTTCCATTGCTCCCACCAAGTGGAAGCTGGTGGAACATGCGCTCTTGGACGTCTTCCTTGGAGTAATGGACTCCAACCCTGGCCCTTCACCCGGCTGTACTGATGCGGGGTGGTATCAAGGGCACATCAAGTCGAAAAGGGAATAGATGCAGTCATTATCAGCGAGCAATATGGTCGGATTGCCAGGGGTTCCTGGTTTGAGGACGAAACAGGCACGGCTGCACTTTGGATACCTCGCAGCGGTAGGTTTGCAGTTACGGACCACGGAGCCGGCTCTGGATATACATATCTTCGAACCGGACTCCTGACCATAATGAGCTGTTACCTCACTCCTAATGATGATATAGAGCAATTCAAGACGAAGGTCGGCTTTATTGAGGATAGAGTACTCGCAATTGGTGGACCGTTCATAGTGGCCGGAGATTTTAACGCTAAGGCCATTGAATGGGGCGATCGGACAACGAACACTCGAGGAAGGTGCATTCTGGATATGACGGCAAGGTTGGGTCTTATAGTGATGAATACTGGCAGCACAACTTTTAGGCGGCCAGGATGCGAGTATACCACGCCAGATATCACTTTGGTAACTGAAAATCTGGCCAGAAAAATAGCGGAATGGAAAGTTCTTGAAGACTACAATGGAAGTGACCACCACTACATTAGTTTTCGAGTCGCGGAACGAGCGAATCTTATCCCAACAGCCAGGACCAGGGGAACGCGAAAATGGAACGTCGCAAGTCTAAATAGCGCGGCATTCTTGGAGAGATTTGATGAGACCTCACTTTCACAAACCGGTAGTGATGCTATCACTCTGGCTAACGAAACTATGCAGCGTATAATTCGTAGTTGCAACGCTTCAATGTCTCGCGTATCGCAACATCCCAGAAGGCAATCTGTATATTGGTGGACACCTGAAATCGCTGAACTCAGACGAACCTGCCTCCAGCGCAGAAGAAGATACACTAGAGCTAGAAGAGATGGTCATGCAGTACATGAGGCTGAAGATTTCAAACGGGCCCGAAGGGCACTGAAGCAGGCAATCATAGCCGCCAAAAAGGCGAAATGGGAGGAGCTCCGTAATGAATTGAACACGAACCCCTGGGGTCTCGCTTATAAAATTGTGACCAGAAAGTTGGGCGCTAACTCTGCCGTGCCGCATCTTGACGGCGAAGCCGTCGACAATATAGTGAGGAACTTGTTCCCCGTGCACCCACCACTGCGTGAGGAACGTGAACCTCCGACAGCTGACACACCAATACCCTTTACGGAGGAAGAATTGACAACAGCGGCGAAAAGTCTCAAAGGAAACAAGGCTCCTGGACCAGACGGAGTACCGGCCGAAGTACTTAATTTAGTTGCTGAAAATCGACCAAATGCACTTCTTGAAGTGTACAATGCCTGCATTGCCCAAGGTGTCTTTCATAATCAATGGAAGCTACAGAAATTAACTCTGATCAGCAAAGGAAAAGGAGATCCGACACATCCATCATCATATCGCCCTCTTTGTATGCTGGATAGTGCCGGTAAATTATTGGAGAAACTCCTCCAGCGCAGACTGGCAGCGGCCATTGAGACAGCTGGTGGATTATCGGACAGGCAATACGGCTTCCGACCAGGTAGGTCAACGCTTGGTGCCATAGCGGACGTAGTAGAATGCGTTGAACGGACAAGACTTAGACGTTACTATCCGAAGCGCATTGTTGTCCTTGCCACGCTCGACGTGCGGAATGCTTTCAACAGCCTACGATGGGAGGATATCATTAAGGCACTACGTGAAATATTTCGTATTCCTCCATACCTTCTGAGAATATTACGCAGCTATTTGAAGGATCGCAAGCTTCTCTACGATACACCCGATGGCCGAAAAGCCGTAGAGATTACGTCTGGTGCAGCTCAGGGATCCATTCTCGGTCCTGATCTCTGGAACCTGAGCTACGACGATATCTTAGGTATAGATATGCCAGAGGACACATACCTCGTGGGATACGCGGATGATATAGTGTCGGTCATTTCAGCGCGCGACATTGAGGATGCAAGGAGAAAACTGAACCAGGTTATGATAAGGACTCAGATATGGCTCGAGGACCACGGTCTAGAGCTCGCAAAAAACAAGACTGAGGCCATACTGATGACAATGGCTCGCATTCCACTCGAGATAAGTATGCAGATAGGTGATGTGTCACTAGTTACAAAAAGAGCAGTCAGATATTTGGGCCTGAGACTCGACTGTAGACTTAATTACTGGGCCCAAATACAGCATGCAGCTACCAAGGCAGCGAAACTAACGGGCATGTTAAGCAGACTGATGGCAAATATTGGCGGACCAACACAGGCCAAACGAAAAGTGATTATGGCGGCGACAAACTCGATAATGCTGTATGGAAGCGAGATATGGGGAGAAGCGCTGGAGATTAAATCTAAGCGGAAAGTACTAGCAGCAGTGCAACGAACAGCAGCACTAAGAGTTGCATCGGCCTACCGCACCGTATCGGGCGCCGCGGTCCTCGTGATCGTCGGTGAGATACCTATTGATCTACTGGCATTTGAGCGAAGAAGATCGTGGAAAACAAAGAGAGAAAATCTCGCCATTAGTAGCGCAGATCTCAGATCTCAAACACTACGGCGATGGCAAAGTAGATGGAGCGAGGAAACAAGCGGAAGATGGACTCATAGACTTATTCCGTCTATAGAGACATGGATACGGAGAAATTTTGGGGAAATTAACTATTTTCTGACCCAGTTTCTTTCGGGTCATGGTTATTTCCGAAAATATCTATACCGCATGGGCAAGGTGATTGATCCTGGCTGCATTTATTGCGAGGAAATGAGTGACGACGCTGAACACACATTCTTCCATTGCATCAAATGGCAAGACGAGAAGAACATGTTGATAGAGCAAATTGGCGAATTTACACCCGACAACATTGTTGACGCAATGCTCGAAAGCGAGACGAAATGGAGCGCTGTAAGAAGATACGTTGAATGTGTACTCCGCAGGAAGAAGGTCGACCTTGACACAATACAACGAAATGATACATGAGAAGACGAGCCAATAGCATGAAGCTGGCTTCAAATATGGCGTACCCAGACGTGGGAGAGTAGACAACGGTCCCTAACGGGACGTCGTTCTGGGCCCTTCCCGAAGTAATGCAGATAGCCGTCCCGGGAAGGGAGTATCCCCAGAAGAGGAGGAGGGATTGTTTTAGTGGAAGCACCACTCGACGCAGTTGATGACGGTCACTGTAAGTGCGAAGGCATTTTGAACCCTACCTCACACGCCAAAAAAAAAAAAAAAAAAAAAAAACATCAAGATGATAGCTTGCTCGGATCTCCGCTCTATGGAGCTTTACAAGGAGGCTATCAGTAGGATTGGTGAAGTCTGGCCAGGAGCTAAGCTTGCTGCCGTCCCTCCGGACCAGATCCCCAACCGCCCCCGATCCAAGGCGAGAATTCCGACCGGACCATCAGACCCGGAAACCATGCTGAGGATCCTCAAGGCCAGCAATACGGACCTGCCCACCCATAACTGGAGGGTGGCTAAAGTTTCTGACCAGTGGGGTGATTACCGCGAAGCGGTGATCATTCTGAATGAGGAGTCACTTCCGCTTATCAATGCCCGAGGGGGCGTGATAAAATATGGTTTTAGCTCAATCGAGCTAAGGGTCTATAAGTCGGATTCCCGCGTTGCCGCACATCCCCCAACAGAATCCATCCCCGTAGATCCCGTCCCATCCCAACCCATCCCACAGAAACCTACCCCATCTGACCCTGCCCCACACGACCCTACCCCATCCGACCCTACCCCCGGACCCCTCGAACCCGTCGAAGACGTCGAGTGTAGAAGCGTGTGTAGTCATTCTTCTCGACGCTCCTCATCCAGCAAGAAGTCCAACTCTGAGCTGGTGGGGGAATTCTTCGACGGCATTGACATTGACGCGGGTGCAACCTCACCGTTGTCGGACGAAGAGGACGCTGACGTGACAATGGTTGATTCTCTGACCAATGCTGAGAATCATCCAAATTAATCTACAGCACTCTAAAACAGCCTCCGCCGCTCTGCTCCTCCGACTGACAACCGAGGAAGCAGAGCTCGTTCTGGTCCAAGAACCCTGGATTGTAGACGGTAAGGTTTGCGGACTCAACATCAAAGGATATCGCTTAGCGTATATCCAGAACTCAGGTAAGCCTAGGACTTGTGTCATGGTTAAGAATAGTATTAACGCTCTTCTCCTTCACAGGTTCAGCGATAAGGAAACCATCACCATGGTCGTCGAGATGAACTCGATGACCATCTGGATCACGTCATCGTATCTGGCGCATGACTATGGGCTCTCTCCCCCTCAGGAGCCCATCGGTCGACTAGTGGCAGATGCGAGACTGCGCGGAGTTCCGGTCATCATCGGTGCGGATGCCAACTCCCACCACACGATGTGGGGCAGTTCCGGTACCAACGAACGGGGTGAGTGCCTCTTTGATTTTATTATGAGTAATAACCTAGTCATAGCTAATCGGGGTTCATCGCCCCTTCCTTACTTCAAACAGAAAGGAGGTGTTGGACGTTACTCTGGTCAGCTCCGATTTCTCTACTAACCTTAAGGACTGGTTTGTATCTCAGGAATGCTCCTTTTCGGACCATAGATACATTACCTTCACTATCGACACGAACGAGTCTCCCCCTGCCATGACCCCTCCGGTCAACAGGAGGAACACGAATTGGACCATTTTTAGGGAGAAACTGCGTAGCAGCCTTCCCTCTACCCCCCACCTATAACGACCCGTTTCGACGTGGATAGGGCTGCGGACACACTGTCAACCGCGCTTAGGGCGGCAGCCACATCCTCCGTCAAACCCGCTGCCAATAGGGGCAAACGAAAACCGCCCTGGTGGAGCCAAGAGATCGATGATCTACACCGATCTTGTGGCAGGCTCTTTAACAGGGCGAAGGCGACAGGCGAATGGTCAATCTACAAGGCCAAAAAGAGGGAACTTAAATACGCTATAAGGCGAGCGAAGAGGGCCTCGTGGAGGAACTACTGCGCCAGAGTAGAATCCTCTGCCGAAACGGGCCGTCTCCGTAAAATTCTAAGTTCCACTCACAAATCCCTTGACTGTATCCGACGGACTGACGGATGCTGGACTACGTCCAGTTTGGAGACGCTTGAGCTTCTCCTTGACACTCACTTTCCAGGTAGTGCCACCCTGGGTGGTCAGGCCTTTTATCAGGTCAACGAACCACTGTCTGGAAACTATTCCCCCCTGACTCTCACCCTTGGCCAAGTGCAGTGGGCTGTTAGGTCTTTCGAACCATTCAAGTCACCAGGACCGGATGGTATTATCCCGGGTGACATTCAACATGGGGAGGAGATAATCCTCCCTTGGTTGCTTGCCATCTACAATGCTAGTCTTAGGCTCCTTTATATCCCTTGGAGCTGGAGAATATCTAGGGTGATTTTCATTCCCAAAGCTGGGAAACCGTCCCATACTGGGGCGAATGACTATAGACCCATAAGTCTGTGTTCCTTTCTTTTGAAGACACTGGAAAGAGTCCTTGATGTTCATATTAGGGCCTCGATTGATCCAGCGCTTCTATCCGCTTCCCAACATGCGTATACGAGAGGTAAATCAGTGGAGACTGCACTTCACTCCCTTATCTCTCGGGTGGAAAAGTCCATGCACGTTAAGGAATACACTTTGGCCATTTTTCTAGATATTGAGGGTGCATTTAATAACGTCGACCCGGACGCCATTCTTAGGGCTCTTCGTAGGGGCACACCGCAAGGCGGTGTTCTATCACCACTTCTCTGGAACCTTGCAGTCAACTCTCTCTTGAGAGGACTGGAACACTCTGGCAACGAAGTCATAGCTTACGCTGACGACATTGCCATTGCTGCGTCGGGAATTTGTCCGCAGACACTGTCGGATAAGTTGAACTTGGCGCTGTCAATCGTACTGGACTGGTGTAGGGATTTTGGACTGTCTATCAACCCCTCTAAGACCGATACGATCCTTTTTACGAGGAAATATAAAGTTCCGACCTTCTCTCTTCCCATGATACGTGGGACCAGACTTACGTTGAGTCCCGAGGTTAAATATGTGGGCCTGATCCTCGATCCCAAACTCAACTGGAAGGCGAATCTGGCTGCTAGGGCACGCAAGGCGTGCAGTAGAGCGGTCGGAACCAGATGGGGTCTTCGCCAAAGGATAATGCGTTGGATATATTCTACGGTCATCGAACCCAACTTCTTATACGGCGTTGCTTTCTGGTGGACTGCTCTGGACAGACAACACAACGTCAGACTCCTTGACAAGGTCAGAAGGTCTGCCGCCATTTACATAACTGGTGCTCTACGCACCACCCCCACGAAAGCCTTGTTCGCGATGCTCAACTGGCTTCCTACTGTGCTTCTCGCTAAGCAGGCGGCCAAGTTTACTGCGACTAGACTTAATGCTTTGTCTCGCTGGCACATTATACCTTCTGGTCACTCCACTATTCTGGAGGTTGATCCGGTGGCCCCTGTGAACATGGACTATATCACTGCTGAATATTGTCTTGACAGATGTTTCCACTCTCTGATTCCGAATAGGGATGACTGGAATCCTAATACGGTCATCCCCCCGGAAGTCCTGGATACATATACCGACGGCTCTAAAATCGACAATGGTGTTGGAAGCGGTATCTACTCTGGGAAACTGAACCTGAATATTTCTCTCCGTCTGCCGGACTACTGCAGCGTGTTTCAGGCGGAGGTGATGGCGATCTACCGGGCCGCTCAATGGATCCTCGTCAACGATGCTCCTCTGAGGAGGAGGAGACTGTTATTCACTTTCTTTGTCAGTGCCCGTCTCTTGCTAGGTGTAGATATAGGTTATTTGGCTCCCCATTCCTTGTTAGCTTAACGGAGCTATCATCCATTGATATCAAGGATATAGCTTCGTTCATCAAACTTTCTGGCTGGTTTTCGAGTGCGGGGTAGTCGTGCTTCCGTTGTGCAGCCCTTGCGCTGACCAACTTCTTCCCTTTCCCTGCTTGTGGAGGAACTTGGTCAGTACAGGGACTGCGTTCACCCGTGGCATCACAACGGGCCGCTATGCGTGCTCAAGTGAGCTTTGTGACATCAGAGCTACCACTCCGACCTAACCTAACCTAGTTACTGCATTTTATTAGGGACACCTTAGGCTACAATTTGTGTATAGTGGGATATGTGCAGCAAGTCCCATTTTTCCACAATATCCATCAACCTTCATCCATCATCCCTCATCCCAACCAGACTCTGTTAACATAGGCAATATTTGAAGCCCGATATCTCAAGTTCCAAAATTATTTGGGAGATAGGAGTTACTGCGTTTTATTAGGGACACCTTAGGCTACAATTTGTGTATAGTGGGATATGTGCAGCAAGTCCCATTTTTCCACAATATCCATCAACCTTCATCCATCATCCCTCATCCCAACCAGACTCTGTTAACATAGGCAATATTTGAAGCCCGATATCTCAAGTTCCAAAATTATTTGGGAGATAGGAGTTACTGCGTTTTATTAGGGACACCTTAGGCTACAATTTGTGTATAGTGGGATATGTGCAGCAAGTCCCATTTTTCCACAATATCCATCAACCTTCATCCATCATCCCTCATCCCAACCAGACTCTGTTAACATAGGCAATATTTGAAGCCCGATACCTCAAATTCCAAAATTATTTGGGAGATAGGAGTTACTGCGTTTTATTAGAGACACCTTAGGCTACAATTTGTGTATAGTGGGATATGTGCGGCAAGTCCCATTTTTCCACAATATCCATCAACCTTCATCCATCATCCCTCATCCCAACCAGACTCTGTTAACATAGGCAATATTTGAAGCCCGATAACTCAAGTTCCAAAAATATTTGGGAGATAGGAGTTACTGCGTTTTATTAGGGACACCTTAGGCTACAATTTGTGTATAGTGGGATATGTGCAGCAAGTCCCATTTTTCCACAATATCCATCAACCTTCATCCATCATCCCTCATCCCAACCAGACTCTGTTAACATAGGCAATATTTGAAGCCCGATATCTCAAGTTCCAAAATTATTTGGGAGATAGGAGTTACTGCGTTTTATTAGGGACACCTTAGGCTACAATTTGTGTATAGTGGGATATGTGCAGCAAGTCCCATTTTTCCACAATATCCATCAACCTTCATCCATCATCCCTCATCCCAACCAGACTCTGTTAACATAGGCAATATTTGAAGCCCGATATCTCAAGTTCCAAAATTATTTGGGAGATAGGAGTTACTGCGTTTTATTAGGGACACCTTAGGCTACAATTGTGTATCGCTTGTCAGACCAATTTTGGAGTATGGATCCATGGTATGGGATCCTCACTATAATGTTTACAGCGATCACATTGAATCTGTGCAGAAACAATTTCTACTCTTCTGTTTGCGTGGCCTGAGATGGAATTATTTGGATTTGCCTTCATATACTAGCAGACTGGCATTAATAAAACTGCCTACCCTCAAGAGTCGTCGAACAATGCTAAATGTATCCTTTATGATTAACCTGATAAATGGTAATATTTGCTGTGAATTTCTGTTAAAATCGGTTAAATTCAATGTTCCTTGTCGTAACTTCCGCTGTTATAATCTTATTTATATTCCATTCTGCAGAACTAATTATGCTGTTGCTGATCCGTTTACTAGAATTTGCCGTCAATTTAATTATTTGTCAGACTTTGTTGATTTTTCTTTAAATTCTTGTGTTATAAAACGGAATATTATTGTTTTTCTCAATTCGTAACTTTTTATATTTTTATTGTAATAATTAATTGTATTTTTGAAACTGTTAGTCATTGTATTCAATTTTTTTTCGTACCTATTTTTGTTAGTCAGTAAGGAATTTGTCCATTGACTTAAATAAATAAATAAATAAATAAATATGTGCAGCAAGTCCCATTTTTCCACAATATCCATCAACCTTCATCCATCATCCCTCATCCCGACCAGACTCTGTTAACATAGGCAATATTTGAAGCCCGATATCTCAAGTTCCAAAATTATTTGGGAGATAGGAGTTACTGCGTTTTATTAGGGACACCTTAGTCTACAATTTGTGTATCGTCGGATATCTGCAGCAAGTCCCATTTTTCCACAATATCCATCAACCTTCATCCATCATCCCTCATCCCAACCAGACTCTGTCAACATAGGCAATATTTGAAGCCCGATATCTCAAGTTCCAAAATTATTTGGGAGATAGGAGTTACTGCGTTTTATTAGGGACACCTTAGGCTACAATTTGTGTATAGTGGGATATGTGCAGCAAGTCCCATTTTTCTACAATATCCATCAACCTTCATCCATCATCCCTCATCCCAACCAGACTCTGTTAACATAGGCAATATTTGAAGCCCGATATCTCAAGTTCCAAAATTATTTGGGAGATAGGAGTTACTGCGTTTTATTAGGGATACCTTAGGCTACAATTTGTGTATAGTCGGATATGTGCAGCAAGTCCCATTTTTCCACAGTATCCATCAACCTTCATCCATCATCCCTCATCCCAACCAGACTCTGTTAACATAGGCAATATTTGAAGCCCGATATCTCAAGTTCCAAAATTATTTGGGAGATAGGAGTTACTGCGTTTTATTAGGGACACCTTAGGCTACAATTTGTGTATAGTCGGATATCTGCAGCAAGTCCCATTTTTCCACAATATCCATCAACCTTCATCCATCATCCCAACCAGACTCTGTTAACATAGGCAATATTTGAAGCCCGATATCTCAAGTTCCAAAATTATTTGGGAGATAGGAGTTACTGCGTTTTATTAGGGACACCTAAGGCTACAATTTGTGTATAGTGGGATATGTGCAGCAAGTCCCATTTTTCCACAATATCCATCAACCTTCATCCATCATCCCAACCAGACTCTGTTAACATAGGCAATATTTGAAGCCCGATATCTCAAGTTCCAAAATTATTTGGGAGATAGGAGTTACTGCGTTTTATTAGGGACACCTTAGGCTACAATTTGTGTATAGTGGGATATCTGCAGCAAGTCCCATTTTTCCACAATATCCATCAACCTTCATCCATCATCCCTTATCCCAACCAGACTCTGTTAACATAGGCAATATTTGAAGCCTGATATCTCAAGTTCCAAAATTATTTGGGAGAAAGGAGTGTAGTCAATATATTCGTGTGGCGCCCCTGTGTCCAACATGCATGATCACGCATATTTATTTTTATTTATATATGTACATATGTACCTTTATGTGTTTATACGTAACGTTAAGTAACTATTGCATCATCTTTTTATGTAACATAATTTAAGCTAATACATAAGTGCTCTTCCTCTCTCTATGTTAATATACAATATTTCATGTTAGTTTAAGTAATATGCTCTCTCAATACATGTTTGTTCTCTTTTATATAAATGTTATGTTAAATGTTCATCTCTACTCTCTCTTTCTTGTAACTGTCATACGTAATATTAAAACACTATTGCGTCATCCTTTGTTTATATAACATTATTTAAGCTAGCACATAAGCACTCTTTCTCACGCTATGTTAATATACAATATTTCATCGTAGTTTAAGCAATATGCTCTCTCAACACATGTTTGTTCTCTTTTATATAACGTAATATTGTATAACGATTGCATCATCCCTTGTAAATTAGGCTAAGCATTGTATGAAATAAAGAACAGAATTCATTCTGTGTTGTGCTCTCGGCAAATAAAGTCCTACAGGAGTTACTGCGTTTTATTAGGGACACATTAGGCTACAATTTGTGTATAGTAGGATATGTGCAGCAAGTCCCATTTTTCCACAATATCCATCAACCTTCATCCATCATCCCTCATCCCAACCAGACTCTGTTAACATAGGCAATATTTGAAGCCCGATATCTCAAGTTCCAAAATTATTTGGGAGATAGGAGTTACTGCGTTTTATTAGGGACACATTAGGCTACAATTTGTGTATAGTAGGATATGTGCAGCAAGTCCCATTTTTCCACAATATCCATCAACCTTCATCCATCATCCCTCATCCCAACCAGACTCTGTTAACATAGGCAATATTTGAAGCCCGATATCTCAAGTTCCAAAATTATTTGGGAGATAGGAGTTACTGCGTTTTATTAGGGACACATTAGGCTACAATTTGTGTATAGTAGGATATGTGCAGCAAGTCCCATTTTTCCACAATATCCATCAACCTTCATCCATCATCCCAACCAGACTCTGTTAACATAGGCAATATTTGAAGCCCGATATCTCAAGTTCCAAAAATATTTGGGAGATAGGAGTTACTGCGTTTTATTAGGGACACCTTAGGCTACAATTTGTGTATAGTCGGATATCTGCAGCAAGTCCCATTTTTCCACAATATCCATCAACCTTCATCCATCATCCCTCATCCCAACCAGACTCTGTTAACATAGGCAATATTTGAAGCCCGATATCTCAAGTTCCAAAATTATTTGGGAGATAGGGCTTACTGCGTTTTATTAGGGACACCTTAGGCTACAATTTGTGTATAGTCGGATATGTGCAGCAAGTCCCATTTTTCCACAATATCCATCAACCTTCATCCATCATCCCTCATCCCAACCAGACTCTGTTAACATAGGCAATATTTGAAGCCCGATATCTCAAGTTCCAAAATTATTTGGGAGATATGACTTACTGCGTTTTATTAGGGACACCTAAGGCTACAATTTGTGTATAGTCGGATATGTGCAGCAAGTCCCATTTTTCCACAATATCCATCAACCTTCATCCATCATCCCTCATCCCAACCAGACTCTGTTAACATAGGCAATATTTGAAGCCCGATATCTCAAGTTCCAAAATTATTTGGGAGATAGGAGTTACTGCGTTTTATTAGGGACACCTAAGGCTACAATTTGTGTATAGTCGGATATGTGCAGCAAGTCCCATTTTTCCACAATATCCATCAACCTTCATCCATCATCCCTCATCCCAACCAGACTCTGTTAACATAGGCAATATTTGAAGCCCGATATCTCAAGTTCCAAAATTATTTGGGAGATAGGAGTTACTGCGTTTTATTAGGGACACCTTAGGCTACAATTTGTGTATAGTCGGATATCTGCAGCAAGTCCCATTTTTCCACAATATCCATCAACCTTCATCCATCATCCCTCATCCCAACCAGACTCTGTTAACATAGGCAATATTTGAAGCCCGATATCTCAAGTTCCAAAATTATTTGGGAGATAGGAGTTACTGCGTTTTATTAGGGACACCTTAGGCTACAATTTGTGTATAGTGGGATATGTGCAGCAAGTCCCATTTTTCCACAATATCCATCAACCTTCATCCATCATCCCTCATCCCAACCAGACTCTGTCAACATAGGCAATATTTGAAGCCCGATATCTCAAGTTCAAAAAATATTTGGGAGATAGGAGTTACTGCGTTTTATTAGGGACACCTTATGCTACAATTTGTGTATAGTCGGATATCTGCAGCAAGTCCCATTTTTCCACAATATCCATCAACCTTCATCCATCATCCCTCATCCCAACCAGACTCTGTTAACATAGGCAATATTTGAAGCCCGATATCTCAAGTTCCAAAAATATTTGGGAGATAGGGCTTACTGCGTTTTATTAGGGACACCTTAGGCTACAATTTGTGTATAGTCGGATATGTGCAGCAAGTCCCATTTTTCCACAATATACATCAACCTTCATCCATCATCCCTCATCCCAACCAGACTCTGTTAACATAGGCAATATTTGAAGCCCGATATCTCAAGTTCCAAAATTATTTGGGAGATAGGAGTTACTGCGTTTTATTAGGGACACCTTAGGCTACAATTTGTGTATAGTCGGATATCTGCAGCAAGTCCCATTTTTCCACAATATCCATCAACCTTCATCCATCATCCCTCATCCCAACCAGACTCTGTTAACATAGGCAATATTTGAAGCCCGATATCTCAAGTTCCAAAAATATTTGGGAGATAGGAGTTACTGCGTTTTATTAGGGACACCTTAGGCTACAATTTGTGTATAGTCGGATATCTGCAGCAAGTCCCATTTTTCCACAATATCCATCAACCTTCATCCATCATCCCTCATCCCAACCAGACTCTGTTAACATAGGCAATATTTGAAGCCCGATATCTCAAGTTCCAAAATTATTTGGGAGATAGGGCTTACTGCGTTTTATTAGGCACACCTTAGGCTACAATTTGTGTATAGTCGGATATGTGCAGCAAGTCCCATTTTTCCACAATATCCATCAAACTTCATCCATCATCCCTCATCCCAACCAGACTCTGTTAACATAGGCAATATTTGAAGCCCGATATCTCAAGTTCCAAAATTATTTGGGAGATAGGGCTTACTGCGTTTTATTAGGGACACCTTAGGCTACAATTTGTGTATAGTCGGATATGTGCAGCAAGTCCCATTTTTCCACAATATACATCAACCTTCATCCATCATCCCTCATCCCAACCAGACTCTGTTAACATAGGCAATATTTGAAGCCCGATATCTCAAGTTCCAAAATTATTTGGGAGATAGGACTTACTGCGTTTTATTAGGGACACCTTAGGCTACAATTTGTGTATAGTCGGATATGTGCAGCAAGTCCCATTTTTCCACAATATCCATCAACCTTCATCCATCATCCCTCATCCCAACCAGACTCTGTTAACATAGGCAATATTTGAAGCCCGATATCTCAAGTTCCAAAATTATTTGGGAGATAGGAGTTACTGCGTTTTATTAGGGACACCTTAGGCTACAATTTGTGTATAGTGGGATATGTGCAGCAAGTCCCATTTTTCCACAATATCCATCAACCTTCATCCATCATCCCTCATCCCAACCAGACTCTGTTAACATAGGCAATATTTGAAGCCCGATATCTCAAGTTCCAAAAATATTTGGGAGATAGGAGTTACTGCGTTTTATTAGGGACACCTTAGGCTACAATTTGTGTATAGTCGGATATCTGCAGCAAGTCCCATTTTTCCACAATATCTGTAGTGTAGTATTATTAATAACAAATAGTATTAACAACTGTAACACAATGGTAACACTTTACCATGAAGTAAAACTCAGTGCATATAAGATATAAGTAATTTATATTCAATTGTAATTTGGATTTTCTAGAAATAAAGATAGAATACATTACAAATTGGCGACGAGAAAACGTTCAAAAGAACCTAAAAAAATTAAAAATTTAAAAATTTTTTTAAGTCGTTTTACGCATATTTAAAAAAAAATTTTTTTTTTTCGAGCTATCAGTTCTTTTTAATTAAATTGTTTTACAATTAATTAAATTTTCTTTAAAAAAAAAAAAAAAAGAAAAATGCCTACTGATACTACAACAGAATCTCCAAAATCATCGATTACGTTGCTTCAAACGTCCAACGTTCCAGAATTTTCTCCAGACAATGAAACTTTTTCAATTTGGAAGGAAAAGTTGGATATTCACTTCTGTGAAATTAATTGCACCGAAGAGAATCAAAAGAAGGCAGCTTTATTGAAGTCGATTGGTGCTGCTCCATATAGTGTTTTACATAGTTTGTGCAGTCCCGACTCACCGATTTCAAAAAATTATGATGAGCTCTGCAAAATTCTAAGCTCTCATTACACACCGCCAACAATCATCTTTAGAGAGAGAAAAAATTTTTTTTCTTCTGTCAAAAACGAAAAAGAAAGCGTAGCTGAATGGTTTGCCAGGGTCAAAGGTCTAGCTTTAAATTGCAAGTTTGGTAACAATTTGGAAGCGTTTGTGCTAAATCAATTTATCATTCACTTGCCTAGCAAAATTTTTGAAAGGCTATGTGAGGAAGATGAGACACTTACGGTTACTGAAGCGCTAAAAAAAGCTATGATTATGGAAACAAAAATGATGTCAAATCTCGTAAAAGGCAAAATGGTTAGTCTTGTCATGAAGTCACGCACGAGGCCAAAAGGTAAGATAAAAGGCAATCAATCTTTCAATTCAAAAGTCAGCAGTGGCGTTGGAGGTGATGGACTTGAAGCAGGTAACAGCAGTGGCGCAGGTGGAAGTAAACAAAAACATAAAATGGTATGCTCACACTGCGGTTGGCACAATCATGAGTCTAGATTTTGTAAATACAAAAACAGTAAGTGTCATTCTTGCGGTAAAATTGGGCATATGGCGCCTATATGTTCGAAGAAAAATAGAACTGTAAACTATATATCAGATTCTAATTCTCTCCAAAATAATATAAATAATGATTTATTTAATTTATCTATTTATAGTGTGTCTTCAGAATCTACTAGAGGCATATACTATTTGGAGGTTGTGTTTGATGGCATTCCGATGAAAATTGCTTGTGATACCGGTGCCCCTTGTACGTTGATTCCACTTTCAATGTATGAAAGAAGTCTTGGTGGTAAAATATCAAAGTTAAGACCGTGTCAAATTCCTTATGTTGATTATAGTGGTAAAAGAATTCCTCTTTTGGGTGAGTACGATGCTTTAATATCGTATCGAGGTACCGAAAACAAGATAGTTGTAGTAGTTACTAATACTAAAACCCCTCCATTACTCGGACGTTCTTTTCTAAGGAAATTTAAATTTGACTTAATTCAAATAAATTCAGTATCGATTCGAAAAGATTTTTCTTCAACTATAAACCATTTAAAAAGTGAGTTTTCAGAAGTATTTCAGGAAAGATTAGGAGATTTAAAGGCAGCAGAATATCCTTGAAACTTATTGAAGGTTCAAAGCCTATATTTTTCAAACCTAGACCGCTACCTTTTGCTTGGAAAAGTAAAATTGAATGTCAACTTCATAAATTAATTCAAGATGGAGTTCTCGAGCAGGTAGATAATTCAGAATGAGCTACACCTTTAGTTCCAGTTTTAAAACCTAACGGTGGTTTGAGGATCTGTGGTGATTACAAGGTTACACTAAACAAATGTTTAGAAAATTTTATTCATCCTCTTCCAAGAATTGATGAAATTTTTGCTTCATTGGAAGGAGGAAAACTATTTACAAAACTTGACCTTTCCAATGCTTATAATCAGCTAGTATTAGATGATGAATCACAATTATTGTGTACTTGGAGCACTCATATAGGATTGTTAAAAGTCAAAAGGCTTCCTTTTGGAATTAAAACAGCAGCAGCTATTTTTCAAAGGGTTATGGAAAATTTATTATCAGGTATTCAGAATGTTGTAGTCTATCAAGACGATATAACTATTACTGGAAAGAACAATTTTCAGCATATCGAAACTCTTAAATTAGTATTAAAGAAACTTCATTCAGCTGGACTTAAATTAAATTTGAGCAAATGCGAATTTTTTAAACCTAAAATATGTTTTCTTGGTTTTACCATCGACGAACGTGGCTTAAGTAAGTCTGACGAACGTATTTCAAGTGTTTCGTCGGCACCTATACCAAAAGATATCTCTGAACTTAGAGCTTTTATTGGAATGGCTAATTATTATTCCAAGTTTATTTGCAACTTTAGCCAGAAAATGTTTCCTCTATATGAGCTTCTTCGGAAAAATATTCCATTTCATTGCACAGTGGTCGGAGCTGTATGGAGTCGGCGGCCAAAAATATTTCCAGTATAGGTATCATCGTGAAACTTCATATACGGCTTTATAAATATGTCAGAATTAGTTAGTGATAAATTGGGAATGGTTTAGGACCCATAGCAGTTTAAAAACTGCTTTTTTAGTAACACCCCCCTTAAATGAAAATTGACTTTAAAATTATTCTAACAATTCAAAAACTGATTTTATTAAAATTGATTTCTCCTTGCATGGTAACTTTCGTTGACCTGTTATAAAAGGATCCGAAGTTAAAAGTAAACGGTTAAACAAATCGGTAATCGGTAATATTGATGTTTTGTTAAATCTGCTTCAGTTATAAGCGATATAACTTCACTAACATTTGCTTGCAAAAGTGATGAATTATTTTTTATGCTAGCAAATCATCAGCAGCAGAGACATCGATTTCTGCTATTTCTGCTATTCGTCGTCGCTTTGTCCTGCTTGAACACTCTCCGAAACTTAATCTAGGACGTCCCCGATCTTCATTCAAGTTAAATGTTTCTGAGTTTTATAAAATCGACTCCATTTGGGCCAGCCAATCTGAATATCTATTTTGAAGTCTTATTTTTATGCGATGGCATTTTTGCCAAAATTCTGATATTTTTTTGCAATTATAATTTAAACATGTTTCTAATTGACTTTCTTCGTATGTGTAGCCCTCATTTCTAATATAGCTTTTCACAATATCCTTCACTTTCCTAGCTTTTTCAGCATTTCCACCTTTTTCTAAAAGCCAAATGTCAAAAATATATGAGCGCGAAATTGTGCAAGTATAACGTGAGTCTATTGGAAAAACAATTAATAACAAGGAAAAAATTAGGCAAAAATAAAATTAAAAGTCCGTGGAAAAAACCAACACATTTCTTTGCATGCATAGCAATAACAGAGTAGCACGAACCAACACAAATTGACAAAACACCACAAAAAAAATTCAAAGTTGGACATAAAAACAAAGAGGTCGGTTTGGTCTGTAGGAGATAATAAATAAACGGGCAAAAAGGAGCAGCTGATATTGCCAATTTTTTATTCTTGGAGTATTAAACAATAAACAAAAAAAAAACCTCGTTGGAGATTTCAGGGGGGAACTCAACTAAAACTCCAGTTGAAATGTATCTACATGAATTAACTAGAATGAACAATAACACTACAAAAATATTAATTATATAACAAATCCACAATAAGCAAAACGCATTGTAATTATTTTAAAACTTAGTTAATACCTTTATATTCAATATTAATTCTGATTTTTTTTAACACAAATGTTTTTTCTTTTGTTTTAATTAATTAAAAGTTACACTTTTTTTTCACTTTTTCACACTGCAAAAACCAAATGTTAACTTGCTATCTTTTTGAAGCTATTCTTAAAGACTACAATTAGAATAAAACAAAAACAACTACAGATTTTAAAACCTTGTTTTTATAAGAAACAGAGATGCCACATTTGGTGACAAATTTTTGACTTTTATTTTTTTATTTTTGGCCAATGGGATCGACCACTGTGCATTGGTCAAAAGAATGCCAAAGGGCATATGAATTAATTAAAGCTGAAGTGACATCCGATCAGGTTTTAGTTCATTTTAATCCAAATTTACCCATAATTTTAACTACCGATGCTAGCAATAATGCAGTGGCTGGTGTTTTGTGTCACAGAATTCAAGGTAACTTGAAGCCAATTGCTTTTGTTTCAAGAGCTTTATCCAAAAGTGAAACAAATTACAGTACTTTGGAAAAAGAAGCTCTAGCGTTAATATTTAGCGTAACTAAATTAAAGCAATACCTCTTAGGTAATCGATTTATTCTGCGGACGGATCACAGACCGTTATTGGGCATCTTTGGTGAACATAAGAGCTTACCAATCATGGCTTCAGCTCGTATTCAAAGATGGTCATTAATTTTATCAGGCTTCAATTATTCCATTGAATACATTAAAGGAAATTCAAACATAGCTGATGGACTCTCCAGAATGCCACAATTTTTGTTGGCTGAAGATAAAATTGAATGCAATTATATTAATTTAATAGAATCGGATAGTGATTCCAGTTTTTCTTTAAATTTTAAGGACATAGCTAGAGAGACACGCCGTGATCCCGTTTTATCAAAATTAAGTGCAGCCATTCAAAATGGCACTGTTCATTTGTTGAAAGGAGATGAATACATTCCTTTTCGCAACAAAGCATATGAGCTTTCAGTTGAATATGACTGTATCCTTTGGGGGTACAGATCAGTTATCCCAAAGAAGTTACAAGATTTTGTTCTCAAGGAACTTCATGCATCACACTTGGGAATTGTGAAAACAAAGATGTTAGCTCGTTCGTACGTTTGGTGGCCAAACATTGACCACGAAATAGAAAATATGATAAGAGATTGCATCCCTTGCCAGGAATTGCAACAAAGTTCTGAGAAATCTCATTTAATACCATGGAATCCTACCAATTCAGTATGGAGTCGTATCCATATAGACTTTGCCGGTCCCATTAGGAACTTTTATTTTTTAGTAGTGATAGACTCTTATTCTAAATGGGTTGAAGTTTTCAAAACAAAGGAAATAACTTCGTCTTTCACTATCACAAAATTGAGGGAATTGTTTTGTAGGTATGGGCTGGTTGACACTCTTGTTAGTGACAACGGAAGACAGTTCACGTCTGAAGATTTCAAATTTTTTTTGAAAACAAATCATATCAAACACATTCTTACTGCTCCTGGACATCCAGCGACTAACGGTCAAGCAGAAAATTTCATAAAAACACTTAAAAAATCAATCCTAGCAAGTCTTAAAGTTGACAAAAACTCTTGCTTAGACATTATTTTGAACAGGTTTTTACTTGATTATCGCAATACTGTACATTGTACTACTGGTGAATCGCCTTCTAAGCTTTTTCTTGGAAGATTTTTAAAAACACGTTTAAGCAGACTAAAGCCACCTACAACAAGACAAATTATTGTTGACGCTCAAAATAATAACATAACAAATTACAAAGGTAAACGCGATGCCATGTTTTCAGCAGGACAAAATGTCATGATTAGAGACTATAAAAATCCTAACAAATCTAGCTGGACTGAAGCTACTATTAAAGATAAACTCGGTCCTCGATCATATTCTTGTATCATTACTCATAATAACAGAGAAATTAAGCGACACTTGGATCAAATTCGAAACAAAAACTTAAATCAAAATCTTGAAATTGGAAGAAACGTTCAAGAGGAGGTGAACAGTCATGAAAATGGAAGTTCCATTCATGTTGAAAGTGGTTCTACCGTTCCAACTACAGATGAGCCTCCGAAAGCTGCACCTAGTAGAGTTTTGAGACCACGCAAAGAAGGATTTGTTATAAAAATTAAACAAATAAAAGCTTAATAAAAAAGTTAGCATAATGAAATATAAAGTAAAATAAGAAAATTTAAAATTACATTTACATCGAATTATATAAAAATAAATTTAGCTTAATACTTATTATACATTTTTAAACATACTTATGTACCTTTCCTATAAACATATTGTGATAATTAATAACCTATAGTATAATTGAATTATCATCATAATTATTAGTTATTTCAAATTTATAATATATCATATTTCTTTTAGGGGAGGACATGTAGTGTAGTATTATTAATAACAAATAGTATTAACAACTGTAACACAATGGTAACACTTTACCATGAAGTAAAACTCAATGCATATAAGATATAAGTAATTTATATTCAATTGTAATTTGGATTTTCTAGAAATAAAGATAGAATACATTACAATATCCATCAACCTTCATCCATCATCCCTCATCCCAACCAGACTCTGTCAACATAGGCAATATTTGAAGCCCGATATCTCAAGTTCCAAAATTATTTGGGAGATAGAAGTTACTGCGTTTTATTAGGGACACCTTAGGCTACAATTTGTGTATAGTGGGATATGTGCAGCAAGTCCCATTTTTCCACAATATCCATCAACCTTCATCCATCATCCCTCATCCCAACCAGACTCTGTTAACATAGGCAATATTTGAAGCCCGATATCTCAAGTTCCAAAAATATTTGGGAGATAGGAGTTACTGCGTTTTATTAGGGACACCTTAGGCTACAATTTGTGTATAGTCGGATATCTGCAGCAAGTCCCATTTTTCCACAATATCCATCAACCTTCATCCATCATCCCCATCCCAACCAGACTCTGTTAACATAGGCAATATTTGAAGCCCGATATCTCAAGTTCCAAAATTATTTGGGAGATAGGGCTTACTGCGTTTTATTAGGGACACCTTAGGCTACAATTTGTGTATAGTCGGATATGTGCAGCAAGTCCCATTTTTCCACAATATCCATCAACCTTCATCCATCATCCCTCATCCCAACCAGACTCTGTTAACATAGGCAATATTTGAAGCCCGATATCTCAAGTTCCAAAAATATTTGGGAGATAGGAGTTACTGCGTTTTATTAGGGACACCTTAGGCTACAATTTGTGTATAGTCGGATATCTGCAGCAAGTCCCATTTTTCCACAATATCCATCAACCTTCATCCATCATCCCTCATCCCAACCAGACTCTGTTAACATAGGCAATATTTGAAGCCCGATATCTCAAGTTCCAAAATTATTTGGGAGATAGGGCTTACTGCGTTTTATTAGGGACACCTTAGGCTACAATTTGTGTATAGTGGGATATGTGCCGCAAGTCCCATTTTTCCACAATATCCATCAACCTTCATCCATCATCCCTCATCCCAACCAGACTCTGTTAACATAGGCAATATTTGAAGCCCGATATCTCAAGTTCCAAAAATATTTGGGAGATAGGAGTTACTGCGTTTTATTAGGTACACCTTAGGCTACAATTTGTGTATAGTCGGATATCTGCAGCAAGTCCCATTTTTCCACAATATCCATCAACCTTCATCCATCATCCCCATCCCAACCAGACTCTGTTAACATAGGCAATATTTGAAGCCCGATATCTCAAGTTCCAAAATTATTTGGGAGATAGGGCTTACTGCGTTTTATTAGGGACACCTTAGGCTACAATTTGTGTATAGTCGGATATGTGCAGCAAGTCCCATTTTTCCACAATATCCATCAACCTTCATCCATCATCCCTCATCCCAACCAGACTCTGTTAACATAGGCAATATTTGAAGCCCGATATCTCAAGTTCCAAAAATATTTGGGAGATAGGAGTTACTGCGTTTTATTAGGGACACCTTAGGCTACAATTTGTGTATAGTCGGATATCTGCAGCAAGTCCCATTTTTCCACAATATCCATCAACCTTCATCCATCATCCCTCATCCCAACCAGACTCTGTTAACATAGGCAATATTTGAAGCCCGATATCTCAAGTTCCAAAATTATTTGGGAGATAGGGCTTACTGCGTTTTATTAGGGACACCTTAGGCTACAATTTGTGTATAGTGGGATATGTGCCGCAAGTCCCATTTTTCCACAATATCCATCAACCTTCATCCATCATCCCTCATCCCAACCAGACTCTGTTAACATAGGCAATATTTGAAGCCCGATATCTCAAGTTCCAAAAATATTTGGGAGATAGGAGTTACTGCGTTTTATTAGGGACACCTTAGGCTACAATTTGTGTATAGTCGGATATCTGCAGCAAGTCCCATTTTTCCACAATATCCATCAACCTTCATCCATCATCCCTCATCCCAACCAGACTCTGTTAACATAGGCAATATTTGAAGCCCGATATCTCAAGTTCCAAAATTATTTGGGAGATAGGAGTTACTGCGTTTTATTAGGTACACCTTAGGCTACAATTTGTGTATAGTCGGATATCTGCAGCAAGTCCCATTTTTCCACAATATCCATCAACCTTCATCCATCATCCCTCATCCCAACCAGACTCTGTTAACATAGGCAATATTTGAAGCCCGATATCTCAAGTTCCAAAATTATTTGGGAGATAGGAGTTACTGCGTTTTATTAGGGACACCTTAGGCTACAATTTGTGTATAGTGGGATATGTGCAGCAAGTCCCATTTTTCCACAATATCCATCAACCTCCATCCATCATCCCTCATCCCAACCAGACTCTGTTAACATAGGCAATATTTGAAGCCCGATATCTCAAGTTCCAAAATTATTTGGGAGATAGGAGTTACTGCGTTTTATTAGGGACACCTTAGGCTACAATTTGTGTATAGTCGGATATGTGCAGCAAGTCCCATTTTTCCACAATATCCATCAACCTTCATCCATCATCCCTCATCCCAACCAGACTCTGTTAACATAGGCAATATTTGAAGCCCGATATCTCAAGTTCCAAAATTATTTGGGAGATAGGACTTACTGCGTTTTATTAGGGACACCTTAGGCTACAATTTGTGTATAGTGGGATATGTGCAGCAAGTCCCATTTTTCCACAATATCCATCAACCTTCATCCATCATCCCTCATCCCAACCAGACTCTGTTAACATAGGCAATATTTGAAGCCCGATATCTCAAGTTCCAAAATTATTTGGGAGATAGGACTTACTGCGTTTTATTAGGGACACCTTAGGCTCCAATTTGTGTATAGTGGGATATGTGCAACAAGTCCCATTTTTCCACAATATCCATCAACCTTCATCCATCATCCCTCATCCCAACCAGACTCTGTTAACATAGGCAATATTTGAAGCCCGATATCTCAAGTTCCAAAATTATTTGGGAGATAGGGCTTACTGCGTTTTATTAGGGACACCTTAGGCTACAATTTGTGTATAGTCGGATATGTGCAGCAAGTCCCATTTTTTCCACAATATCCATCAACCTTCATCCATCATCCCTCATCCCAACCAGACTCTGTTAACATAGGCAATATTTGAAGCCCGATATCTCAAGTTCCAAAATTATTTGGGGGATAGGAGTTACTGCGTTTTATTAGGGACACCTTAGGCTACAATTTGTGTATAGTCGGATATCTGCAGCAAGTCCCATTTTTCCACAATATCCATCAACCTTCATCCATCATCCCTCATCCCAACCAGACTCTGTTAACATAGGCAATATTTGAAGCCCGATATCTCAAGTTCCAAAAATATTTGGGAGATAGGAGTTACTGCGTTTTATTAGGGACACCTTAGGCTACAATTTGTGTATAGTCGGATATCTGCAGCAAGTCCCATTTTTCCACAATATCCATCAACCTTCATCCATCATCCCTCATCCCAACCAGACTCTGTTAACATAGGCAATATTTGAAGCCCGATATCTCAAGTTCCAAAATTATTTGGGAGATAGGGCTTACTGCGTTTTATTAGGGACACCTTAGGCTACAATTTGTGTATAGTCGGATATGTGCAGCAAGTCCCATTTTTCCACAATATCCATCAACCTTCATCCATCATCCCTCATCCCAACCAGACTCTGTTAACATAGGCAATATTTGAAGCCCGATATCTCAAGTTCCAAAAATATTTGGGAGATAGGAGTTACTGCGTTTTATTAGGGACACCTTAGGCTACAATTTGTGTATAGTCGGATATCTGCAGCAAGTCCCATTTTTCCACAATATCCATCAACCTTCATCCATCATCCCTCATCCCAACCAGACTCTGTTAACATAGGCAATATTTGAAGCCCGATATCTCAAGTTCCAAAATTATTTGGGAGATAGGAGTTACTGCGTTTTATTAGGGACACCTTAGGCTACAATTTGTGTATAGTCGGATATGTGCAGCAAGTCCCATTTTTCCACAATATCCATCAACCTTCATCCATCATCCCTCATCCCAACCAGACTCTGTTAACATAGGTAATATTTGAAGCCCGATATCTCAAGTTCCAAAATTATTTGGGAGATAGGACTTACTGCGTTTTATTAGGGACACCTTAGGCTACAATTTGTGTATAGTGGGATATGTGCAGCAAGTCCCATTTTTCCACAATATCCATCAACCTTCATCCATCATCCCTCATCCCAACCAGACTCTGTTAACATAGGCAATATTTGAAGCCCGATATCTCAAGTTCCAAAATTATTTTGGAGATAGGGCTTACTGCGTTTTATTAGGGACACCTTAGGCTCGGATATGTGCAGCAAGTCCCATTTTTCCACAATATCCATCAACCTTCATCCATCATCCCTCATCCCAACCAGACTCTGTTAACATAGGCAATATTTGAAGCCCGATATCTCAAGTTCCAAAATTATTTGGGAGATAGGAGTTACTGCGTTTTATTAGGGACACCTTAGGCTACAATTTGTGTATAGTCAGATATCTGCAGCAAGTCCCATTTTTCCACAATATCCATCAACCTTCATCCATCATCCCTCATCCCAACCAGACTCTGTTAACATAGGCAATATTTGAAGCGCGATATCTCAAGTTCCAAAATTATTTGGGAGATAGGAGTTACTGCGTTTTATTAGGGACACCTTAGGCTACAATTTGTGTGTAGTCGGATATGTGCAGCAAGTCCCATTTTTCCACAATATCCATCAATCTTCATCCATCATCCCTCATCCCAACCAGACTCTGTTAACATAGGCAATATTTGAAGCCCGATATCTCAAGTTCCAAAATTATTTGGGAGATAGGAGTTACTGCGTTTTATTAGGGACACCTTAGGCTACAATTTGTGTATAGTAGGATATGTGCAGCAAGTCCCATTTTTCCACAATATCCATCAACCTTCATCCATCATCCCTCATCCCAACTAGACTCTGTTAACATAGGCAATATTTGAAGCCCGATATCTCAAGTTCCAAAATTATTTGGGAGATAGGAGTTACTGCGTTTTATTAGGGACACCTTAGGCTACAATTTGTGTATAGTGGGATATGTGCAGCAAGTCCCATTTTTCCACAATATCCATCAACCTTCATCCATCATCCCTCATCCCAACCAGACTCTGTTAACATAGGCAATATTTGAAGCCCGATATCTCAAGTTCCAAAATTATTTGGGAGATAGGAGTTACTGCGTTTTATTAGGGACACCTTAGGCTACAATTTGTGTGTAGTGGGATATGTGCAGCAAGTCCCATTTTTCCACAATATCCATCAACCTTCATCCATCATCCCTCATCCCAACCAGACTCTGTTAACATAGGCAATATTTGAAGCCCGATATCTCAAGTTCCAAAATTATTTGGGAGATAGGAGTTACTGCGTTTTATTAGAGACACCTTAGGCTACAATTTGTGTATAGTGGGATATGTGCAGCAAGTCCCATTTTTCCACAATATCCATCAACCTTCATCCATCATCCCTCATCCCAACCAGACTCTGTTAACATAGGCAATATTTGAAGCCCGATATCTCAAGTTCCAAAATTATTTGGGAGATAGGACTTACTGCGTTTTATTAGGGACACCTTAGGCTACAATTTGTGTATAGTGGGATATGTGCAGCAAGTCCCATTTTTCCGCAATATCCATCAACCTTCATCCATCATCCCTCATCCCAACCAGACTCGGTTAACATAGGCAATATTTGAAGCCCGATATCTCAAGTTCCAAAATTATTTGGGAGATAGGAGTTACACCTTAGGCTACAATTTGTGTATAGTCGGATATCTGCAGCAAGTCCCATTTTTCCACAATATCCATCAACCTTCATCCATCATCCCTCATCCCAACCAGACTCTGTTAACATAGGCAATATTTGAAGCCCGATATCTCAAGTTCCAAAATTATTTGGGAGATAGGACTTACTGCGTTTTATTAGGGACACCTTAGGCTACAATTTGTGTATAGTCGGATATGTGCAGCAAGTCCCATTTTTTCACAATATCCATCAACCTTCATCCATCATCCCTCATCCCAACCAGACTCTGTTAACATAGGCAATATTTGAAGCCCGATATCTCAAGTTCCAAAATTATTTGGGAGATAGGAGTTACTGCGTTTTATTAGAGACACCTTAGGCTACAATTTGTGTATAGTGGGATATGTGCAGCAAGTCCCATTTTTCCACAATATCCATCAACCTTCATCCATCATCCCTCATCCCAACCAGACTCTGTTAACATAGGCAATATTTGAAGCCCGATATCTCAAGTTCCAAAATTATTTGGGAGATAGGACTTACTGCGTTTTATTAGGGACACCTTAGGCTATAATTTGTGTATAGTGGGATATGTGCAGCAAGTCCCATTTTTCCACAATATCCATCAACCTTCATCCATCATCCCTCATCCCAACCAGACTCTGTTAACATAGGCAATATTTGAAGCCCGATATCTCAAGTTCCAAAAATATTTGGGAGATAGGAGTTACTGCGTTTTATTAGGGACACCTTAGGCTACAATTTGTGTATAGTCGGATATCTGCAGCAAGTCCCATTTTTCCACAATATCCATCAACCTTCATCCATCATCCCTCATCCCAACCAGACTCTGTTAACATAGGCAATATTTGAAGCCCGATATCTCAAGTTCCAAAATTATTTGGGAGATAGGACTTACTGCGTTTTATTAGGGACACCTTAGGCTACAATTTGTGTATAGTCGGATATGTGCAGCAAGTCCCATTTTTCCACAATATCCATCAACCTTCATCCATCATCCCTCATCCCAACCAGACTCTGTTAACATAGGCAATATTTGAAGCCCGATATCTCAAGTTCCAAAATTATTTGGGAGATAGGAGTTACTGCGTTTTATTAGGGACACCTTAGGCTACAATTTGTGTATAGTGGGATATGTGCAGCAAGTCCCATTTTTCCACAATATCCATCAACCTTCATCCATCATCCCTCATCCCAACCAGACTCTGTTAACATAGGCAATATTTGAAGCCCGATATCTCAAGTTCCAAAATTATTTGGGAGATAGGAGTTACACCTTAGGCTACAATTTGTGTATAGTCGGATATCTGCAGCAAGTCCCATTTTTCCACAATATCCATCAACCTTCATCCATCATCCCTCATCCCAACCAGACTCTGTTAACATAGGCAATATTTGAAGCCCGATATCTCAAGTTCCAAAATTATTTGGGAGATAGGACTTACTGCGTTTTATTAGGGACACCTTAGGCTACAATTTGTGTATAGTCGGATATGTGCAGCAAGTCCCATTTTTTCACAATATCCATCAACCTTCATCCATCATCCCTCATCCCTCATCCCAACCAGACTCTGTTAACATAGGCAATATTTGAAGCCCGATATCTCAAGTTCCAAAATTATTTGGGAGATAGGAGTTACTGCGTTTTATTAGAGACACCTTAGGCTACAATTTGTGTATAGTGGGATATGTGCAGCAAGTCCCATTTTTCCACAATATCCATCAACCTTCATCCATCATCCCTCATCCCAACCAGACTCTGTTAACATAGGCAATATTTGAAGCCCGATATCTCAAGTTCCAAAATTATTTGGGAGATAGGACTTACTGCGTTTTATTAGGGACACCTTAGGCTACAATTTGTGTATAGTGGGATATGTGCAGCAAGTCCCATTTTTCCGCAATATCCATCAACCTTCATCCATCATCCCTCATCCCAACCAGACTCGGTTAACATAGGCAATATTTGAAGCCCGATATCTCAAGTTCCAAAATTATTTGGGAGATAGGAGTTACACCTTAGGCTACAATTTGTGTATAGTCGGATATCTGCAGCAAGTCCCATTTTTCCACAATATCCATCAACCTTCATCCATCATCCCTCATCCCAACCAGACTCTGTTAACATAGGCAATATTTGAAGCCCGATATCTCAAGTTCCAAAATTATTTGGGAGATAGGACTTTCTGCGTTTTATTAGGGACACCTTAGGCTATAATTTGTGTATAGTGGGATATGTGCAGCAAGTCCCATTTTTCCACAATATCCATCAACCTACATCCATCATCCCTCATCCCAACCAGACTCTGTTAACATAGGCAATATTTGAAGCCCGATATCTCAAGTTCCAAAAATATTTGGGAGATAGGAGTTACTGCGTTTTATTAGGGACACCTTAGGCTACAATTTGTGTATAGTCGGATATCTGCAGCAGGTCCCATTTTTCCACAATATCCATCAACCTTCATCCATCATCCCTCATCCCAACCAGACTCTGTTAACATAGGCAATATTTGAAGCCCGATATCTCAAGTTCCAAAATTATTTGGGAGATAGGGCTTACTGCGTTTTATTAGGGATACCTTAGGCTACAATTTGTGTATAGTCGGATATGTGCAGCAAGTCCCATTTTTCCACAATATCCATCAACCTTCATCCATCATCCCTCATCCCAACCAGACTCTGTTAACATAGGCAATATTTGAAGCCCGATATCTCAAGTTCCAAAATTATTTGGGAGATAGGAGTTACTGCGTTTTATTAGGGACACCTTAGGCTACAATTTGTGTATAGTGGGATATGTGCAGCAATTCCCATTTTTCCACAATATCCATCAACCTTCATCCATCATCCCTCATCCCAGCCAGACTCTGTTAACATAGGCAATATTTGAAGCCCGATATCTCAAGTTCCAAAAATATTTGGGAGATAGGAGTTACTGCGTTTTATTAGGGACACCTTAGGCTACAATTTGTGTATAGTCGGATGTCTGCAGCAAGTCCCATTTTTCCACAATATCCATCAACCTTCATCCATCATCCCTCATCCCAACCAGACTCTGTTAACATAGGCAATATTTGAAACCCGATATCTCAAGTTCCAAAATTATTTGGGAGATAGGACTTACTGCGTTTTATTAGGGACACCTTAGGCTACAATTTGTGTATAGTCGGATATGTGCAGCAAGTCCCATTTTTCCACAATATCCATCAACCTTCATCTATCATCCCTCATCCCAACCAGACTCTGTTAACGTAGGCAATATTTGAAGCCCGATATCTCAAGTTCCAAAATTATTTGGGAGATAGGAGTTACTGCGTTTTATTAGGGACACCTTAGGCTACAATTTGTGTATAGTGGGATATGTGCAGCAAGTCCCATTTTTTCACAATATCCATCAACCTTCATCCATCATCCCTCATCCCAACCAGACTCTGTTAACATAGGCAATATTTGAAGACCGATATCTCAAGTTCCAAAATTATTTGGGAGATAGGAGTTACTGCGTTTTATTAGGGACACCTTAGGCTACAATTTGTGTATAGTGGGATATGTGCAGCAAGTCCCATTTTTCCACAATATCCATCAACCTTCATCCATCATCCCTCATCCCAACCAGACTCTATTAACATAGGCAATATTTGAAGCCCGATATCTCAAGTTCCAAAATTATTTGGGAGATAGGAGTTACTGCGTTTTATTAGGGACACCTTAGGCTACAATTTGTGTATAGTCGGATATCTGCAGCAAGTCCCATTTTTCCACAATATCCATCAACCTTCATCCATCATCCCTCATCCCAACCAGACTCTGTTAACATAGGCAATATTTGAAGCCCGGTATCTCAAGTTCCAAAATTATTTGGGAGATAGAAGTTACTGCGATTTATTAGGGACACCTTAGGCTACAATTTGTGTATAGTCGGATATGTGCAGCAAGTCCCATTTTTCCACAATATCCATCAACCTTCATCCATCATCCCTCATCCCAACCAGACTCTGTTAACATAGGCAATATTTGAAGCCCGACATCTCAAGTTCCAAAATTATTTTGGAGATAGGAGTTACTGCGTTTTATTAGGGACACCTTAGGCTACAATTTGTGTATAGTGGGATATGTGCAGCAAGTCCCATTTTTCCACAATATCCATCAACCTTCATCCATCATCCCTCATCCCAACCAGACTCTGTTAACATAGGCAATATTTGAAGCCCGATATCTCAAGTTCCAAAATTATTTGGGAGATAGGAGTTACTGCGTTTTATTAGGGACACCTTAGGCTACAATTTGTGTATAGTCGGATATGTGCAGCAAGTCCCATTTTTCCACAATATCCATCAACCTTCATCCATCATCTCTCATCCCAACCAGACTCTGTTAACATAGGCAATATTTGAAGCCCGATATCTCAAGTTCCAAAATTATTTGGGAGATAGGACTTACTGCGTTTTATTAGGGACACCTTAGGCTACAATTTGTGTATAGTGGGATATGTGCAGCAAGTCCCATTTTTCCACAATATCCATCAACCTTCATCCATCATCCCTCATCCCAACCAGACTCTGTTAACATAGGCAATATTTGAAGCCCGATATCTCAAGTTCCAAAATTATTTGGGAGATAGGACTTACTGCGTTTTATTAGGGACACCTTAGGCTACAATTTGTGTATAGTGGGATATGTTGCAGCAAGTCCCATTTTTCCACAATATCCATCAACCTTCATCCATCATCCCTCATCCCAACCAGACTCTGTTAACATAGGCAATATTTGAAGCCCGATATCTCAAGTTCCAAAATTATTTGGGAGATAGGGCTTACTGCGTTTTATTAGGGACACCTTAGGCTACAATTTGTGTATAGTCGGATATGTGCAGCAAGTCCCATTTTTCCACAATATCCATCAACCTTCATCCATCATCCCTCATCCCAACCAGACTCTGTTAACATAGGCAATATTTGAAGCCCGATATCTCAAGTTCCAAAATTATTTGGGAGATAGGAGTTACTGCGTTTTATTAGGGACACCTTAGGCTACAATTTGTGTATAGTCAGATATCTGCAGCAAGTCCCATTTTTCCACAATATCCATCAACCTTCATCCATCATCCCTCATCCCAACCAGACTCTGTTAACATAGGCAATATTTGAAGCGCGATATCTCAAGTTCCAAAATTATTTGGGAGATAGGAGTTACTGCGTTTTATTAGGGACACCTTAGGCTACAATTTGTGTGTAGTCGGATATGTGCAGCAAGTCCCATTTTTCCACAATATCCATCAACCTTCATCCATCATCCCTCATCCCAACCAGACTCTGTTAACATAGGCAATATTTGAAGCCCGATATCTCAAGTTCCAAAATTATTTGGGAGATAGGAGTTACTGCGTTTTATTAGGGACACCTTAGGCTACAATTTGTGTATAGTAGGATATGTGCAGCAAGTCCCATTTT
The DNA here is from genome assembly GCA_927399465.1 of Sarcophaga caerulescens. NCBI lineage: Eukaryota > Metazoa > Arthropoda > Insecta > Diptera > Sarcophagidae > Sarcophaga > Sarcophaga caerulescens. Next base: position 85,147 of record CAKMJM010000016.1, read on the forward strand.
TCCACAATATCCATCAACCTTCATCCATCATCCCTCATCCCAACCAGACTCTGTTAACATAGGCAATATTTGAAGCCCGATATCTCAAGTTCCAAAATTATTTGGGAGATAAGAGTTACTGCGTTTTATTAGGGACACCTTAGGCTACAATTTGTGTATAGTCGGATATCTGCAGCAAGTCCCATTTTTCCACAATATCCATCAACCTTCATCCATCATCCCTCATCCCAACCAGACTCTGTTAACATAGGCAATATTTGAAGCCCGATATCTCAAGTTCCAAAATTATTTGGGAGATAGGACTTACTGCGTTTTATTAGGGACACCTTAGGCTACAATTTGTGTATAGTCGGATATGTGCAGCAAGTCCCATTTTTTCACAATATCCATCAACCTTCATCCATCATCCCTCATCCCAACCAGACTCTGTTAACATAGGCAATATTTGAAGCCCGATATCTCAAGTTCCAAAATTATTTGGGAGATAGGAGTTACTGCGTTTTATTAGAGACACCTTAGGCTACAATTTGTGTATAGTGGGATATGTGCAGCAAGTCCCATTTTTCCACAATATCCATCAACCTTCATCCATCATCCCTCATCCCAACCAGACTCTGTTAACATAGGCAATATTTGAAGCCCGATATCTCAAGTTCCAAAATTATTTGGGAGATAGGACTTACTGCGTTTTATTAGGGACACCTTAGGCTACAATTTGTGTATAGTGGGATATGTGCAGCAAGTCCCATTTTTCCGCAATATCCATCAACCTTCATCCATCATCCCTCATCCCAACCAGACTCGGTTAACATAGGCAATATTTGAAGCCCGATATCTCAAGTTCCAAAATTATTTGGGAGATAGGAGTTACACCTTAGGCTACAATTTGTGTATAGTCGGATATCTGCAGCAAGTCCCATTTTTCCACAATATCCATCAACCTTCATCCATCATCCCTCATCCCAACCAGACTCTGTTAACATAGGCAATATTTGAAGCCCGATATCTCAAGTTCCAAAATTATTTGGGAGATAGGACTTACTGCGTTTTATTAGGGACACCTTAGGCTACAATTTGTGTATAGTCGGATATGTGCAGCAAGTCCCATTTTTTCACAATATCCATCAACCTTCATCCATCATCCCTCATCCCAACCAGACTCTGTTAACATAGGCAATATTTGAAGCCCGATATCTCAAGTTCCAAAATTATTTGGGAGATAGGAGTTACTGCGTTTTATTAGAGACACCTTAGGCTACAATTTGTGTATAGTGGGATATGTGCAGCAAGTCCCATTTTTCCACAATATCCATCAACCTTCATCCATCATCCCTCATCCCAACCAGACTCTGTTAACATAGGCAATATTTGAAGCCCGATATCTCAAGTTCCAAAATTATTTGGGAGATAGGACTTACTGCGTTTTATTAGGGACACCTTAGGCTACAATTTGTGTATCCATCATCCCTCATCCCAACCAGACTCGGTTAACATAGGCAATATTTGAAGCCCGATATCTCAAGTTCCAAAATTATTTGGGAGATAGGAGTTACACCTTAGGCTACAATTTGTGTATAGTCGGATATCTGCAGCAAGTCCCATTTTTCCACAATATCCATCAACCTTCATCCATCATCCCTCATCCCAACCAGACTCTGTTAACATAGGCAATATTTGAAGCCCGATATCTCAAGTTCCAAAATTATTTGGGAGATAGGACTTACTGCGTTTTGTTAGGGACACCTTAGGCTATAATTTGTGTATAGTGGGATATGTGCAGCAAGTCCCATTTTTCCACAATATCCATCAACCTTCATCCATCATCCCTCATCCCAACCAGACTCTGTTAACATAGGCAATATTTGAAGCCCGATATCTCAAGTTCCAAAAATATTTGGGAGATAGGAGTTACTGCGTTTTATTAGGGACACCTTAGGCTACAATTTGTGTATAGTCGGATATCTGCAGCAAGTCCCATTTTTCCACAATATCCATCAACCTTCATCCATCATCCCTCATCCCAACCAGACTCTGTTAACATAGGCAATATTTGAAGCCCGATATCTCAAGTTCCAAAATTATTTGGGAGATAGGACTTACTGCGTTTTATTAGGGACACCTTAGGCTACAATTTGTGTATAGTCGGATATGTGCAGCAAGTCCCATTTTTCCACAATATCCATCAACCTTCATCCATCATCCCTCATCCCAACCAAACTCTGTTAACATAGGCAATATTTGAAGCCCGATATCTCAAGTTCCAAAATTATTTGGGAGATAGGAGTTACTGCGTTTTATTAGGGACACCTTAGGCTACAATTTGTGTATAGTGGGATATGTGCAGCAAGTCCCATTTTTCCACAATATCCATCAACCTTCATCCATCATCCCTCATCCCAACCAGACTCTGTTAACATAGGCAATATTTGAAGCCCGATATCTCAAGTTCCAAAATTATTTGGGAGATAGGAGTTACTGCGTTTTATTAGGGACACCTTAGGCTACAATTTGTGTATAGTGGGATATGTGCAGCAAGTCCCATTTTTCCACAATATCCATCAACCTTCATCCATCATCCCTCATCCCAACCAGACTCTGTTAACATAGGCAATATTTGAAGCCCGATATCTCAAGTTCCAAAATTATTTGGGAGATGGGAGTTACACCTTAGGCTACAATTTGTGTATAGTCGGATATCTGCAGCAAGTCCCATTTTTCCACAATATCCATCAACCTTCATCCATCATCCCTCATCCCAACCAGACTCTGTTAACATAGGCAATATTTGAAGCCCGATATCTCAAGTTCCAAAATTATTTGGGAGATAGGACTTACTGCGTTTTATTAGGGACACCTTAGGCTACAATTTGTGTATAGTCGGATATGTGCAGCAAGTCCCATTTTTTCACAATATCCATCAACCTTCATCCATCATCCCTCATCCCAACCAGACTCTGTTAACATAGGCAATATTTGAAGCCCGATATCTCAAGTTCCAAAATTATTTGGGAGATAGGAGTTACTGCGTTTTATTAGAGACACCTTAGGCTACAATTTGTGTATAGTGGGATATGTGCAGCAAGTCCCATTTTTCCACAATATCCATCAACCTTCATCCATCATCCCTCATCCCAACCAGACTCTGTTAACATAGGCAATATTTGAAGCCCGATATCTCAAGTTCCAAAATTATTTGGGAGATAGGACTTACTGCGTTTTATTAGGGACACCTTAGGCTACAATTTGTGTATAGTGGGATATGTGCAGCAAGTCCCATTTTTCCGCAATATCCATCAACCTTCATCCATCATCCCTCATCCCAACCAGACTCGGTTAACATAGGCAATATTTGAAGCCCGATATCTCAAGTTCCAAAATTATTTGGGAGATAGGAGTTACACCTTAGGCTACAATTTGTGTATAGTCGGATATCTGCAGCAAGTCCCATTTTTCCACAATATCCATCAACCTTCATCCATCATCCCTCATCCCAACCAGACTCTGTTAACATAGGCAATATTTGAAGCCCGATATCTCAAGTTCCAAAATTATTTGGGAGATAGGACTTACTGCGTTTTATTAGGGACACCTTAGGCTATAATTTGTGTATAGTGGGATATGTGCAGCAAGTCCCATTTTTCCACAATATCCATCAACCTTCATCCATCATCCCTCATCCCAACCAGACTCTGTTAACATAGGCAATATTTGAAGCCCGATATCTCAAGTTCCAAAAATATTTGGGAGATAGGAGTTACTGCGTTTTATTAGGGACACCTTAGGCTACAATTTGTGTATAGTCGGATATCTGCAGCAAGTCCCATTTTTCCACAATATCCATCAACCTTCATCCATCATCCCTCATCCCAACCAGACTCTGTTAACATAGGCAATATTTGAAGCCCGATATCTCAAGTTCCAAAATTATTTGGGAGATAGGACTTACTGCGTTTTATTAGGGACACCTTAGGCTACAATTTGTGTATAGTCGGATATGTGCAGCAAGTCCCATTTTTCCACAATATCCATCAACCTTCATCCATCATCCCTCATCCCAACCAGACTCTATTAACATAGGCAATATTTGAAGCCCGATATCTCAAGTTCCAAAATTATTTGGGAGATAGGAGTTACTGCGTTTTATTAGGGACACCTTAGGCTACAATTTGTGTATAGTGGGATATGTGCAGCAAGTCCCATTTTTCCACAATATCCATCAACCTTCATCCATCATCCCTCATCCCAACCAGACTCTGTTAACATAGGCAATATTTGAAGCCCGATATCTCAAGTTCCAAAATTATTTGGGAGATAGGAGTTACTGCGTTTTATTAGGGACACCTTAGGCTACAATTTGTGTATAGTGGGATATGTGCAGCAAGTCCCATTTTTCCACAATATCCATCAACCTTCATCCATCATCCCTCATCCCAACCAGACTCTGTTAACATAGGCAATATTTGAAGCCCGATATCTCAAGTTCCAAAATTATTTGGGAGATAGGAGTTACACCTTAGGCTACAATTTGTGTATAGTCGGATATCTGCAGCAAGTCCCATTTTTCCACAATATCCATCAACCTTCATCCATCATCCCTCATCCCAACCAGACTCTGTTAACATAGGCAATATTTGAAGCCCGATATCTCAAGTTCCAAAATTATTTGGGAGATAGGACTTACTGCGTTTTATTAGGGACACCTTAGGCTACAATTTGTGTATAGTCGGATATGTGCAGCAAGTCCCATTTTTTCACAATATCCATCAACCTTCATCCATCATCCCAACCAGACTCTGTTAACATAGGCAATATTTGAAGCCCGATATCTCAAGTTCCAAAATTATTTGGGAGATAGGAGTTACTGCGTTTTATTAGAGACACCTTAGGCTACAATTTGTGTATAGTGGGATATGTGCAGCAAGTCCCATTTTTCCACAATATCCATCAACCTTCATCCATCATCCCTCATCCCAACCAGACTCTGTTAACATAGGCAATATTTGAAGCCCGATATCTCAAGTTCCAAAATTATTTGGGAGATAGGACTTACTGCGTTTTATTAGGGACACCTTAGGCTACAATTTGTGTATAGTGGGATATGTGCAGCAAGTCCCATTTTTCCGCAATATCCATCAACCTTCATCCATCATCCCTCATCCCAACCAGACTCGGTTAACATAGGCAATATTTGAAGCCCGATATCTCAAGTTCCAAAATTATTTGGGAGATAGGAGTTACACCTTAGGCTACAATTTGTGTATAGTCGGATATCTGCAGCAAGTCCCATTTTTTCACAATATCCATCAACCTTCATCCATCATCCCTCATCCCAACCAGAATCTGTTAACATAGGCAATATTTGAAGCCCGATATCTCAAGTTCCAAAATTATTTGGGAGATAGGAGTTACTGCGTTTTATTAGAGACACCATAGGCTACAATTTGTGTATAGTGGGATATGTGCAGCAAGTCCCATTTTTCCACAATATCCATCAACCTTCATCCATCATCCCTCATCCCAACCAGACTCTGTTAACATAGGCAATATTTGAAGCCCGATATCTCAAGTTCCAAAATTATTTGGGAGATAGGACTTACTGCGTTTTATTAGGGACACCTTAGGCTACAATTTGTGTATAGTGGGATATGTGCAGCAAGTCCCATTTTTCCGCAATATCCATCAACCTTCATCCATCATCCCTCATCCCAACCAGGCTCGGTTAACATAGGCAATATTTGAAGCCCGATATCTCAAGTTCCAAAATTATTTGGGAGATAGGAGTTACACCTTAGGCTACAATTTGTGTATAGTCGGATATCTGCAGCAAGTCCCATTTTTCCACAATATCCATCAACCTTCATCCATCATCCCTCATCCCAACCAGACTCTGTTAACATAGGCAATATTTGAAGCCCGATATCTCAAGTTCCAAAATTATTTGGGAGATAGGAGTTACTGCGTTTTATTAGGGACACCTTAGGCTACAATTTGTGTATAGTGGGATATGTGCAGCAAGTCCCATTTTTCCACAATATCCATCAACCTTCATCCATCATCCCTCATCCCAACCAGACTCTGTTAACATAGGCAATATTTGAAGCCCGATATCTCAAGTTCCAAAATTATTTGGGAGATAGGAGTTACACCTTAGGCTACAATTTGTGTATAGTGGGATATGTGCAGCAAGTCCCATTTTTCCGCAATATCCATCAACCTTCATCCATCATCCCTCATCCCAACCAGACTCTGTTAACATAGGCAATATTTGAAGCCCGATATCTCAAGTTCCAAAATTATTTGGGAGATAGGACTTACTGCGTTTTATTAGGGACACCTTAGGCTATAATTTGTGTATAGTGGGATATGTGCAGCAAGTCCCATTTTTCCACAATATCCATCAACCTTCATCCATCATCCCTCATCCCAACCAGACTCTGTTAACATAGGCAATATTTGAAGCCCGATATCTCAAGTTCCAAAAATATTTGGGAGATAGGAGTTACTGCGTTTTATTAGGGACACCTTAGGCTACAATTTGTGTATAGTCGGATATCTGCAGCAAGTCCCATTTTTCCACAATATCCATCAACCTTCATCCATCATCCCTCATCCCAACCAGACTCTGTTAACATAGGCAATATTTGAAGCCCGATATCTCAAGTTCCAAAATTATTTGGGAGATAGGACTTACTGCGTTTTATTAGGGACACCTTAGGCTACAATTTGTGTATAGTCGGATATGTGCAGCAAGTCCCATTTTTCCACAATATCCATCAACCTTCATCCATCATCCCTCATCCCAACCAGACTCTATTAACATAGGCAATATTTGAAGCCCGATATCTCAAGTTCCAAAATTATTTGGGAGATAGGAGTTACTGCGTTTTATTAGGGACACCTTAGGCTACAATTTGTGTATAGTGGGATATGTGCAGCAAGTCCCATTTTTCCACAATATCCATCAACCTTCATCCATCATCCCTCATCCCAACCAGACTCTGTTAACATAGGCAATATTTGAAGCCCGATATCTCAAGTTCCAAAATTAATTGGGAGATAGGAGTTACTGCGTTTTATTAGGGACACCTTAGGCTACAATTTGTGTATAGTGGGATATGTGCAGCAAGTCCCATTTTTCCACAATATCCATCAACCTTCATCCATCATCCCTCATCCCAACCAGACTCTGTTAACATAGGCAATATTTGAAGCCCGATATCTCAAGTTCCAAAATTATTTGGGAGATAGGAGTTACACCTTAGGCTACAATTTGTGTATAGTCGGATATCTGCAGCAAGTCCCATTTTTCCACAATATCCATCAACCTTCATCCATCATCCCTCATCCCAACCAGACTCTGTTAACATAGGCAATATTTGAAGCCCGATATCTCAAGTTCCAAAATTATTTGGGAGATAGGACTTACTGCGTTTTATTAGGGACACCTTAGGCTACAATTTGTGTATAGTCGGATATGTGCAGCAAGTCCCATTTTTTCACAATATCCATCAACCTTCATCCATCATCCCTCATCCCAACCAGACTCTGTTAACATAGGCAATATTTGAAGCCCGATATCTCAAGTTCCAAAAATATTTGGGAGATAGGAGTTACTGCGTTTTATTAGGGACACCTTAGGCTACAATTTGTGTATAGTCGGATATCTGCAGCAAGTCCCATTTTTCCACAATATCCATCAACCTTCATCCATCATCCCTCATCCCAACCAGACTCTGTTAACATAGGCAATATTTGAAGCCCGATATCTCAAGTTCCAAAATTATTTGGGAGATAGGACTTACTGCGTTTTATTAGGGACACCTTAGGCTACAATTTGTGTATAGTCGGATATGTGCAGCAAGTCCCATTTTTCCACAATATCCATCAACCTTCATCCATCATCCCTCATCCCAACCAGACTCTATTAACATAGGCAATATTTGAAGCCCGATATCTCAAGTTCCAAAATTATTTGGGAGATAGGAGTTACTGCGTTTTATTAGGGACACCTTAGGCTACAATTTGTGTATAGTGGGATATGTGCAGCAAGTCCCATTTTTCCACAATATCCATCAACCTTCATCCATCATCCCTCATCCCAACCAGACTCTGTTAACATAGGCAATATTTGAAGCCCGATATCTCAAGTTCCAAAATTAATTGGGAGATAGGAGTTACTGCGTTTTATTAGGGACACCTTAGGCTACAATTTGTGTATAGTGGGATATGTGCAGCAAGTCCCATTTTTCCACAATATCCATCAACCTTCATCCATCATCCCTCATCCCAACCAGACTCTGTTAACATAGGCAATATTTGAAGCCCGATATCTCAAGTTCCAAAATTATTTGGGAGATAGGAGTTACACCTTAGGCTACAATTTGTGTATAGTCGGATATCTGCAGCAAGTCCCATTTTTCCACAATATCCATCAACCTTCATCCATCATCCCTCATCCCAACCAGACTCTGTTAACATAGGCAATATTTGAAGCCCGATATCTCAAGTTCCAAAATTATTTGGGAGATAGGACTTACTGCGTTTTATTAGGGACACCTTAGGCTACAATTTGTGTATAGTCGGATATGTGCAGCAAGTCCCATTTTTTCACAATATCCATCAACCTTCATCCATCATCCCTCATCCCAACCAGACTCTGTTAACATAGGCAATATTTGAAGCCCGATATCTCAAGTTCCAAAATTATTTGGGAGATAGGAGTTACTGCGTTTTATTAGAGACACCTTAGGCTACAATTTGTGTATAGTGGGATATGTGCAGCAAGTCCCATTTTTCCACAATATCCATCAACCTTCATCCATCATCCCTCATCCCAACCAGACTCTGTTAACATAGGCAATATTTGAAGCCCGATATCTCAAGTTCCAAAATTATTTGGGAGATAGGACTTACTGCGTTTTATTAGGGACACCTTAGGCTACAATTTGTGTATAGTGGGATATGTGCAGCAAGTCCCATTTTTCCGCAATATCCATCAACCTTCATCCATCATCCCTCATCCCAACCAGACTCGGTTAACATAGGCAATATTTGAAGCCCGATATCTCAAGTTCCAAAATTATTTGGGAGATAGGAGTTACACCTTAGGCTACAATTTGTGTATAGTCGGATATCTGCAGCAAGTCCCATTTTTCCACAATATCCATCAACCTTCATCCATCATCCCTCATCCCAACCAGACTCTGTTAACATAGGCAATATTTGAAGCCCGATACCTCAAGTTCCAAAATTATTTGGGAGATAGGACTTACTGCGTTTTATTAGGGACACCTTAGGCTATAATTTGTGTATAGTGGGATATGTGCAGCAAGTCCCATTTTTCCACAATATCCATCAACCTTCATCCATCATCCCTCATCCCAACCAGACTCTGTTAACATAGGCAATATTTGAAGCCCGATATCTCAAGTTCCAAAAATATTTGGGAGATAGGAGTTACTGCGTTTTATTAGGGACACCTTAGGCTACAATTTGTGTATAGTCGGATATCTGCAGCAAGTCCCATTTTTCCACAATATCCATCAACCTTCATCCATCATCCCTCACTCCAACCAGACTCTGTTAACATAGGCAATATTTGAAGCCCGATATCTCAAGTTCCAAAATTATTTGGGAGATAGGACTTACTGCGTTTTATTAGGGACACCTTAGGCTACAATTTGTGTATAGTCGGATATGTGCAGCAAGTCCCATTTTTCCACACTATCCATCAACCTTCATCCATCATCCCTCATCCCAACCAGACTCTGTTAACATAGGCAATATTTGAAGCCCGATATCTCAAGTTCCAAAATTATTTGGGAGATAGGAGTTACTGCGTTTTATTAGGGACACCTTAGGCTACAATTTGTGTATAGTGGGATATGTGCAGCAAGTCCCATTTTTCCACAATATCCATCAACCTTCATCCATCATCCCTCATCCCAACCAGACTCTGTTAACATAGGCAATATTTGAAGCCCGATATCTCAAGTTCCAAAATTATTTGGGAGATAGGAGTTACTGCGTTTTATTAGGGCCACCTTAGGCTACAATTTGTGTATAGTGGGATATGTGCAGCAAGTCCCATTTTTCCACAATATCCATCAACCTTCATCCATCATCCCTCATCCCAACCAGACTCTGTTAACATAGGCAATATTTGAAGCCCGATATCTCAAGTTCCAAAATTATTTGGGAGATAGGAGTTACTGCGTTTTATTAGGGACACCTTAGGCTACAATTTGTGTATAGTGGGATATGTGCAGCAAGTCCCATTTTTCCACAATATCCATCAACCTTCATCCATCATCCCAACCAGACTCTGTTAACATAGGCAATATTTGAAGCGCGATATCTCAAGTTCCAAAATTATTTGGGAGATAGGAGTTACTGCGTTTTATTAGGGACACCTTAGGCTACAATTTGTGTATAGTGGGATATGTGCAGCAAGTCCCATTTTTCCACAATATCCATCAACCTTCATCCATCATCCCTCATCCCAACCAGACTCTGGTAACATAGGCAATATTTGAAGCCCGATATCTCAAGTTCCAAAATTATTTGGGAGATAGGAGCTACTGCGTTTTATTAGGGACACCTTAGGCTACAATTTGTGTATAGTAGGATATGTGCAGCAAGTCCCATTTTTCCACAATATCCATCAACCTTCATCCATCATCCCTCATCCCAACCAGACTCTGTTAACATAGGCAATATTTGAAGCGCGATATCTCAAGTTCCAAAATTATTTGGGAGATAGGAGTTACTGCGTTTTATTAGGGACACCTTAGGCTACAATTTGTGTATAGTGGGATATGTGCAGCAAGTCCCATTTTTCTACTATATCCATCAACCTTCATCCATCATCCCTCATCCCAACCAGACTCTGGTAACATAGGCAATATTTGAAGCCCGATATCTCAAGTTCCAAAATTATTTGGGAGATAGGAGTTACTGCGTTTTATTAGGGACACCTTAGGCTACAATTTGTGTATAGTAGGATATGTGCAGCAAGTCCCATTTTTCCACAATATCCATCAACCTTCATCCATCATCCCTCATCCCAACCAGACTCTGTTAACATAGGCAATATTTGAAGCCCGATACCTCAAGTTCCAAAATTATTTGGGAGATAGGACTTACTGCGTTTTATTAGGGACACCTTAGGCTATAATTTGTGTATAGTGGGATATGTGCAGCAAGTCCCATTTTTCCACAATATCCATCAACCTTCATCCATCATCCCTCATCCCAACCAGACTCTGTTAACATAGGCAATATTTGAAGCCCGATATCTCAAGTTCCAAAAATATTTGGGAGATAGGAGTTACTGCGTTTTATTAGGGACACCTTAGGCTACAATTTGTGTATAGTCGGATATCTGCAGCAAGTCCCATTTTTCCACAATATCCATCAACCTTCATCCATCATCCCTCATCCCAACCAGACTCTGTTAACATAGGCAATATTTGAAGCCCGATATCTCAAGTTCCAAAATTATTTGGGAGATAGGACTTACTGCGTTTTATTAGGGACACCTTAGGCTACAATTTGTGTATAGTCGGATATGTGCAGCAAGTCCCATTTTTTCACAATATCCATCAACCTTCATCCATCATCCCTCATCCCAACCAGACTCTGTTAACATAGGCAATATTTGAAGCCCGATATCTCAAGTTCCAAAATTATTTGGGAGATAGGAGTTACTGCGTTTTATTAGAGACACCTTAGGCTACAATTTGTGTATAGTGGGATATGTGCAGCAAGTCCCATTTTTCCACAATATCCATCAACCTTCATCCATCATCCCTCATCCCAACCAGACTCTGTTAACATAGGCAATATTTGAAGCCCGATATCTCAAGTTCCAAAATTATTTGGGAGATAGGACTTACTGCGTTTTATTAGGGACACCTTAGGCTACAATTTGTGTATAGTGGGATATGTGCAGCAAGTCCCATTTTTCCGCAATATCCATCAACCTTCATCCATCATCCCTCATCCCAACAAGACTCGGTTAACATAGGCAATATTTGAAGCCCGATATCTCAAGTTCCAAAATTATTTGGGAGATAGGAGTTACACCTTAGGCTACAATTTGTGTATAGTCGGATATCTGCAGCAAGTCCCATTTTTCCACAATATCCATCAACCTTCATCCATCATCCCTCATCCCAACCAGACTCTGTTAACATAGGCAATATTTGAAGCCCGATACCTCAAGTTCCAAAATTATTTGGGAGATAGGACTTACTGCGTTTTATTAGGGACACCTTAGGCTATAATTTGTGTATAGTGGGATATGTGCAGCAAGTCCCATTTTTCCACAATATCCATCAACCTTCATCCATCATCCCTCATCCCAACCAGACTCTGTTAACATAGGCAATATTTGAAGCCCGATATCTCAAGTTCCAAAAATATTTGGGAGATAGGAGTTACTGCGTTTTATTAGGGACACCTTAGGCTACAATTTGTGTATAGTCGGATATCTGCAGCAAGTCCCATTTTTCCACAATATCCATCAACCTTCATCCATCATCCCTCACTCCAACCAGACTCTGTTAACATAGGCAATATTTGAAGCCCGATATCTCAAGTTCCAAAATTATTTGGGAGATAGGACTTACTGCGTTTTATTAGGGACACCTTAGGCTACAATTTGTGTATAGTCGGATATGTGCAGCAAGTCCCATTTTTCCACAATATCCATCAACCTTCATCCATCATCCCTCATCCCAACCAGACTCTGTTAACATAGGCAATATTTGAAGCCCGATATCTCAAGTTCCAAAATTATTTGGGAGATAGGAGTTACTGCGTTTTATTAGGGACACCTTAGGCTACAATTTGTGTATAGTGGGATATGTGCAGCAAGTCCCATTTTTCCACAATATCCATCAACCTTCATCCATCATCCCTCATCCCAACCAGACTCTGTTAACATAGGCAATATTTGAAGCCCGATATCTCAAGTTCCAAAATTATTTGGGAGATAGGAGTTACTGCGTTTTATTAGGGACACCTTAGGCTACAATTTGTGTATAGTGGGATATGTGCAGCAAGTCCCATTTTTCCACAATATCCATCAACCTTCATCCATCATCCCTCATCCCAACCAGACTCTGTTAACATTGGCAATATTTGAAGCCCGATATCTCAAGTTCCAAAATTATTTGGGAGATAGGAGTTACTGCGTTTTATTAGGGACACCTTAGGCTACAATTTGTGTATAGTGGGATATGTGCAGCAAGTCCCATTTTTCCACAATATCCATCAACCTTCATCCATCATCCCAACCAGACTCTGTTAACATAGGCAATATTTGAAGCGCGATATCTCAAGTTCCAAAATTATTTGGGAGATAGGAGTTACTGCGTTTTATTAGGGACACCTTAGGCTACAATTTGTGTGTAGTCGGATATGTGCAGCAAGTCCCATTTTTCCACAATATCCATCAACCTTCATCCATCATCCCTCATCCCAACCAGACTCTGTTAACATAGGCAATATTTGAAGCCCGATATCTCAAGTTCCAAAATTATTTGGGAGATAGGAGTTACTGCGTTTTATTAGGGACACCTTAGGCTACAATTTGTGTATAGTAGGATATGTGCAGCAAGTCCCATTTTTCCACAATATCCATCAACCTTCATCCATCATCCCTCATCCCAACCAGACTCTGTTAACATAGGCAATATTTGAAGCCCGATATCTCAAGTTCCAAAATTATTTGGGAGATAGGAGTTACTGCGTTTTATTAGGGACACCTTAGGCTACAATTTGTGTATAGTGGGATATGTGCAGCAAGTCCCATTTTTCCACAATATCCATCAACCTTCATCCATCATCCCTCATCCCAACCAGACTCTGGTAACATAGGCAATATTTGAAGCCCGATATCTCAAGTTCCAAAATTATTTGGGAGATAGGAGTTACTGCGTTTTATTAGGGACACCTTAGGCTACAATTTGTGTATAGTAGGATATGTGCAGCAAGTCCCATTTTTCCACAATATCCATCAACCTTCATCCATCATCCCTCATCCCAACCAGACTCTGTTAACATAGGCAATATTTGAAGCGCGATATCTCAAGTTCCAAAATTATTTGGGAGATAGGAGTTACTGCGTTTTATTAGGGACACCTTAGGCTACAATTTGTGTATAGTGGGATATGTGCAGCAAGTCCCATTTTTCTACTATATCCATCAACCTTCATCCATCATCCCTCATCCCAACCAGACTCTGGTAACATAGGCAATATTTAAGGCCCGATATCTCAAGTTCCAAAATTATTTGGGAGATAGGAGTTACTGCGTTTTATTAGGGACACCTTAGGCTACAATTTGTGTATAGTAGGATATGTGCAGCAAGTCCCATTTTTCCACAATATCCATCAACCTTCATCCATCATCCCTCATCCCAACCAGACTCTGTTAACATAGGCAATATTTGAAGCCCGATATCTCAAGTTCCAAAATTATTTGGGAGATAGGAGTTACTGCGTTTTATTAGGGACACCTTAGGCTACAATTTGTGTATAGTGGGATATGTGCAGCAAGTCCCATTTTTCCACAATATCCATCAACCTTCATTCATCATCCCAACCAGACTCTGTTAACATAGGCAATATTTGAAGCCCGATATCTCAAGTTCCAAAATTATTTGGGAGATAGGAGTTACTGCGTTTTATTAGGGACACCTTAGGCTACAATTTGTGTGTAGTGGGATATGTGCAGCAAGTCCCATTTTTCCACAATATCCATCAACCTTCATCCATCATCCCTCATCCCAACCAGACTCTGTTAACATAGGCAATATTTGAAGCCCGATATCCCAAGTTCCAAAATTATTTGGGAGATAGGAGTTACTGCGTTTTATTAGGGACACCTTAGGCTACAATTTGTGTATAGTGGGATATGTGCAGCGAGTCCCATTTTTCCACAATATCCATCAACCTTCATCCATCATCCCTCATCCCAACCAGACTCTGTTAACATAGGCAATATTTGAAGCCCGATATCTCAAGTTCCAAAATTATTTGGGAGATAGGACTTACTGCGTTTTATTAGGGACACCTTAGGCTACAATTTGTGTATAGTCGGATATGTGCAGCAAGTCCCATTTTTCCACAATATCCATCAACCTTCATCCATCATCCCTCATCCCAACCAGACTCTGTTAACATAGGCAATATTTGAAGCCCGATATCTCAAGTTCCAAAATTAGTTGGGAGATAGGAGTTACTGCGTTTTATTAGGGACACCTTAGGCTACAATTTGTGTATAGTCGGATATGTGCAGCAAGTCCCATTTTTTCACAATATCCATCAACCTTCATCCATCATCCCTCATCCCAACCAGACTCTGTTAACATAGGCAATATTTGAAGCCCGATATCTCAAGTTCCAAAATTATTTGGGAGATAGGAGTTACTGCGTTTTATTAGAGACACCTTAGGCTACAATTTGTGTATAGTGGGATATGTGCAGCAAGTCCCATTTTTCCACAATATCCATCAACCTTCATCCATCATCCCTCATCCCAACCAGACTCTGTTAACATAGGCAATATTTGAAGCCCGATATCTCAAGTTCCAAAATTATTTGGGAGATAGGACTTACTGCGTTTTATTAGGGACACCTTAGGCTACAATTTGTGTATAGTGGGATATGTGCAGCAAGTCCCATTTTTCCGCAATATCCATCAACCTTCATCCATCATCCCTCATCCCAACCAGACTCGGTTAACATAGGCAATATTTGAAGCCCGATATCTCAAGTTCCAAAATTATTTGGGAGATAGGAGTTACACCTTAGGCTACAATTTGTGTATAGTCGGATATCTGCAGCAAGTCCCATTTTTCCACAATATCCATCAACCTTCATCCATCATCCCTCATCCCAACCAGACTCTGTTAACATAGGCAATATTTGAAGCCCGATATCTCAAGTTCCAAAATTATTTGGGAGATAGGACTTACTGCGTTTTATTAGGGACACCTTAGGCTATAATTTGTGTATAGTGGGATATGTGCAGCAAGTCCCATTTTTCCACAATATCCATCAACCTTCATCCATCATCCCTCATCCCAACCAGACTCTGTTAACATAGGCAATATTTGAAGCCCGATATCTCAAGTTCCAAAAATATTTGGGAGATAGGAGTTACTGCGTTTTATTAGGGACACCTTAGGCTACAATTTGTGTATAGTCGGATATCTGCAGCAAGTCCCATTTTTCCACAATATCCATCAACCTTCATCCATCATCCCTCATCCCAACCAGACTCTGTTAACATAGGCAATATTTGAAGCCCGATATCTCAAGTTCCAAAATTATTTGGGAGATAGGACTTACTGCGTTTTATTAGGGACACCTTAGGCTACAATTTGTGTATAGTGGGATATGTGCAGCAAGTCCCATTTTTCCACAATATCCATCAACCTTCATCCATCATCCCTCATCTCAACCAGACTCTATTAACATAGCCAATATTTGAAGCCCGATATCTCAAGTTCCAAAATTATTTGGGAGATAGGAGTTACTGCGTTTTATTAGGGACACCTTAGGCTACAATTTGTGTATAGTGGGATATGTGCAGCAAGTCCCATTTTTCCACAATATCCATCAACCTTCATCCATCATCCCTCATCCCAACCAGACTCTGTTAACATAGGCAATATTTGAAGCCCGATATCTCAAGTTCCAAAATTATTTGGGAGATAGGAGTTACTGCGTTTTATTAGGGACACCTTAGGCTACAATTTGTGTATAGTGGGATATGTGCAGCAAGTCCCATTTTTCCACAATATCCATCAACCTTCATCCATCATCCCTCATCCCAACCAGACTCTGTTAACATAGGCAATATTTGAAGCCCGATATCTCAAGTTCCAAAATTATTTGGGAGATAGGAGTTACACCTTAGGCTACAATTTGTGTATAGTCGGATATCTGCAGCAAGTCCCATTTTTCCACAATATCCATCAACCTTCATCCATCATCCCTCATCCCAACCAGACTCTGTTAACATAGGCAATATTTGAAGCCCGATATCTCAAGTTCCAAAATTATTTGGGAGATAGGAGTTACTGCGTTTTATTAGGGACACCTTAGGCTACAATTTGTGTATAGTGGGATATGTGCAGCAAGTCCCATTTTTCTACTATATCCATCAACCTTCATCCATCATCCCTCATCCCAACCAGACTCTGGTAACATAGGCAATATTTGAAGCCCGATATCTCAAGTTCCAAAATTATTTGGGAGATAGGAGTTACTGCGTTTTATTAGGGACACCTTAGGCTACAATTTGTGTATAGTAGGATATGTGCAGCAAGTCCCATTTTTCCACAATATCCATCAACCTTCATCCATCATCCCTCATCCCAACCAGACTCTGTTAACATAGGCAATATTTGAAGCCCGATACCTCAAGTTCCAAAATTATTTGGGAGATAGGACTTACTGCGTTTTATTAGGGACACCTTAGGCTATAATTTGTGTATAGTGGGATATGTGCAGCAAGTCCCATTTTTCCACAATATCCATCAACCTTCATCCATCATCCCTCATCCCAACCAGACTCTGTTAACATAGGCAATATTTGAAGCCCGATATCTCAAGTTCCAAAAATATTTGGGAGATAGGAGTTACTGCGTTTTATTAGGGACACCTTAGGCTACAATTTGTGTATAGTCGGATATCTGCAGCAAGTCCCATTTTTCCACAATATCCATCAACCTTCATCCATCATCCCTCATCCCAACCAGACTCTGTTAACATAGGCAATATTTGAAGCCCGATATCTCAAGTTCCAAAATTATTTGGGAGATAGGACTTACTGCGTTTTATTAGGGGACACCTTAGGCTACAATTTGTGTATAGTCGGATATGTGCAGCAAGTCCCATTTTTTCACAATATCCATCAACCTTCATCCATCATCCCTCATCCCAACCAGACTCTGTTAACATAGGCAATATTTGAAGCCCGATATCTCAAGTTCCAAAATTATTTGGGAGATAGGACTTACTGCGTTTTATTAGGGACACCTTAGGCTACAATTTGTGTATAGTGGGATATGTGCAGCAAGTCCCATTTTTCCGCAATATCCATCAACCTTCATCCATCATCCCTCATCCCAACCAGACTCTGTTAACATAGGCAATATTTGAAGCCCGATATCTCAAGTTCCAAAATTATTTGGGAGATAGGAGTTACACCTTAGGCTACAATTTGTGTATAGTCGGATATCTGCAGCAAGTCCCATTTTTTCCACAATATCCATCAACCTTCATCCATCATCCCAACCAGACTCTGTTAACATAGGCAATATTTGAAGCCCGATATCTCAAGTTCCAAAATTATTTGGGAGATAGGAGTTACTGCGTTTTATTAGAGACACCTTAGGCTACAATTTGTGTATAGTGGGATATGTGCAGCAAGTCCCATTTTTCCACAATATCCATCAACCTTCATCCATCATCCCTCATCCCAACCAGACTCTGTTAACATAGGCAATATTTGAAGCCCGATATCTCAAGTTCCAAAATTATTTGGGAGATAGGACTTACTGCGTTTTATTAGGGACACCTTAGGCTACAATTTGTGTATAGTGGGATATGTGCAGCAAGTCCCATTTTTCCGCAATATCCATCAACCTTCATCCATCATCCCTCATCCCAACCAGACTCGGTTAACATAGGCAATATTTGAAGCCCGATATCTCAAGTTCCAAAATTATTTGGGAGATAGGAGTTACACCTTAGGCTACAATTTGTGTATAGTCGGATATCTGCAGCAAGTCCCATTTTTCCACAATATCCATCAACCTTCATCCATCATCCCAACCAGACTCTGTTAACATAGGCAATATTTGAAGCGCGATATCTCAAGTTCCAAAATTATTTGGGAGATAGGAGTTACTGCGTTTTATTAGGGACACCTTAGGCTACAATTTGTGTGTAGTCGGATATGTGCAGCAAGTCCCATTTTTCCACAATATCCATCAACCTTCATCCATCATCCCTCATCCCAACCAGACTCTGTTAACATAGGCAATATTTGAAGCCCGATATCTCAAGTTCCAAAATTATTTGGGAGATAGGAGTTACTGCGTTTTATTAGGGACACCTTAGGCTACAATTTGTGTATAGTAGGATATGTGCAGCAAGTCCCATTTTTCCACAATATCCATCAACCTTCATCCATCATCCCTCATCCCAACCAGACTCTGTTAACATAGGCAATATTTGAAGCCCGATATCTCAAGTTCCAAAATTATTTGGGAGATAGGAGTTACTGCGTTTTATTAGGGACACCTTAGGCTACAATTTGTGTATAGTGGGATATGTGCAGCAAGTCCCATTTTTCCACAATATCCATCAACCTTCATCCATCATCCCTCATCCCAACCAGACTCTGGTAACATAGGCAATATTTGAAGCCCGATATCTCAAGTTCCAAAATTATTTGGGAGATAGGAGCTACTGCGTTTTATTAGGGACACCTTAGGCTACAATTTGTGTATAGTAGGATATGTGCAGCAAGTCCCATTTTTCCACAATATCCATCAACCTTCATCCATCATCCCTCATCCCAACCAGACTCTGTTAACATAGGCAATATTTGAAGCGCGATATCTCAAGTTCCAAAATTATTTGGGAGATAGGAGTTACTGCGTTTTATTAGGGACACCTTAGGCTACAATTTGTGTATAGTGGGATATGTGCAGCAAGTCCCATTTTTCTACTATATCCATCAACCTTCATCCATCATCCCTCATCCCAACCAGACTCTGGTAACATAGGCAATATTTGAAGCCCGATATCTCAAGTTCCAAAATTATTTGGGAGATAGGAGTTACTGCGTTTTATTAGGGACACCTTAGGCTACAATTTGTGTATAGTAGGATATGTGCAGCAAGTCCCATTTTTCCACAATATCCATCAACCTTCATCCATCATCCCTCATCCCAACCAGACTCTGTTAACATAGGCAATATTTGAAGCCCGATACCTCAAGTTCCAAAATTATTTGGGAGATAGGACTTACTGCGTTTTATTAGGGACACCTTAGGCTATAATTTGTGTATAGTGGGATATGTGCAGCAAGTCCCATTTTTCCACAATATCCATCAACCTTCATCCATCATCCCTCATCCCAACCAGACTCTGTTAACATAGGCAATATTTGAAGCCCGATATCTCAAGTTCCAAAAATATTTGGGAGATAGGAGTTACTGCGTTTTATTAGGGACACCTTAGGCTACAATTTGTGTATAGTCGGATATCTGCAGCAAGTCCCATTTTTCCACAATATCCATCAACCTTCATCCATCATCCCTCATCCCAACCAGACTCTGTTAACATAGGCAATATTTGAAGCCCGATATCTCAAGTTCCAAAATTATTTGGGAGATAGGACTTACTGCGTTTTATTAGGGACACCTTAGGCTACAATTTGTGTATAGTCGGATATGTGCAGCAAGTCCCATTTTTTCACAATATCCATCAACCTTCATCCATCATCCCTCATCCCAACCAGACTCTGTTAACATAGGCAATATTGAAGCCCGATATCTCAAGTTCCAAAATTATTTGGGAGATAGGAGTTACTGCGTTTTAT
>CAKMJM010000017.1:0-24778 GCA_927399465.1 Sarcophaga caerulescens
AAATTCACACCCGTGGAACGTGCAAATTCACACCCGTGGAACGTGCAAATTCACACCCGTGGAACGTGCAAATTCACACCCGTGGAACGTGCAAATTCACACCCGTGGAACGTGCAAATTCACACCCATGGAACGTGCAAATTCACACCCATGGAACGTGCAAATTCACACCCGTGGAACGTGCAAATTCACACCCGTGGAACGTGCAAATTCACACCTGTGGAACGTGCAAATTCACACCCGTGGAACGTGCAAATTCACACCCATGGAACGTGCAAATTCACACCCGTGGAACGTGCAAATTCACACCCATGGAACGTGCAAATTCACACCCGTGGAACGTGCAAATTCACACCCGTGGAACGTGCAAATTCACACCCTTGGAACGTGCAAATTCACACCCGTGGAACGTGCAAATTCACACCCGTGGAACGTGCAAATTCACACCCGTGGAACGTGCAAATTCACACCCGTGGAACGTGCAAATTCACACCCGTGGAACGTGCAAATTCACACCCGTGGAACGTGCAAATTCACACCCGTGGAACGTGCAAATTCACACCCGTGGAACGTGCAAATTCACACCCGTGGAACGTGCAAATTCACACCCGTGGAACGTGCAAATTCACACCCGTGGAACGTGCAAATTCACACCCGTGGAACGTGCAAATTCACACCCGTGGAACGTGCAAATTCACACCCATGGAACGTGCAAATTCACACCCGTGGAACGTGCAAATTCACACCCGTGGAACGTGCAAATTCACACCCGTGGAACGTGCAAATTCACACCCGTGGAACGTGCAAATTCACACCCGTGGAACGTGCAAATTCACACCCGTGGAACGTGCAAATTCACACCCGTGGAACGTGCAAATTCACACCCCGTGGAACGTGCAGAATTCACACCCGTGGAACGTGCGAATTCACACCCGTGGAACGTGCAAATTCACACCCGTGGAACGTGCAAATTCACACCCGTGGAACGTGCAAATTCACACCCGTGGAACGTGCAAATTCACACCCGTGGAACGTGCAAATTCCACCCGTGGAACGTGCGAAATTCACAACCCATGGAACGTGCAGAATTCACACCCGTGGAACGTGCAAATTCACACCCGTGGAACGTGCAAATTCACACCCGTGGAACGTGCAAATTCACACCCGTGGAACGTGCAAATTCACACCCGTGGAACGTGCAAATTCACACCCGTGGAACGTGCAAATTCACACCCGTGGAACGTGCAAATTCACACCCGTGGAACGTGCAAATTCACACCCGTGGAACGTGCAAATTCACACCCGTGGAACGTGCAAATTCACACCCGTGGAACGTGCAAATTCACACCCGTGGAACGTGCAAATTCACACCCGTGGAACGTGCAAATTCACACCCGTGGAACGTGCAAATTCACACCCGTGGAACGTGCAAATTCACACCCGTGGAACGTGCAAATTCACACCCGTGGAACGTGCAAATTCACACCCGTGGAACGTGCAAATTCACACCCGTGGAACGTGCAAATTCACACCCGTGGAACGTGCAAATTCACACCCGTGGAACGTGCAAATTCACACCCGTGGAACGTGCAAATTCACACCCGTGGAACGTGCAAATTCACACCCGTGGAACGTGCAAATTCACACCCGTGGAACGTGCAAATTCACACCCGTGGAACGTGCAAATTCACACCCGTGGAACGTGCAAATTCACACCCGTGGAACGTGCAAATTCACACCCGTGGAACGTGCAAATTCACACCCGTGGAACGTGCAAATTCACACCCGTGGAACGTGCAAATTCACACCCGTGGAACGTGCAAATTCACACCCGTGGAACGTGCAAATTCACACCCGTGGAACGTGCAAATTCACACCCGTGGAACGTGCAAATTCACACCCGTGGAACGTGCAAATTCACACCCGTGGAACGTGCAAATTCACACCCGTGGAACGTGCAAATTCACACCCGTGGAACGTGCAAATTCACACCCGTGGAACGTGCAAATTCACACCCGTGGAACGTGCAAATTCACACCCGTGGAACGTGCAAATTCACACCCGTGGAACGTGCAAATTCACACCCGTGGAACGTGCGAATTCACACCCGTGAACGTGCAAATTCACACCCGTGGAACGTGCAAATTCACACCCGTGGAACGTGCAAATTCACACCCGTGGAACGTGCGAAATTCACACCCGTGGAACGTGCAAATTCACACCCGTGGAACGTGCAAATTCACACCCATGGAACGTGCAAATTCACACCCGTGGAACGTGCAAATTCAAACCCGGTGGAACGTGCAAATTCACACCCGTGGAACGTGCAAATTCACACCCGTGGAACGTGCGAATTCACACCCGTGGAACGTGCAAATTCACACCCGTGGAACGTGCAAATTCACACCCGTGGAACGTGCGAATTCACACCCGTGGAACGTGCGAATTCACACCCGTGGAACGTGCAAATTCACACCCGTGGAACGTGCAAATTCACACCCGTGGAACGTGCAAATTCACACCCGTGGAACGTGCAAATTCACACCCGTGGAACGTGCAAATTCACACCCGTGGAACGTGCAAATTCACACCCGTGGAACGTGCAAATTCACACCCGTGGAACGTGCAAATTCACACCCGTGGAACGTGCAAATTCACACCCGTGGAACGTGCAAATTCACACCCGTGGAACGTGCAAATTCACACCCGTGGAACGTGCAAATTCACACCCGTGGAACGTGCAAATTCACACCCGTGGAACGTGCAAATTCACACCCGTGGAACGTGCAAATTCACACCCGTGGAACGTGCAAATTCACACCCGTGGAACGTGCAAATTCACACCCATGGAACGTGCAAATTCACACCCGTGGAACGTGCAAATTCACACCCGTGGAACGTGCAAATTCACACCCGTGGAACGTGCAAATTCACACCCGTGGAACGTGCAAATTCACACCCGTGGAACGTGCAAATTCACACCCGTGGAACGTGCAAATTCACACCCGTGGAACGTGCAAATTCACACCCGTGGAACGTGCAAATTCACACCCGTGGAACGTGCAAATTCACACCCGTGGAACGTGCAAATTCACACCCGTGGAACGTGCAAATTCACACCCATGGAACGTGCAAATTCACACCCATGGAACGTGCAAATTCACACCCGTGGAACGTGCAAATTCACACCCGTGGAACGTGCAAATTCACACCTGTGGAACGTGCAAATTCACACCCGTGGAACGTGCAAATTCACACCCATGGAACGTGCAAATTCACACCCGTGGAACGTGCAAATTCACACCCATGGAACGTGCAAATTCACACCCGTGGAACGTGCAAATTCACACCCGTGGAACGTGCAAATTCACACCCGTGGAACGTGCAAATTCACACCCGTGGAACGTGCAAATTCACACCCGTGGAACGTGCAAATTCACACCCGTGGAACGTGCAAATTCACACCCGTGGAACGTGCAAATTCACACCCGTGGAACGTGCAAATTCACACCCGTGGAACGTGCAAATTCACACCCGTGGAACGTGCAAATTCACACCCGTGGAACGTGCAAATTCACACCCGTGGAACGTGCAAATTCACACCCGTGGAACGTGCAAATTCACACCCGTGGAACGTGCAAATTCACACCCGTGGAACGTGCAAATTCACACCCGTGGAACGTGCAAATTCACACCCATGGAACGTGCAAATTCACACCCGTGGAACGTGCAAATTCACACCCATGGAACGTGCAAATTCACACCCGTGGAACGTGCAAATTCACACCCGTGGAACGTGCAAATTCACACCCGTGGAACGTGCAAATTCACACCCGTGGAACGTGCAAATTCACACCCGTGGAACGTGCAAATTCACACCCGTGGAACGTGCAAATTCACACCCGTGGAACGTGCGAATTCACACCCGTGGAACGTGCAAATTCACACCCGTGGAACGTGCAAATTCACACCCGTGGAACGTGCGAATTCACACCCGTGGAACGTGCAAATTCACACCCATGGAACGTGCAAATTCACACCCGTGGAACGTGCGAATTCACACCCATGGAACGTGCGAATTCACACCCGTGGAACGTGCAAATTCACACCCATGGAACGTGCAAATTCACACCCATGGAACGTGCAAATTCACACCCATGGAACGTGCAAATTCACACCCGTGGAACGTGCAAATTCACACCCGTGGAACGTGCAAATTCACACCCGTGGAACGTGCAAATTCACACCCGTGGAACGTGCAAATTCACACCCGTGGAACGTGCAAATTCACACCCGTGGAACGTGCAAATTCACACCCGTGGAACGTGCAAATTCACACCCGTGGAACGTGCAAATTCACACCCGTGGAACGTGCAAATTCACACCCGTGGAACGTGCGAATTCACACCCGTGGAACGTGCAAATTCACACCCGTGGAACGTGCAAATTCACACCCGTGGAACGTGCAAATTCACACCCGTGGAACGTGCAAATTCACACCCGTGGAACGTGCAAATTCACACCCGTGGAACGTGCAAATTCACACCCGTGGAACGTGCAAATTCACACCCGTGGAACGTGCAAATTCACACCCGTGGAACGTGCAAATTCACACCCGTGGAACGTGCAAATTCACACCCGTGGAACGTGCAAATTCACACCCGTGGAACGTGCAAATTCACACCCGTGGAACGTGCAAATTCACACCCGTGGAACGTGCAAATTCACACCCGTGGAACGTGCAAATTCACACCCGTGGAACGTGCAAATTCACACCCGTGGAACGTGCAAATTCACACCCATGGAACGTGCAAATTCACACCCGTGGAACGTGCAAATTCACACCCGTGGAACGTGCAAATTCACACCCGTGGAACGTGCAAATACACACCCGTGGAACGTGCAAATACACACCCGTGGAACGTGCAAATTCACACCCGTGGAACGTGCAAATTCACACCCGTGGAACGTGCAAATTCACACCCGTGGAACGTGCAAATTCACACCCGTGGAACGTGCAAATTCACACCCGTGGAACGTGCAAATTCACACCCGTGGAACGTGCAAATTCACACCCGTGGAACGTGCAAATTCACACCCGTGGAACGTGCAAATTCACACCCGTGGAACGTGCAAATTCACACCCGTGGAACGTGCAAATTCACACCCGTGGAACGTGCGAATTCACACCCGTGGAACGTGCAAATTCACACCCGTGGAACGTGCAAATTCACACCCGTGGAACGTGCAAATTCACACCCGTGGAACGTGCGAATTCACACCCGTGGAACGTGCGAATTCACACCCGTGGAACGTGCAAATTCACACCCGTGGAACGTGCAAATTCACACCCGTGGAACGTGCAAATTCACACCCGTGGAACGTGCAAATTCACACCCATGGAACGTGCAAATTCAAACCGGTGGAACGTGCAAATTCACACCCGTGGAACGTGCAAATTCACACCCGTGGAACGTGCGAATTCACACCCGTGGAACGTGAAAATTCACACCCGTGGAACGTGCAAATTCACACCCGTGGAACGTGCGAATTCACACCCGTGGAACGTGCGAATTCACACCCGTGGAACGTGCAAATTCACACCCGTGGAACGTGCAAATTCACACCCGTGGAACGTGCAAATTCACACCCGTGGAACGTGCGAATTCACACCCGTGGAACGTGCAAATTCACACCCATGGAACGTGCAAATTCACACCCATGGAACGTGCAAATTCAAACCGGTGGAACGTGCAAATTCACACCCGTGGAACGTGCAAATTCACACCCGTGGAACGTGCGAATTCACACCCGTGGAACGTGAAAATTCACACCCGTGGAACGTGCAAATTCACACCCGTGGAACGTGCAAATTCACACCCGTGGAACGTGCAAATTCACACCGGTGGAACGTGCAAATTCACACCCGTGAATTATGAACTGTTATCTCGTTCCTTTTTGTTGTTCTCTTTGTTGTTGTTGTTGTAAAAATAATTAATTATTAGTTTTGATATTATTTGTCCACAGGCTTTTAATAGTCATTACAATGAATTTCTTATCCCCTATTATTGGCTGGTTTAAGAAAAACAGAAAAATTCCCATAAAAGTTAAAGTATTAAAAAAAAAAGTATTATTTAAAAGAAATTGTTAAAAAAAAAAACAAAATCAATACAAAAGTATGTTAAAAATTACAAATTATTTAAAAATTTATAAAAATTCAACAGAAATGTATTAATTTTTTTAAAAAAAAAAAATACACTTTTATAAAGAAAAATTCATTACCGTTAATTATGTCAAATGTGACAGTTCAGTCACACGCACACACACACCAACAACTACGTATTTTAAAACCAACACAATTTGTGTACCTAGGAGTGGGTTTATAAAATAAAAAAAAACGAAAGAATTAATACAACAAACATTTAAAGAAAGCTTTTATTGTTTATTTCCAAAAAAAAAAAAAAAACAAACAAAAAAACGGTGAAAAAAATAAAATATTCTTAACACAACAAAAACAATAAAATAACCACCATTTTCCCCAAGGCCCAACAAAGAAAGCAAAAACAATTAGAAAGAGAAATCAGCTGATTTTCTTTATCTCTATACTAAAAGCCTCCAAAATAGATTGCATTCTCTCTTCTTCTATCCCTTGCCCCGTACACCATTCAACTTTAACCTATGTATATTAACTAACGCTACTACACAAACAAACATAAACAATTCTCGCAAGCAGAAATCTTTCAAGTAAACACATCAAGGTCATGCCATAAACACCTGCAATTTGTTGCTATTTAAACACTTGTTAGGCTTATTTCAATACAAACAAGCAAAAAAACAAAAAAGAACAAAAAAAGAGAGACTGAAAGAAATAATTTTATTTTATTTTTTTTTTTTTTTTAATTTGCGTCAAAAATCTGAATTTAACCGTAGATCGAGCTTTGTATCAAAAATGATACATTTCAATTTTTGAGACTATACTCGTATAACTTTAAGTCAGAAAAAGGTAGATGCCTGATATTTTTTGAATTCGTGAGCATTGTTATCGCCATTATTTTAAACCAAATAAAAATAGAAAATTTTATACAGGACTTAAAAAATTCAAAAACTTCATAATTCTGGCTTATGTATCATTTTTGATACATACGACTTTTCTAGATATTCTTTGGTGTTGTGTATATAATTTTTTTAAGTTTTTAAAGTTTTTGTGAAGTTTTATCGTAAATAATACATTATTTATGGTATTTGAGAAGGAATTGATAGTTAAATGTTGTGTGAAAGAAAAAAGGTTGAATTTTCTGTTCTGGATATATTCTTGAGATTGATTGAAGTAGCCGTAGTCTAGTATGAAGCGTGTTGGATTATTAGACGTTAGACCAAGGTTCAGACCTTAGGTCAGACATTTCCAATTTACAACGAAGGTTGTAATCATCGATTTTGTATATATGTATGTAATTTTCCTGCTGCTGAAGACTCTGGAAAAGAAGAAAAGAGAAGCACGTCCTATGAAGTGATGAAAGTATTGGCAGCAAAAAACATGGCAATAGGATGTTTATCGCCAAAGATGGACTACTTGGAATAGAGAACCGTATGCCTTTAGTAGTCCGGGAAGAGAAAATATTACCAATTTTAATGCAGATTACTAGCAGGTGTTTCCTGAAATGTTGTAGTCTTTCTTACTGCTCTTCTCATATTTATATCACGTGACAGACTAACATTAAAAAAAAGTGTTTCGTTGCAAGTTTTATATCATATATGTATATTACAGATGATAATATTTCGGCCAACTAAGTAAGTGTGTGATAACAAAATCATTCGCTTTGATAATGTACTATTCGGAAACGATGATAAATTTACACCTATTACGCCTTTTCGAAAAATGAGCTGAAATTATTGAAATTTCCAATAATTTTGTCGCTGTAGATTAGTAACTAATTGAATTTTAAGTTCGCTATAAATTTCGTGGACCACCGAAATCGAATTGGCAGTTTTACAGCAACTACTTACAGCCGTATTTGGGGTAACCCGTATCCGGGAAACCAGAGAGGAATCAAAGAGAGAGCAGTTTTATTGACATAATCGATGTTCTATTGCAACGGGAAACTTCTTTACCTCACATGACGTTGAAAACAAATTTTTCTAACGAAATATAACAATAGTTTGTACAATCAGGCTTCAGTCATTACTCAATTGAGAGCGTTACTGATGCGAGTGACAATAAGCTGGCCCATCTAAACAATTGGAAACTTATAAATCGCCACAAAGCAAGGGTGCTAGATATCAAAATGTTACCATTTAGAAAAAAATTAAACCAAGCTAACATGAGGTGTTTGATTTTTACGTAAAAAGCTATACTGCAATGTAAATCATGTCAAAAGTTTTGGCGTAAATTTCATAAAAGTGATAATAAAATGTAATAATATAAAATAATTACATTAAAATGAATTAAAGTAAATAAAAATATTTGAATTTTTTGACAAAATCTGTCACTAATTGGGAAAAATCCAAGTTACTACAAGTATGTATCAAAAGTGATACATAAGCTAGAATTATGAAGTTTTTTTAAGGCTCGATCTACGGTTAAGATAAGAACCTAACCAACAAATTTGATGAACACAACAGATACTGGTCAAGAAAACAGTTTTAAATCATCAATGTTGTACGCGTTAACATTCTTTAAATGGTACGAGAGAGACATTTTTCTCACATGAGTATCAGTACCACACCACATGGAATATAAAAAAATTAATGATTTTGTTTTCAAAAAATTATTACTCATAAAATGGTAACTTTTTAAGTACTTTTGGTAAATATTTGGGACAAGAGAGCTAGACTGGACATTCCGTTCAGTAGAGCAATATAGAGGGGCATTGAAAGCGGAGTTTCAGATAATCTGATCCATCAAAAATTCTGAAAATTTTTTAACTAAAAGTTCATTTGATGAGATGACATCACTCGATTGTTTTTTTTTTTTTTTTTGGTGAAACCAACACTCAGCGGATGGCCCCTACTCATGCAGTGCATTGTGCAGGTTTTAGGAAAATGGGTAATAGGAATGTGGAAGAGAGGGAGTAGTGTTTGTGGACATCTCAAGATGCGAACGGCAAGTGATAACTACGGTAATTTTAGTCCGATTTGATCAAATAATGACTCAATCTCTTCACAAGAGAACAGACTTTAAGAATATTACCACTTATCCCATATTTTTTTTTTATTAAAGTTTGCTACTATGAATGTGCAAACTTGAAAAAATATGAAAAAAATCGAATTTTCCAAGTTTACCTCATCAAAACTCATAGCATATTAAGTCAAATAATAGATATATGTATACCGTTTTAAGGGTCTCCCCTTTCTAACAAGATTTAAAGTTTGGAAATCGGGTGAGAAATGTTTTAGTAATCCAGAAATTTGTGCGTAAAGTCAAAAAAAAAAAAACAGTTTTTGTCAAATAAAACAAGTTTGGAGGGTTCGAGAAATATAAAAAAGGTATTTTTAAGTTCTACTCATCTAACTGAACAACGTGGACTATGTAGTTACTCGGTTGTATTTTCACTGTCGCACCGTGTTATTATTAATAGTAGCCAAGGACGGTACTACATTAAAAATTCTATGTACTTGTAAAATATTTAATTTTTTGAAAATATAAATTTTTAGTTCGGCTGCTGATGATAATGGACCTATTAAGGTTGAGGTTTATGTTTTTTTTTTTATATATATAAGATCATTATAACCTTATTGGAAATTTGTTTGGAAAGCATTTATTAACAAATATAACACTAAATTATTCAAAAATCATTTCAGATTTGCCAGTTTATTCGAACTAACTCTTCATAAAGATGCTTCTCTTTTAGAGAATTTTAAGATAGTTTGCGATATTTGCGGACTGATATTGTACACCACCACCGACCATAAGTCTCATAAGGACAAACATGCAGATCCGGTGACGAAATTGGATTGTAATATTTGTAGTTTACGCCTAACAAATGAGAGTGACCTAAATATACATCTACAAAATAAACATCCAGGGTATGGTAAAGATGGCCATAAGTGTCCTATATGTGCCAAAATTTCACAATCTTTGAGAGGTCTGAAAGGACACATCAGTTCCGTGCACGATAGTGGTTGTGGATATATATGCAGAGTGTGTGAAAAGACTGTTAGAGGATCTAAAAGTTTTAAGGTATTTCACACTATTTTAATGCTTATCGTGTATTTTCTTGAACGTTTTTTTTTTTTGTTTTTGGCAGGAACATGTGGACTCCCACAAGGGTGCAGAGTTATATAACTGCCCTTGGTGTCCGAAAAGTTTCACCTTAAAAAGAAATATGAGTGCACACAGTAAAAGAAAGCATCCTAAAGAGTGGAAAGAAGAAAAACTTAAAAAATGTACTGAATTTGTCCCACAACATTAAAACGATCGAAATCTTAAAATTAATTTAGCATAGAAATAAAATTGTTTAAATGGAATTATCATCTTGTTACACCATTCCATCTGATAACATGTTAAACAAACACTAGAAAGTAATGATTACTTATGGTGTTTTCTTTTCTACCAAAAAATTTGCATTTTATTAACGCAAAATGCAATTTTGCGTTTGTTTCTTAAAAATGTTTCGCCCTCTAAAAGGGTGGTATGTTTTATTCTAAATAATTCGCACTTGCCAATGGTGGAGGGCATTGCATTTTATGCCCTGTATAAATCGAGAGTGCTGATAATGCCCTGTAAAGCAGATGACTTTTGTTTATTTAGGGCTACCAGATGAAATTTAAAAAAGTCGCCTGGTATCGTTATCCAATTTTGAAGTTAATTTTTTCATTGTTTTGTGTAGTAATCTTAAGGAAATATTACATTATTAAAGCTACATGGTCAGCAATATAAAAAATTGCATTCAATGTTAGAACAGTGTTAAAATATATTTTTTTTTTTGTTATAAAGAAAGCGTGCAAAAAATGAAGTCGAAAAATTAGCGATCTGGCAACACCTTTGAACAAATTGGCATTTCCTCATTCATTTTCTTAATAAGTGGTAAACACAGGGCATACCCTTTTTAAATATTTGTGTTATGTTCTTCTCAAATAAAAAATTATATTACAACAGGGTTGGTCAAAAATTTTTTTAATGCACTTTGTAAGAGGGTGACATTTTCTTTGTAGAAAAGAAAACACCATTAGAGCCTGAGATAGTTATTAATCAATCGAAACCCCTTCAAGATCGTGTAGATATTAAAACTGAATCATCATTTGATGAACCCGATTTGGATTATATAAGTTAAGACATAATTATAACAATTTATTGTTTAACAATTATAATAATGGTTGTTATAACTATTCTCACCCCTTATTTATTTATTCTTCTTTAACCATTTATTTTTATGCTCTTTATTCTCTCTCATATAATTACATATTACTGTTCTATCTCTGTAACTTTATTTGACCTCTGTTCTTCTTTTTATCATTTTAATTACTCATATTTTTATCCTTTAAAAGACTTTTAGATTTTAGTTTTAAGTCAGTCACATCTAGACACTTCTTAAGCGATCCTCATAGTAGTAAAGCGATCTTAAATAAAAATTTATTAAATAAATTAATTTAAAAAAAAAAAAATAAAAATAAATGTAATAAAATAAATAAAATAAAATAAGTCTATATCTTTATAACTTAAATTAAATGTGAACTAAATTAATAAATAAATAAATTGTGAAATAAATTAAATAAATTAAACATTTGTGTTTGGACTAACACGGTTGCCATTTTAAATAAATAAATAAAGAAAAAACCCATAGAGGTTTAATTTATACCTTTTAACCAAATACATTCTACATTAGATCAGGTACTGATATTGATTATGCTCTTTACTCTAGGGCGCGTGTGGATTATCGTAGGATGAATCATCACTGTTATGAGGAATATATGATTAAGGTCAGGTCGAACTTCGCTAGTGATCCTAAGTCGTTTTATGACTTCGTTCGAGCTAAACGTAAATCATCTTTGTTTCCCACGGAGATGTTTTATGATGGCGTATCATCCTCTAGTTACCTGGATATTTCGAATATGTTTGCTGACTTTTTTCAGTCTACTTATAGGCAGTTGAACTCGGGCCCTGATTTGAGTTGCGGCTTTTCGTATCCTTATTCAGTGGGAAGTGTCTCTATTTCTAATATATATTCATTTGATGAGAAGTCTGTTCTTGATTCTTTGTCTGGACTGAAACTTACATACTTGCCAGGCCCTGACGGGGTACCGGCCTGCATTTTAAAGAAGTGCGCTGTTGTATTGAGTGGTCCTTTGACCTTTATATTTAATGGGCTTCTGAGGGCTGGTCATTTTCCATCTATTTGGAAGAGTTCGTTTATAATTCCTTTGCATAAGTCGGGTAATAGATCCAATATTTCCAATTACAGGGGTATTGCCAAACTCAGTGCTATTCCCAAGTTAATGGAGAAACTGGTGACTGATTACCTCTTTTTTAATACGAGATCTTTAATATCCCCTTTCCAGCATGGTTTTTTGAAAGGTAGGTCGACTGTCACTAATCTTCTTGAATTTACTACGCATGTTTTCAGGGGTTTTCTTGCCAGGGCTCGGACTGATGTAATTTATACTGATTTCAGTAAGGCTTTTGATAGGGTTGATCATGGAATTTTGCTTCATAAACTGTCATTGATCGGTATTCCTGATACTATTCATCGTTGGCTGGGCTCCTATCTTTCCCTTAGGACTCAGAGGGTATTGTTTAGGAATGTATTATCTAAGACTGTTTATGTTACTTCTGGTGTTCCGCAGGGTAGCCATTTGGGTCCTTTACTGTTTTTATTGTTTCTTAATGATCTTCCTTGTACTATTTCTGATTGTAATATTCTGATGTATGCTGACGACGTTAAATTATTTTATACTTTTGATGATGACCATGGTCAAGCTGTTCTTCAGCGAAATATTGATTCCTTTGTATGTGTTAGGCGTTTGTTTTGTCTATAATCTGGTTAAGGGTGATATCGATTCCGAGTTTTTGCTTTGTAACTTAAATTTCAGTATTCCAGCAAGATTTTCACGGCACTATCGTCCTATTTCCCTAGATTTTTATAGAACAAACTATGGATGTAATTTTCCTTTTCGTAGATTATGTAATGATTTTAACATGTATTATGATTTTATTGATTTTAATTGAATTGTTTATAATATTAAACGTAGCTTCTATGCTGCCATTAATTTGTAAATTATTATAGAAAAATATATTCTCGTTCTTGTCTTAGGTAGTTATGGTTTATTGTTGCTTTATTCAGCTTGTGATTAAGTTCTGTAGCTGATTTATGTTGTCGTTGCCTTTACTTTTCCCTAACCCGCTATAGTCCGGACTGTAGTGTGTACGTGTCCCTACGTAATGGGGACGAGCCCTCCGCGGTCGGGTGAGGGTGGGTTAGTGTGAGGCCGGGGACGGATAAATAAAAAAAAAAAAAAAAAAAGAAACAAAATTAGCTAAAGACCCTGTGGAACACCCCTTTAGTATATTAACGGTTCATTTTTTATATATGTATTTACATTCTTCACTTTGTCTTGTATTCTTTCATTTTTTGTATTAACATTGCTAAATGACATTAAAATATTTTGCTTTAAATCACTCTTGTTTCGATAGTCAATCAAACAACATACAATTGTGACCCAATAAAAAAAAGTGAAATAAGCTAGAAATTAAAACAAAAGTGTGAACAAATAAAGACAAACATAAATTGAAATTAATAAATTTGTGAACAAAATAGTCATATAAACAACAAAAAAAAAAAAAAAAAGACAAATTGAATTTAGACACAAAATTAAAAACAAACATTGTACTAGAAAAAACTGAACAGAATAAAATTACAAAACAAATAAAACAAACAAAAATTGAATTTCAACAAAAACAAAACGCATTTTTCTTTAAAATAAAAACAACAAAATTAAAAGAACAATAAAACAATAGACAAACGAACCAGTGCAAAACATCCAACAATAAACAGACCCCTTGAAAAATCCAAACCAGAGTACTATTGAAGAAACAGAAAGTAAAACAAAGACCTTAACAGATGATGAAAAGCGGCATGAAAATGAACCAGACGTTTCAAATACTCGTAGTTACTCGTATAGTGACTGTGGAATAAACAGTAGTAACCAAAATGGTGATGCTTCAGATGGTATGACACTTACAAACCGATCCCGTGTGTATGTAGAAAGAAGCAATAATTATAAGAATAGTGATTTTCTCATTATGCAACATTTTAAAAAAATCATTTGTGATCTTTGCGAAGCAGAATTGGAAGACTTTGCTGATATGCAAAAGCATTTCAAAAATGTCCACAAGAAAGTTGGTTATATGATTTGTTGTAGTAGAAAATTCTATCACCGATATCGTTTAGTCGATCACATTCAAGTCCATCTAAATCCTGAACACTTCAAATGCGATCAGTGTGGAAGAATTTTTTCTGATCGTGCAAAACTGAGGAGTCATATGTTATCTGTACATCTGCCAGTTCCCGCGAAGTTGAACTATCCTTGTGATGTTTGTGATAAAGCTTTTTCCGATGTTAATGCGTTACGAAGACATAAAAATACTCACATGGCAGAAAAGTTTGCATGTTCAGACTGCGGTCAATTGTAAGTATTTGAAAAAGAATAATCAAATTTCCAATTAAGTTTGTTTGATCCTGCTTCCTTCTCTGACATATGTGCCGTTCCTTCGTTTATTTCTTTAACGAACCTTTGCCTCATCAGTGGAGAATAATTACACTATGCGACAAAATCAAAAAAAATTACATACCTACACCCGGCTAATGACATAGTGTAGGTTGTGAATTTTGTTGAGTAGATCTCAAAAATATATTTTTTAATATTTCTCGAACCCTCCAAACTTTTTTTATTTGGCAAAATCTGTTTTTTTTTTAGATTTTACGCACAAATTTCTGGATTACTCAAACATTTCTGACCCGATTTCCAAACTTTAAATCTTGTTGGAAAGGGGAGAGATGGACCTTTAAAACGGTATACATATGTATATCTATTTGACTTCATATGCTTTGATGAGGTAAACTTGGAAAATTCGATTTTTTTTTTTCATATTTTTTCAAGTTTGTCGATTCATAGTAGCAAATTTTAATAAAAAAAAAATATGGGATAAGTGATAATATTCTTAAAGTCTGTTCTCTTGTGAAGAGATTGAGTCATCATTTGATCAAATCGGACAAAAATTACCGTAGTTATTATTTAAAGAGTCTAACAGTCTAGTGATATTTTTTATATATGTCATCTCATCAAATGAACTTTTAGTTCAAAAATTTTTGAGAATTTTTGATGGATCTTGATTGTTGGTCACAAAATGTGTCAATTTCACGTTTAAGCGACAATCAAAAGTTGGCCAATGTTTGCGCAAAGGGGAAAAAAATAATATTTGAAAAACACAAACATTAGCCGACTTCTGGAAAACGTGAAATTGACACATTTTGTGACAAACAATCAAGATCCATCAAAACTTTTGAAAATTTTTTAAAGTTCTTTTGATGAGATGATATATGTAAAAAATATAACACGACTGTTATACTATATATATGTATATATAATAACTACGGTAATTTTTGTCCGATTTGATCAAACGAAGTGTCAATATCTTCATAAGGTAATGCACTTTCAGAATCACTTATCTCATATTTTTTAAGTAAAGTTTGCTACTATGAACGGACAAACTTGAAAAAATATGAAAAAAATCGAATTTTCCAAGTTTACCTCATCAAATCTCATAGCATATTAAGTCGAATAATAGATGTATGTATACCGTTTTAAGGGTCTATCTCTCCCCTTTCTAATAAGATTTAAAGTTTGGAAATCGGGTGAGGAGAAATGTTTGAGTAATCCAGAAATTTGTGCGTAAAGTCAAAAAAAAAAAATTGTTTTTGTCAAATAAAACAAGTTTGGAGGGTTCGAGAAATATAAAAAAGGTATCTACTCAACTAACTGAACAACGTGGACTATGTAGTTACTCGGTTGTATTTTCACTGTCGCACCGTGTTATTATTAATAGTAGCCAAGGACGGTACTACATTTAAAAATTCTATGTACTTGTAAAATATTTACTTTTTTGAAAATATAAATTTTTAGTTCGGTTGCTGATGATAATGGACCTATTAAGCTTGAGGTTTATGTTTTTTTTTTTATATATAAGATCATTATAACCTTATTGAAAATTTGTTTGGAAAGCATTTATTAACAAATATTACACTAAATTATTCAAAAATCATTTCAGATTTGCCAGTTTATTCGAACTAAATCTTCATAAAGATGCTTGTCTTTTAGAGAATTTTAAGATAGTTTGCGATATTTGCGGACTGATATTGTACACCACCACCGACCATAAGGCTCATAACGACAAACATGCAGATCCGGTGACGAAATTCGATTGTGATATTTGTAGTTGACGCCTAACAAATGAGAGTGACCTAAATATACATCTACAAAATAAACATCCAGTATATGGTAAAGGAGACCATAAGTGTCCTATATGTGCTAAAATTTCACCATCTTTGAGAGCTCTGAAAGGACAAAGGATTAAAAAATGTACTGAATCTGTCCCACAACATTAAAATGATCGAAATCTTGAAATTAATTTAGCGTAGAAATAAAATTGTCCCCTTAGACGATGAAAAATAATTCTTTTTTACTTTTATTTTTCTTTAAAATAAATAAAACAACTGTTACATGCGATCGAAAAAAAATATGAAGAGAGATTAAAGAAAATAGATGAAGTACAAAAATATTGTTATAAAATGTTAATAGGTAAATAAACTGAGATTAAAGAAAATAGATGAAGCACAAAAATATTGTTATAAAATGTTAATAGGTAAATAAACTGTATGAGCCAATTCACACAAGAACATTTGTGCTGGCGTAAAATGATATTTTTTAGGCATATAAAGCTGTGTATACGTATACATTCATGCCAAGGTAATATTTATCCCATGTGAATTGAAAAGAACAAAAATTGTACGCCAAAAAAATGTTCTCGTCTGAATTGGCGCTATAGAGTGATAACGGAACATGAAAACAAATGAATGTGTTTGTTTGTGTTCTTTACCCACAACATATATCTAGTACAGTATTTTTTCGAACACTTGGTTGGAAGCAATGTTTGGTTATTGTTTTTTATTTAATTTTTTTTTTCTTTTTTCTCGCTTACATACTATATAGCAACAATAATAATAATAAAAATAAAAAGTGTTATGTCCTTTACTTAATTGTTAATAAACATAAACGTGCATTTAATTAAAAATCCACAGGGATTGCGTATGTAAATAAATAAATAAAAAAAATGGTCTTAATTACCTGTTGTTTTGAGCCAAGATAGCTACCGGAATTTTTAGAGACCTTCTTCAATATCTTTCTCGTTTGCAATGAGCAACACAGATCACAGTGTAACAGACAGACTTTACGCTAGTGGTGTGGTATTTAAGTTTTAAAATATGTATGTGGCAACCTGTAAAAACAACAAAACATTTAATTAAAAATCCAGATTGCGTATTGTAAAATAAATAAATAAAAAATGCCCCTAAGTACCTGTTGTCTTGAGCCAAGAGAGCTACCGGAATTTTTGAGACACCTTCAATATCTTTCTGTACCTATATAGATTTTATTTTTATTCCAAATAACTTCTTCGCGCCGAGAACCGTTTTAAATGAGCAAGACAGACACACTGTTTAAATTTTACGATAGTGGTGTGTATTTAAGTTTTAAAATATTTGTTGGTATTTTTGCTTTGCTTTATTATACAGTTAGTTAGTAGCAAGGCGAATTCATATATGAAATATGGAACGTGCGGTGTGAAAAAATGGAACGTGCGGTGTGAAAAAATGGAACGTGCGGTGTGAAAAAATGGAACGTGCGGTGTGAAAAAATGGAACGTGCGGTGTGAAAAAATGGAACGTGCGGTGTGAAAAATTGGAACGTGCGGTGTGAAAAATTGGAACGTGCGGTGTGAAAAAATGGAACGTGCGGTGTGAAAAAATGGAACGTGCGGTGTGAAAAAATGGAACGTGCGTTGTGAAAAAAATGGAACGTGCGGTGTGAAAAAATGGAACGTGCGGTGTGAAAAAATGGAACGTGCGGAGTGTGAAAAAATGGAACGTGCGGTGTGAAAAAATGGAACGTGCGGTGTGAAAAAATTGGAACGTGCGGTGTGAAAAAATGGAACGTGCGGTGTGAAAAAATGAACGTGCGGTGTGAAAATATGGAACGTGCGGTGTGAAAAAATGGAACGTGCGGTGTGAAAAAATGGAACGTGCGGTGTGAAAAAATGGAACGTGCGGTGTGAAAAATTGGAACGTGCGGTGTGAAAAAATGGAACGTGCGGTGTGAAAATATGGAACGTGCGGTGTGAAAATATGGAACGTGCGGTGTGAAAATATGGAACGTGCGGTGTGAAAAAATGGAACGTGCGGTGTGAAAAAATGGAACGTGCGGTGTGAAAAAAATGGAACGTGCGGTGTGAAAAATTGGAACGTGCGGTGTGAAAAATTGGAACGTGCGGTGTGAAAAATTGGAACGTGCGGTGTGAAAAAAATGGAACGTGCGGTGTGAAAATATGGAACGTGCGGTGTGAAAAAATGGAACGTGCGGTGTGAAAAATGGAACGTGCGGTGTGAAAAAATGGAACGTGCGGTGTGAAAAAATGGAACGTGCGGTGTGAAAAAATGGAACGTGCGGTGTGAAAAAATGGAACGTGCGGTGTGAAAAAATGGAACGTGCGGTGTGAAAAAATGGAACGTGCGGTGTGAAAAAATGGAACGTGCGGTGTGAAAAATTGGAACGTGCGGTGTGAAAAAATGGAACGTGCGGTGTGAAAAAATGGAACGTGCGGTGTGAAAAAATGGAACGTGCGGTGTGAAAAAATGGAACGTGCGGTGTGAAAAAATGGAACGTGCGGTGTGAAAAATTGGAACGTGCGGTGTGAAAAAATGGAACGTGCGGGTGTGAAAAAATGGAACGTGCGGTGTGGAAATATGGAACGTGCGGTGTGAAAAAATGGAACGTGCGGTGTGAAAAAATGGAACGTGCGGTGTGAAAAAATGGAACGTGCGGTGTGAAAAAATGGAACGTGCGGTGTGAAAAAATGGAACGTGCGGTGTGAAAAAATGGAACGTGCGGTGTGAAAAATGGAACGTGCGTTGTGAAAAAATGGAACGTGCGTTGTGAAAAAATGGAACGTGCGGTGTGAAAAAATGGAACGTGCGGTGTGAAAAAATGGAACGTGCGGTGTGAAAAAATGGAACGTGCGGTGTGAAAAACTGGAACGTGCGGTGTGAAAAAATGGAACGTGCGGTGTGAAAAAATGGAACGTGCGGTGTGAAAAAATGGAACGTGCGGTGTGAAAAAATGGAACGTGCGGTGTGAAAAAATGGAACGTGCGGTGTGAAAAAATGGAACGTGCGGTGTGAAAAAATGGAACGTGCGGTGTGAAAAAATGGAACGTGCGGTGTGAAAAAATGGAACGTGCGGTGTGAAAAGTTGGAACGTGCGGTGTGAAAAGTTGGAACGTGCGGTGTGAAAAGTTGGAACGTGCGGTGTGAAAAAAATGGAACGTGCGGTGTGAAAAAAATGGAACGTGCGGTGTGAAAAAATGGAACGTGCGGTGTGAAAAAATGGAACGTGCGGTTGTGAAAAATGGAACGTGCGGTGGTGAAAAATTGGAACGTGCGGTGTGAAAAATTGGAACGTGCGGTGTGAAAAATTGGAACGTGCGGTGTGAAAAAATGGAACGTGCGGTGTGAAAAATGGAACGTGCGGTGTGAAAAAATGGAACGTGCGGTGTGAAAAAATGGGAACGTGCGGTGTGGAAAAAATGGAACGTGCGGTGTGAAAAA
Organism: Sarcophaga caerulescens; assembly: GCA_927399465.1. Taxonomy (NCBI): domain Eukaryota; kingdom Metazoa; phylum Arthropoda; class Insecta; order Diptera; family Sarcophagidae; genus Sarcophaga; species Sarcophaga caerulescens. The sequence continues at coordinate 19,872 of CAKMJM010000017.1, forward strand.
ATGGAACGTGCGGTGTGAAAAAATGGAACGTGCGGTGTGAAAAAATGGAACGTGCGGTGTGAAAAAATGGAACGTGCGGTGTGAAAAATTGGAACGTGCGGTGTGAAAAAATGGAACGTGCGGTGTGAAAAATGGAACGTGCGGTGTGAAAATATGGAACGTGCGGTGTGAAAAAATGGAACGTGCGGTGTGAAAAAATGGAACGTGCGGTGTGAAAAAAATGGAACGTGCGGTGTGAAAAATTGGAACGTGCGGTGTGAAAAAATGGAACGTGCGGTGTGAAAAAATGGAACGTGCGTGTGAAAAAATGGAACGTGCGGTGTGAAAATATGGAACGTGCGGTGTGAAAAAATGGAACGTGCGGTGTGAAAAAATGGAACGTGCGGTGTGAAAAAATGGAACGTGCGGTGTGAAAAAATGGAACGTGCGGTGTGAAAAAATGGAACGTGCGGTGTGAAAAAATGGAACGTGCGGTCGTGAAAAAATGGAACGTGCGGTGTGAAAAAATGGAACGTTGCGGTGTGAAAAAATGGAACGTGCGGTGTGAAAAAATGGAACGTGCGGTGTGAAAAATGGAATGGAACGTTGCGGTCTGTGAAAAGAATGGAACGTGCGGTGTGAAAAATTGGAACGTGCGTGTGAAAAAATGGAACGTGCGGTGTGAAAATATGGAACGTGCGGTGTGAAAAAATGGAACGTGCGGTGTGAAAAAATGGAACGTGCGGTGTGAAAAAATGGAACGTGCGGTGTGAAAAAATGGAACGTGCGGTGTGAAAAAAATGGAACGTGCGGTGTGAAAAAATGGAACGTGCGGTGTGAAAAAATGGAAACGTGCGGTGTGAAAAAATGGAACGTGCGGTGTGAAAAAATGGAACGTGCGGTGTTAAAAATGGAACGTGCGGTGTGAAAAAATGGAACGTGCGGTGTGAAAAATGGAACGGTGCGGTGTGAAAAAATGGAACGTGCGGTGTGAAAAAATGGAACGTGCGGTGTGAAAAAATGGAACGTGCGGTGTGAAAAAATGGAACGTGCGGTGTGGAAAAAATGGAACGTGCGGTGTGAAAAAATGGAACGTGCGGTGTGAAAAAATGGAACGTGCGGTGTGAAAAAATGGAACGTGCGGTGTGAAAAAATGGAACGTGCGGTGTGAAAAAATGGAACGTGCGGTGTGAAAATATGGAACGTGCGGTGTGAAAAAATGGAACGTGCGGTAGTGAAAAAATGGAACGTGCGGTTGTTAAAAAATGGAACGTGCGGTGTGAAAAAATGGAACGTGCGGTGTGAAAAATGGAACGTGCGGTGTGAAAAATGGAACGTGCGGTGTGAAAAGTTGGAACGTGCGGTGTGAAAAGTTGGAACGTGCGGTGTGAAAAATGGAACGTGCGGTGTGAAAATATGGAACGTGCGGTGTGAAAATATGGAACGTGCGGTGTGAAAAATGGAACGTGCGGTGTGAAAAAATGGAACGTGCGGTGTGAAAAAAAGGAACGTGCGGTGTGAAAAAATGGAACGTGCGGCTGTGTGAAAAAATGGAACGTGCGGTGTGAAAAAATGGAACGTGCGGTTGTGAAAAAATGGAACGTGCGGTGTGAAAAAATGGAACGTGCGGTAGTGAAAAATTGGAACGTGCGGGTGTGAAAATATGGAACGTGCGGTGTGAAAAAATGGAACGTGCGGTGTGAAAAAATGGAACGTGCGGTGTGAAAAAATGGAACGTGCGGTGTGAAAAAATGGAACGTGCGGTGTGAAAAAATGGAACGTGCGGTGTGAAAAATTGGAACGTGCGGTGTGAAAAAATGGAACGTGCGGTGTGAAAAAATGGAACGTGCGGTGTGAAAAATTGGAACGTGCGGGGTGAAAAAATGGAACGTGCGGTGTGAAAAAATGGAACGTGCGGTGTGAAAAATGGAACGTGCGGTGTGAAAAAATGGAACGTGCGGTGTGAAAAAATGGAACGTGCGGTTGTGAAAAATTGGAACGTGCGGTGTGAAAAAATGGAACGTGCGGTGTGAAAATATGGAACGTGCGGTGTGAAAATATGGAACGTGCGGTGTGAAAAAATGGAACGTGCGGTGTGAAAAAAATGGAACGTGCGGTGTGAAAAAATGGAACGTGCGGTGTGAAAAAATGGAACGTGCGGTGTGAAAAAATGGAACGTGCGGTGTGAAAAATTGGAACGTGCGGTGTGAAAAAATGGAACGTGCGGTGTGAAAAAATGGAACGTGCGGCGTGAAAAAATGGAACGTGCGGTGTGAAAAATTGGAACGTGCGGTGTGAAAAAATGGAACGTGCGGTGTGAAAAAATGGAACGTGCGGTGTGAAAATATGGAACGTGCGGTGTGAAAAAATGGAACGTGCGGGTGTGAAAAATGGAACGTGCGGTGTGAAAAAATGGAACGTGCGGTGTGAAAAAATGGAACGTGCGGTGTGAAAAAATGGAACGTGCGGTGTGAAAAATTGGAACGTGCGGTGTGAAAAAATGGAACGTGCGGTGTGAAAAAATGGAACGTGCGGTGTGCAAAAATTGGAACGTGCGGTGTGCAAAAATGGAACGTGCGTGTGAAAAAATGGAACGTGCGGTGTGAAAAAATGGAACGTGCGGTGTGAAAAAATGGAACGTGCGGTGTGAAAAAATGGAACGTGCGGTGTGAAAAAATGGAACGTGCGGTGTGAAAAAATGGAACGTGCGGTAGTGAAAAAAATGGAACGTGCGGTGGTGAAAAAATGGAACGTGCGGTGTGAAAAAATGGAACGTGCGGTGTGAAAAATGGAACGTGCGGTGTGAAAAAATGGAACGTGCGGTGTGAAAAAATGGAACGTGCGGTGTGAAAAAATGGAACGTGCGGTGTGAAAAAATGGAACGTGCGGTGTGAAAAAATGGAACGTGCGGTGTGAAAAATGGAACGTGCGGTGTGAAAAAATGGAACGTGCGGTGTGAAAAAATGGAACGTGCGGTGTGAAAAAATGGAACGTGCCGGTGTGAAAAAATGGAACGTGCGGTGTGAAAAATTGGAACGTGCGGTGTGAAAAAATGGAACGTGCGGTGTGAAAAAATGGAACGTGCGGTGTGAAAAAATGGAACGTGCGGTGTGAAAAAAATGGAACGTGCGGTGTGAAAAAATTGGAACGTGCGGTGTGAAAAAATGGAACGTGCGGTGTGAAAAAATGAACGTGCGGTGTGAAAAAATGGAACGTGCGGTGTGAAAAAATGGAACGTGCGGTGTGAAAAAATGGAAACGTGCGGTGTGAAAAAATGGAACGTGCGGTGTGAAAAAATGGAACGTGCGGTGTGAAAAAATGGAACGTGCGGTGTGAAAAAATGGAACGTGCGGTTGTGAAAAAATGGAACGTGCGGTGTGAAAAAATGGAACGTGCGGTGTGAAAAAATTGGAACGTGCGGTGTGAAAAAATGGAACGTGCGGTGTGAAAAAATGGAACGTGCGGTGTGAAAAATGGAACGTGCGGTGTGAAAAAATGGAACGTGCGGTGTGAAAAAATGGAACGTGCGGTGTGAAAAAATGGAACGTGCGGTGTGAAAAATTGGAACGTGCGGTGTGAAAAAATGGAACGTGCGGTGTGAAAAAATGGAACGTGCGGTGTGAAAAAATGGAACGTGCGGTGTGAAAAAATGGAACGTGCGGTGTGAAAATATGGAACGTGCGGTGTGAAAAATGGAACGTGCGGTGTGAAAAATGGAACGTGCGGTGTGAAAAAATGGAACGTGCGGTGTGAAAAAATGGAACGTGCGGTGTGAAAAAATGGAACGTGCGGTGTGAAAAAATGGAACGTGCGGTGTGAAAAAATGGAACGTGCGGTGTGAAAAATTGGAACGTGCGGTGTGAAAAATTGGAACGTGCGGTGTGAAAAATTGGAACGTGCGGTGTGAAAAAATGGAACGTGCGGTGTGAAAAAATGGAACGTGCGGGTGTGAAAAAATGGAACGTGCGGTGTGAAAAAATGGAACGTGCGGTGTGGAAAAAATGGAACGTGCGGGTGTGAAAAATTGGAACGTGCGGTGTGAAAAATTGGAACGTGCGGTGTGAAAAATTGGAACGTGCGGTGTGAAAAAATGGAACGTGCGGTGTGAAAAAATGGAACGTGCGGTGTGAAAAAATGGAACGTGCGGTGTGAAAAAATGGAACGTGCGGTATGAAAAAAATGGAACGTGCGGTGTGAAAAAATGGAACGTGCGGTGTGAAAAATGGAACGTGCGGTGTGAAAAAAAGGAACGTGCGGTGTGAAAAAATTGGAACGTGCGGTGTGAAAAAATGGAACGTGCGGTGTGAAAAAATGGAACGTGCGGTGTGAAAAAATGGAACGTGCGGTGTGAAAAAAATGGAACGTGCGGGGTGAAAAAATGGAACGTGCGGTGTGAAAATTGGAACGTGCGGTGTGAAAAAATGGAACGTGCGGTTGTGAAAAAAATGTGGGGAAAAAAACGTGCGGGGTTGTGAAAAAATGGAACGTGCGGTGTGAAAAAATGGAACGTGCGGTGTGAAAAAATGGAACGTGCGGTGTGAAAAATTGGAACGTGCGGTGTGAAAAATTGGAACGTGCGGTGTGAAAAATTGGAACGTGCGGTGTGAAAAAATGGAACGTGCGGTGTGAAAAAATGGAACGTGCGGTGTGAAAAATTGGAACGTGCGGTGTGAAAAAATGGAACGTGCGGTGTGAAAAAATGGAACGTGCGGTGTGAAAAAATGGAACGTGCGGTGTGAAAAAATGGAACGTGCGGTGTGAAAAATTGGAACGTGCGGTGTGAAAAATTGGAACGTGCGGTGTGAAAAATTGGAACGTGCGGTGTGAAAAATGGAACGTGCGGTGTGAAAAAATGGAACGTGCGGTGTGAAAAAATGGAACGTGCGGTGTGAAAAAATGGAACGTGCGGTGTGAAAAAAATGTGGAAA
>CAKMJM010000018.1:0-14999 GCA_927399465.1 Sarcophaga caerulescens
CTTTGGGATAACACTATACCAAACAAAACTCTTCTTAGAGAAATGGACTAGAAGAAGTTAAGGAAGTTTGTACGAGATACAGACTCCCAGAAAATAAGGTGACATTTCTAATGGTGAGCGCACAACACGCCTAGCTTAGGTGTATGTCAATTAGCATGATTCCGTTGGTTGGTCTGCTCTCCTATAACTTACCTACTTAATATTTTCTTACAGGAAATAAGCAAAAATGTTTAGTAAGCTGGAAATAAATTTATATTTCCTACGTGATACTGACCCCAACTATCAAATTTAGCCATTAAAGTAGTTAAAACCACAATATGTATGTATTTGTGTGTGTAAACAAAGATATAATAACAATCACACATATGTATATAGTAAAATATAATTACGAATAACAGTAAAAATGTTTAACACGTAGCATTTTACCCTTTAATAATAACACGGTGCGACACTCAAAATACACCCACGTAATGACATAGTGTAGGTTGTGAGTTTTGTTGAGTAGAACTCAAAAATATTTCTTATATATTTCTCGACCCTCCAAACTAGTTTTATTTGACATAAATGGTATTTTTGATTTTTTCACACAAAATTATAGATTAATCAAACATTTCTTAACCTATTTTCAAAATTCAAAGTTTTTTGAAAAGTTTTTTATAAAAAATACAACACGACTGTTATACTATTTAAATAATAACTTCTGTAATTTTTGTCCGATTTGATCAAACGAAGTGTCAAGCTCTTCACAAGATAATGCACTTTCAGAATTCCATAACTTATTTCAAATTTTATAATTAAAGTTTGCTACTATGAACGGACAAACTTGAAAAAAACTGAAAAATATTCATAATAAACATATTAAGTTAAATAATATATAGTACATATATGTATATCATTTTAAAGGCCCATCCTTCTCCTTTCTAATAAGGTTTAAATTTTGGACATCTGTTCAGAAATGTCTGTGTAATCAATAAATTTGTGCGGAAATTAAAAAAAAAACAATTTTTGTCCAATAAAACACGTTTGGAGGGTCCATTAAATATAAAAAAATATTTTTGAGTTCTACTAAACAAAACTCACAACTTACACTATGTTATTACGTGGGTGTATTTCATTTCTTTTATTTTGTCGCATAGTGTAATCAATTCTAAAAATGTTTGTGTTTGTATCTACCAGTGAATAGATACCTATACCGATACAAATTTAAATACATGGTTACTTCACCACCATATTGTGCAAGTGTTTTCGCCAGCGTGTTGAAAATAGAAATACTGTTGTCGTCAACTACCATACAAACGGAAATAAAATCAAATGGAAAAGTGAAGCAGTTATAAAAATTCAAAACTATAATAAAACTGCAAGAATTTTTAGGTAGATACAGAATTTAAAAATTGATTTCTCAATACCATTTCATGTTCTTAATTCAAATAAAAACTAATGATTGCTGATAATATCGACTGCTGCACAGTGCATTTATCAGTTCTTATTTACTTACTTATTAGGCCATTAACAACCTGATTTACGGATTTCGGCCTGCCTTAACCCATCCTTCCAGGCATCTCTGCTTCTTGCGCGCCTTCGCCAGTTGGTCACAATGATCGATGACAGGGCTTCTTCGATTTGGTCCCTCCAACGCAAACCGTCCTCTTCGCCGACCCAAATCTCCGCATCAAATACCCGTCTCGTCGGAAATTCCTCTTCCATTTGAACGACATGGCCGAGTCAGTGCAGCCGCTAGATGTTAATACGTTGCTAAATATCCATGTCGTCGAGTAGTTCATACAGCTCATTGTTGGATCGGATGCGGAAATCAACGCGATTATTCTCACTCCATTTTTAAGTATTCTTCCAACAAATTGCAAAGTTCATTACCATTGCTTTACAATTTTTTCGTACAAATAGATCAAGAATGGACCTTCTAATAGGAGCGGTAGTTTTTGGTCCCAGAATGAATTATAGTCATGGGGAAATTAGCGGGAATCTTCCAAACGCAAAATATATGCCCTTGAAAAATGTGGTCAATTCAACCTAAATAGGAGGAACACACGAAATGACATGTCTAAATTCTCCGCAATGACCAAACTTATGATGGGACCAGAATCCTTCTGTGGAGTTGGAGAAAATGTTTAGAAAGGTATGCTCAATGAAAGGGAAGAGACAGTCAAAGACCTTTCTCAACCAATTGGATTTGAGGCATTTAAAACTTTTGTTGCGAAACTACAATAAAAGGAGATCTGAGTCATGCATTAGACTAACCAGGCATAACCTGAGGTTAGTAATCGGCGCTTTAAAATCAGAGTACACTTATTAAGAATGGAAGTTTTCTAGAGCCCTGTAAATTCAGTAACGATGAAGATGAATCAACAGACACGTTTTTATAACTTGGGTGGCATTAATACGTCTTAGAAGAAAACATGGGGTGTTTATCACATGCTATGCGGTGAATAATCATCGTTTGTAGCGAGCAGCAGCTGTTTTCAATGCAACCAATGTGCTATATAAACATCGAATGCTATGCTTCCAGATTCACGTGATGATGATGAAGTGACTATCTGAAACATAACTTAAACTGAGTACATGCTACTGAAATGTGCTGAAATGAATTTTACTCTCAACAAAACGACAGTATGTATACGTATAATGCTGTTTTATAGTTTTGAATAGCAATTAATAGAAGAATTAAAACTTTTCAAATAATTTATTTTCCCGCTCAAAGCACTGACACTCAAGGATTTATTTCACAATTAAAACTGTCCTATAAAAAACAATAAAAATAACTGCAGTAATAAAAAAGTTTTATAATTTAATTATCATTGAAACTCAGTTACAAAAAAAAAAAAAAAAAAAAAAAAACATTTTATTGTAAACTCGTAACAAATAAACACACTTTAATTAGTATTTTAAATTGCTGTTTTTTGATTTTAATCGCTTTAATTAAATAAAAAACTGAAATCACATCATTGAGTTCACAATGCGTTCTAAACGAGTTCACAAATAATAAAAAAAAATTTAAATAAATTTAACATTTATTCATAATTATGGTATATTTTTGTTGTAATTACATTTAAATAAATACATATACTATACATAGTATTAAAAACTAAACAAAGTTAATAATGACAGTGGACAGCAAAAGTCTTAGTACTCCAATATATTTTGACTAAAAAAGTCCCTGCTAGTTTAATACTCTTGCACAAAGTCCCGATATGACTTCAAGAGAGTATTTAGGAGATCATTTGAAAGAACGGTTCCGTAATCGCTAAACCTCAAACAAAAGTCAACCGAAAAACTTGCTCATGGTGCCACCAGAAACCACAAAACAAAACTTGTACATTCAATTCCAAATTGGTTAAAAATAATGCTTGACCTTAAGGGATATTCTACTAAATACAAAGGATAACATTTTCATATCTTAGGCCTTTTAAATTTAAATTTACTCAGGAGTCATCTGAAACTTTTGCTTATTTTTCTCTTGTTTTATGAAAAACATTAAAAAATTTTTTGTTTTATAATAAAACAGAAATAAATTAATAAAATAAATATAAAAACCTTAATTTTTTATACAAACTGTTGGTTAAAGTTCATGAAATTGTCAAAATATATTGGAGTACTAAGACTTTTGCTGTTCACTGTATATAAAGTCTGCATATATAGTATTCCCTAGCTATTCGATATATGCATAACGCTTTTAAGCATACCACGCTTATAAACTCGAAAAATAAAATAAAATATTCACCATTTACGCTATACAGCAGATTTATTGGTAAAAATAGTAAGAAGTTGAACAGCACAAAGCATTTCCATACAATGTTCCTTATGGCTTCATTCTTCTCGAGGCAGAGGCTTCACTTGCTCTCATCCTGAAGTCCTATTCAACTGAGACAACACAATCTCAGATAATTGATTCCTTATGGAAAACGCGCAATCCACTCATATTCGCCTTTCATAGTGTGTAAAGCTCTTCTTCTACTAATCTGGCGTGATGCAGATCTCTAGTTAATGCTACAATAGCACTCTTGACCGTGCCTTTAAAATCTGTTGCGGTCCACCACACTGAGTTGTAGAAGATGACCAAAGCCCTCTCCGACCAGATGGCATTCCATCGAATACAAAGCCAGTGCTGACAATGAGACAAATAGAATTCTATCAGCTTGAATGAGTCATAGCTATTTGCTTTCAGGTGCGGGATTTCGATACAAAAATTCCCCGTTTATAAGCACTGTCATGCATGCATTTTTGAGATTATCTTGTATCTTGTATTTGTGTCTTTTGCACAATTCTTGTTGAAACTGATGTTCCTTAACATTCCTTGAACTGTATTTTTAATAAAAAAAAAATAGACGAAAAAAATAAATGCAACAGAACAAAAATTATTATAGGTTAGGTTAGAAAGTACATAGTTTGCTGTTCACAAGCAAAATCACTAGCTGGCTCATATTGTCCATCGTGTTACTCAGTGTGAGGTGAGCCCCCTTCGGATGAAACCGGTCAGTCCACTTAGTGACACGTTGAAATTCTTTCGGGATGCCAACCTATCCTGGGTCAATGAAGAGTCCTGCTCCACCGCCAGACTCACCTGGCCCCTGATGGATAGAAGGCGCACCAACCAGTTACTTGGACTTGGTCGTAACATCATTTCAACCACAGTGGCCATGCTTACAGGTCATTGCGTTATGGGTAGATACGCGGAAAGAATGAGGCTCCCATATAACAACTACTACCGTGGGTGCAGAGCCGCTGAGGAAGAGGAAACTGTTATCCACTTTTTTGTCAGTGCCCGTCTCTTGCTAGGTGCAGATATAGGTTATTTGGCTCTCCATTTCTTGTCAGCTTGACGAAGCTATCATATATTGGCATCAAGGATACAGCTTCGTTTATCAAACTTTCTGGCTGGTTTTCCAGCGTAGGGTAGTCGTGCTTTTGATGGGCAGCCCGTGCGCTGACCAACTTCTTCCTCTTCCCTGGTTTTGGTAGAACTTGGCCAGGAACTTGGAACAAGTGACCTTTGTGATATCAGAGCTACCGCTCCGACCTAACCTAGTGACACGTTCGCCACCATCCATGCCCAGATATTCAAACTTTCTGTCCCCAAAAACCGATGACGTCTGTTCTGAAGTGCAGCGCACTCACACTCGATTACGTTTCCTCCACATCATGGCAGTATCTGTAGTCCTGATGGGGCAGACCGAGCCTGTCCGCGTAACTGGCAATAGCGGAGTGTCCTTTTAGAATTCCTAATATAATGCAAACCGTTCTGTTGTCGAAACCAAATAGTTCCTTCGTTCTCCACCTGTACAATGCCGGACATAGTAGGTTTGAAGTTCGGTAATTAGGTATGTTGGACCACCCACGATTTGTTGAATTCCATTCTACTTTTTCCAATTTAGAAAAGTATTTTGTAGGTGCCTTTATCGTCTTCTCTTCAGACAAAATTTTGTATAAATTTAATGGAAAGAAGATTAAAAACTGTGAACTAAACGACAGGCAGATGTCATTCTTCCATCCAATGATTGATGAGTACGTATTTAAGGCAGACCGCTTCCCAAATAAAAAAGTATGTTGATATCAAAAGTAAAAAACACTTTGAGTTGGGGCTATTTGAAAAAAAACTAAAAAAAAGTGGATACCATGACTGTGTAGTATGAATAACTTTTGCTCTATAAAATACAAAAGAGACCGATGTTTGCCAAAGAGCATGTATAAAAGGTATCAGAGTTCTGGGAAAATGTAATTTTTTGGATGACATAATATTTTCGTGACCAAAAGTGGAAAATATGAGTGCTACTCCGTATAAAGTGGTGAGGAGCAGTGATGGTTTAGTTTTGTATTGCATCATGTAAAGTGGATCTGTTTCAGTTCATTGTGACAATGATGGATGAGTAGGGAAACTTTAAAAAACCATGAAATTAGGTATTCATGATAAATTTATCTTTTAGCACGATTATGGCCCTTTGGCACCAAAAGCACACTTGAGCACGCATAGTGGCCCGTTGTGACGCCACGGCCAGCGGTCGTATTGACACAGTGGCTGCTATATAATATCTCTAAACAATTTCGAATATCTTCTCAATCATTCGACCTTAATCCTTTTTAGTATTTGTGGGATTTATTAGAAAGGAAAATTAGGAATCATCAAGTAACTTCGAAATCTATGCTAAAAGAGGTGATGAAGCAGAAATGGAATACAGTAAAAAAAGTAGTTCATAGTGATTCAAACTAATCCTAGTACATACATACATACATAATTGGTCATTACAACCCTTCAGTCAGGATTACGGCCTAGCTTCTCACACCACTCATGTTGTGTGTGTTAATTTAATACATGAGTGGCGGAACCTACAGTTTAACGTCGACTCCAAACGACAGATTTTTGACAAACTTTTCATGGCAAATTTTTTATTTACTCTCAGAGTTTGCCAGAAATCTGCTGAGAGGAAGTCGCTGAAGAAATATTTTTTCATATTTCGTTTTTAAGTCTGACCTGGGGTTTGAACCAGAGATCAGCAACGAGTAATCAAAACGATGAGTAGATTCGAGTCATACTTATAATTTCAGCTACTTATACGCATTCATACTTATTTTAATATCATACTCATACTACTCATATTCAAAGTTAGAAATACTCATCGTACTCATACTTAACAATACGCACGATGTTGTTGATTTCGACTCTCCATGATTCAACATATACACGAAGCACAAAATAAGTATGATTCGAGTACGAACACCACAATACTCGCTAGAAGGTTGTGTGTGTGCTTTGCTTGCTGTCTTTGTCTTTTCTTTTCTCTTCTTTTGTAAATGAAACAATAACTACTTCTGTAAATTTTGAGTCACTCGAATCATTCGTAAGTATTATAAGTATTTTTCTAAATTTATGAATCTGAATGAGTAGGCGTATGAATCAAACAATGAATCGAATGTTGTGAGTTTGATGTCAACGTTGTACTCATACTCATTGCAACCTATACTTATAAATCAATGTTGTAGCGAGTACGAATGAATCGGAGTAGGTGAATTTTAATACTCTTGACTCACTCATACTCAAAATTTCATAAGTACCTATGAGTAGCGAAAATACGATTCATTGCTGATCTCTGGTTTGAACATTGGTCTTACGTCTAATAAGCCAACACACTACCTACTAGACTAGGGCGACTTCATAAAAAAAAAGATGTGATGAAGCAGAAATGGAATACAGTAAAAATAAGTAGTTCATAGTGATTCAAATTAATCCTAGTGCTCCTCTTTAAAACCGCACAATTTTAAGAAAATAGACTTATGGTGCAAAGTGCTTCAAAAACACATTCTCAGCAAATGAATAGTATTCAAAAGAGTTCAAAAGTAGTTTTTCAAGCAACATCTGCATCTTAATACATATTTGCAACAACATGCTATGGTTTGACGAAATTTGCTTGGGTCACATCTCAATTCGCATAGATGCTGCTAACCACAGAAAAAATACTTTTCACGAAGATAAATGCCAATGATGAGATTGTTTATGCAGTAAATCTACTAAAATAGTGATTCGACGATAATCTAGTATTCAAAGTTTTTAAATATCTAAAGTATTGATAGTTTTATAACTTTTTAAATTGAATTGCATTTTTTGTCATGTAAAATAACCGTAAAAAATCAGTGGGCTCAACCGGGATTTGAACCCGGGACCTCTCGCACCCAAAGCGAGAATCATACCCCTAGACCATTGAGCCGCCTACAGAATTTTTGGCGAAAACATGTTCTTATTCTGCAAATTGTTGATATCAATTTATATACCAGTTTTTTAGATGTTAAATATGTTTTTCTCAGGCTTAAATATTTCCCATTTTCTAATCTGACAGTGTGATTTTTTTAGTGTGATATCCAAGCTGTGTAAATGCCTGCGTGCGAAAAGAATCAGCAGTAACTGGTAGTTTAACTTGCTAACAACACTATGCCGCAAGACAATTGGCATGCAACAAAAGACTCTATTATGCCTTAGTAGACAAAAAACAAGCTTCAAAAGTAAGTCAAAAAGATTGATAAAGAACCAAGGAAGTATTGTTGAAGATCTGATAGAAACAAAATTTATGCATCTGCATCGAAACAAATGAATGCAAAAAAGAAATGTAAACTGAATGAATGATTGACTGAAGGACTGAATGAAAGAATGTATAAAAGAGTGATTGTGTTTGTTTTGACGTTTTTCAGATTTCTTTGTCTTTTATACTATGAAAGAGAAAAGATATGCTAGGTGTCCTTGACTTTCTTGTCATTTCAGTCAACAACTGCAGAAAGCTACAGTGTTATTTACCTGGTTGTTTGTACGTTCTTTTTATAAATGATTTATCGTAGAATTTCCTATAAATCTGGGTTTTTTTAACACAAAGTTTTTTTTTTTTTTAATTTGGAAAACATTAAAGCAAATCCCCCTACTATTCTACAGCAGACATATTAATCAACTCTGTTGTGGTTCAACCATTAAGCACGATATTTATTGTGAGTCACACTGTTATGTCAAGTTTTTTTACCCAACTTAATTTGACATTTCTTTGTTTCAGTGTTAGACAAATTCAACTATGAAGAGTTACACAATTGAAGCCGTTTACGAAAATGGGCGTTCAAATCAAAATGCATTTCGTGCACTTCTTGATTTTTATATTCAGCATTCGATGTATTCAAATGTGTCAACATTCGGTGGAATTGTGCGTAAAATTCAGCAAACCGGGTCTGTAGAAACTATAGAAACAACTTTGCATGCGCGCCCAATTTATTCTGCGGAAAACACTGCTGTTGTTTGCAATAGTGTAGCAGAAGAGCCTTCAACCTCCATTTGTTGTCGTGTCCAAGAATTTGGAACAAAGATTTGAATTTACACGCCTATAAAGTTCAATTGACATAAGAAAACTGTATGCCAAATGATTGGTTGAATAAGCAGAAGTGAATGGTGACTTTACAAAGAAAAAAGTATTCGGCGACGAGTCACACTTTCACCTCAGAAGATTCGTCACAAAGCAGAATTGCCGCAATTTAGTCAAACGAAAATCATCGAGTGACTTTTTAGTGCGTTTAATGCGCTGCCGGTGTCATCGGGTAGATTTTTTTCGATAATGAGAACAAGATAACGATCTTCTGCTGCGATAAGATAACAAGCTTCTTGTGGCCAGAAATTGAGGAAACAGACCTGGATGGTATGCCGTTCCAACTTGATGGTGCCAATTGCCACATAGCCAACGACGCAATGGCTCCTTTGTTCGAGAAATTCAATGGTCGTGTTATCCCATGTCGCGGAGATGTTAATTGGCCGCCACGATCATGTAATTTGACATCGTTGGACTTCTTTCTTTGGGTATGTTTAAAAGAAAAAATGTACGCCAATAAGTCAAGAACAATTCAAGAGCTAAAGGATGAGCTTATTTGACATAATTATGTCTCATTACCACCCAGCCCACTGTTAATTAATACAGTAAGACCCCGCTTAACGCTGCTCCGCTTAACGCTGTTTCAGTATTACACGGTAGTAATGGGATCCCCCTAAAGCTCACACTGTATTTATACTTGTTGTATGCGTGTGCAAATGGAACGGCCATGCACCAACCAAAAACGGTGCACTATATAGCGACGGTGTATACTATGTATCTTTTTCAACGTTCTTTTGTTAGTCCATCCAGAATAAAGATTCCAACTGTATTTTCCGAAGTTGCAATGTATTTACATATGTAAGTGTTAAGTTGCCTCGTTTAAAGCTGTTTTGTTTAGCGCTGGAACTTATTGGAACGTATCCCCCGCTTACTGTACACCGCGCATTTTTGTTGTAAGTATCATCATTGAGTCCATTTTGAAGACTATAATCTCTTTGTAAAAGAGATTTTCACTTTTGGAATGGGTTAATACCAGCAAGTATGAAATTATTCTTTCTTGCAGTTACTTTGAAAATTCATTATCTTGTTCCACTGAATGATAACATTGGTTTCTCCCAAAGTACCCTGTTCACATACACTGACTGCAATACGAGTGTAATATAAAAGCATTATTTATTTACTCATGGTGTTTTCTTTTCTAACAAAAAAGTGTAGCTTTTTTCGCCCTCAAAATGACATATTTTTGTGTTATGCTCTAAAAACAATGTGACATGCAGAACGAGTTTCGTTTTTTTTTTTTAACATAACCCTCAGGAAGGGCGAAAATATTACTCTGTTGAACTTATGGTTTTTTTTTTTTCTTGTTCTCAGTTTCCAGAAAAGAAAACTCTATTACAGTAGTATGTTTATGGCGTTTCTAGGGCACTTTTTCCATACAAAATTTGGTGCATGCATATCTGTAAAAGAATAAAATTATTGCAGAATTGTTTACAATCGGTCTATAGGTTTGTAGCACGTATTGTGAAAAGGTAATGCTTTTTAATGTATGTGTATGTGTGTATTAAAATTTAGGAGCATGCATAGCTGTAAAAGACTGTATTCTTTATTTTATTTTTGTATGATTTAATGTTGAAGAAATAGAAATATAGTTGTGTAGTTGTGTGTTGTTGTTGTGTTTTTGTGTTAGAAGGATAGGGAAGGTTGGTTTTGTCTATTATATTTTTTGTCTGATTTAATATTGAAGAAATAGAAAAGGAATGTACACCTGCATAATCGTTTTAAGGGTTAGTTGGTTGTGTAGTTGTTTTTACTTGTATTGCTTTTTGAATGATTGGACGGACAGAATGAGTGCGTGTAACATTTTTAAAGTGTGTGGTTGGTCATCTTTGATTGTAAGTGAATAAGTAGGTAGTTATTGTTGAAGAAATAGAAATATAGTTGTACGTGTTGTTGTTGTGTTTTTGTGTTAGAAGGATAGGGTAGGTTGGTTTTGTCTATTTTATTTTTTTATTTTTTGTCTGATTTAATGTTGGAGAAATGGAAAAGGAATGTACACCTACATGATTGTTTTAAGGGTTGGTTGGTTATGTGATTGTTTTTATTTTTTGTGTTATTTAATGTTGAAGAAATAGAAAAGGTATATACACCTGCATGATCGTTTTTCTTTTTGGGATAATAAATTCTTATCACGTGTTGGTCATGGTCAAATGTTGAAGAAATAGAAAAAGGATGTACGTGTTGTTGTTGTTGTATTTTTATGTTAGAAGGATCTTTAATTTTAAACTGATAAGAAAGGGTAGGTTGGTTGTGTGATAGTTTTTTTTCTATACAGGATGTACACCTGAGTGATCGGTTTCTTGAGATAAGAAATTCGTGTCACGTTTAGTCCTTAGGATGAACACCTGCATGATCGGTTTCTTGAGATAAGAAATTCATGTCACGTTTAGTCCTTAAGATGAACACCTGCATGATCGTTTTCTTGGGAAAATAAATAATAAAATCGTATTCCCAAATAGAAACATGATTGTGCATGTTCATTTTATTTGTATTGCTTTTCAAACGAATGATTGGACGGACGGAATGAGTGTGAGAACTTCTACTCATCTACATCCCAGAGTATAAATTGAGTGCATTTTTTTTGATTTCTAATTGTTATACAACTGTATATTATAGTATAAATAGGGAATCTAAATGGATCTTTTCAATAGTCGTATTCTGAAAATAATAGTTAAAACATACACAACAGTTCCTCTAGAAACGTGAAAAAGGAAAAAATGAAAACAGTATCTGGTCTTAATAAACTCAGTGGGAAGCAGTACGAGAAGGAAGCAATATGTTTAAAGGACATACCTATAAATAGCATCAATCCAATCATCAAATGTAATAGAGTGAATACAAAATTCGGGGAAAGGATAATGCTCGAGTTAGAAAGAAATATAGTCTTTCTCCCTCAGAAATATTTAAGGATGACAGGAGATCAAATTGAAGACCTCTGTAAAGGCAATTTTTATTTTAAAAGAATTGAACAAGGAAATACTAATTATACTTTACAATTTGGAATGTATGAAATTTAAATAAAGAATACAAATAGAAAAAAAAAACTCCATTCCAAACATTAGAAAACATTAACTATAAACCATTTTAAAAATATGTTAATATCGTTTAGTTAATCATTACTCTCTGTTCAGAGTACATCGTCCCGCACTTACACAACCTACTATTGACTTTTTAAAGAAGAGAAAAAATGGTGACATCAGCTGAGTTAGAGGATATATTATATAGACATAGTAATCAAATTGATAAACAACATGTTGATTTATTTTTAAGTATTATCAATGAACTAAGAATATGCAACATTAGTAAAATAAGTAATCCATTTATATGTATTAATAATGTCAAACATTTATATTATTGTAAAAAAATTTACTCAGAATCTTTTGACATTTGCAGATGTCAAACATTTTATGAAAAATATTTGTTAACGCTTAAGCTTTTTAATCTGTATAAACGAATGTTTAACTATTATTATGTTCCATAGATATATGTATTGTATTGTACAAAATAACAAAATATAAAATAAATACCTAAATAAAAACCTAATTTGTTTTAATTATTCTCTTTATTATAGCAATGAGGTGGCTGTTTTAAAAAGTAAGATTTCAGATGTGGTTAAGATTTTTCTTCATTTATTATACAATTTCTTCGTTTGCATTTATTGAAGATTACAATTTATTGAAAACACAATTTTTACATTTAGTAAGATTATAAAAATTAATTATATTTTTAGCTTCATTTTCAGCTTGATATAGTCTATGTTTATAAAATATACAGGGGCAGGTGTCAGGACCGCATGTGCTGTTTTCGTTCGACCATACGCAATCCTCGAAATGTTCACCATGCCTATTTTTTATTCTTTTCAGGTTGTCTACATACTCCAGTTGTGTTTGTATGTTGATGAGTTTCGTTTTATCTGCATCAGAAATCATGTGCGAGAATAATTTTAAAAAGTTGTATATTTCCTTTAAAATCATTGTTAATCTACTACTACTGCATGCTCATGTGTAGAGTTTGTAATAACCTTTTATGTTGATGGTTTTAATATTTATATGATTTGAAGATCGCTCGTAAAGATAACCCTCCCGTTTTGGAGTTATTTATTTCAGCAATGGTATCTATATCCCTCTTGTGTTCAGGATCGTACTGAAAACAGTAGATGTTAAGTTTTCGATATATATATATAGATTTTAACTTCTTCTATTATTTAAACACCCCTAAAATGTTAGAGATGTTTACCATATTTTCTTATATCTAAATCTGTTAATGGGCGCTCAGGTAGGTTATCTAGTAGTTTTTTGGAGCTGGACTATAGTAGAGACCATATCCAGTTTTATATGGTTTGAGATATAACCCTTTACCCATTGCAATTGATTCCATATATCTATTGTGACGGTTAGCTTCCGCCAATTGTTCTTTTCCATTTTTGATAGCATTTACTGCTTTGACAATAGCGGATCCTCCACTTGCTAAACCACCAAACGCTGACAATGCTGTTAGTACGGGAATAAGTGGAAGAAATCCTCCAATTTTCGGTACAGGTATAACTCTCGGTATTATAATGTTTGCTCGCTTTTTCCCTTTAAAATTTGAATGAATAGTCTTTTGAGCTATTTTAACAGCATCATTTATATCAAGGGGTTTCTGTTCTTTCAATTGTTTTAAAGTTTTTCTCACAGTAGCTGTGAATAATTTCTTATTACATTTATTAATTTTTCCTTTTATCCTTCTTTTTGTATTCTTTGTTTTCTTATGCCTCTGCTCCTTCAAACCTAATCCAAATTTCACTTTAGCTTTCATAGCGTTTGTCACAAACCATGCGTTAGCACGTTCTTTAATATCACTATCTTTAGATTTAACTCGTTTCCAGGCCTTTTCAGCTAATATTTGATCTGCTTGATGTCTTGTGTCTATATCTTTTGATTGTGAGTATGCAATGTCGTGTTCTTTACAAGCTGCGTCTAATAAATTTATACCCTTATCTCCTCTTGCTAACGTTTTTCAAGTTTTGTACCAGGTTCGCAAAACTGATAACCAGGCAGATGTAATTCAACAGGTAATTTATTTATTAAGTTGTCTACAAATCCTCTTCCCATCTTACACTGACTGGGTTTTTGTTTTGACTGTAGATTAAAACAGTTTCTTTTTTTTCGTTACTTTTATACCTCTTCGCAAAAATAACTGAAATCAAGATGATTTCCTATATATGCACCAAATTTATACGATCACTGTTTCAGTATGTTAATTTTTTTGATATGATATCTACTTTATATGTGTTCACGATCTATCTGCTATCTGCTTACGATCTGCTTTAAACCTGATATAGGTCTACTTTATATCTTAAAAACAAAAATTGTTTTTGTTTGTTGGATTTTGTTAGTGCGATATATTTTCGTCGTGTGTGGTTTTGGCTATTTATTTTTATTTTTTGTCATTGTCATTTTTTTGATAAACATTTTCTACCTCAATGTTTAAATTATTTATTTGATCAGCTAGATAATCATATGTATATTTGTGCTATATATTTTTTTTTTGTTTTTATAATTATGTCTATAAAAAACTCTATCCAAATTTATTAATATAAGACATCTCTTTCACTCTTCTAATAAATTATGTTAGACTCTTTAAGTTCTTCGATAATAGAAATTATTTCGTTTTGATGATTGCTGTGACCAGCACCTTCCGATGAAAGAAGTAAACGTAGTCTGTCAACTAGTTCATTAGGATCATCCCAATGTATATAGTTTGATTTCCGATTATCTAGAGATTTTAGCATTAAACCGCTGCCTTTTGTTGAAATTTTTGTTGTTGTTTTGAATAAATGTTTAATTATTCGTCTGTATTTGAATGCTCGTGTTCCTTTCACTTGTTCATTACGCTCATAGCGACGTTTATGTGCATTAGTATGAATTAAAATCTCTTTATATTTTTTCAAATCATTTTTAGTATAATGGAGAGGTTTTGCATGAAATACTAGTTGAAATAATCCAGGTGTCATTTTCAATTTCATATTTCCTATCTGCATAGTATTATCACCATTAAATATTAATTTTTCCTTGCCATATCTCCAACTTCCGTTTGCATCTTGATTAAAGCCATAAATTT
>CAKMJM010000019.1:0-20263 GCA_927399465.1 Sarcophaga caerulescens
TTTTTCTCTTTTTTTTCTTTTTCTTTTTTTGAATGGAAAAAATCTTAGTTAAGCAAGATATTACTACACCTGCATAATATACCTCTATTTATAGTGTATAGTGTACATACATATGTATGTATGTAGGCGTGTATCTATAAAACTTAGTCAGACAATCTATGTTGTTGTAGAGAAACAAACATACATTTTATATGTTAAATGTACTATAAAAACATCTAACCTACAAAGGCAGACAATTCAAGCGTTAACTAAGAGAAAACAAACTACATACATACACACATACACATATACAAATGCATACATATGTACATACATGTACACAACAACACGATTATACAATAGAAGCCAGAAGTATTCTTTTAAGAGCAAACATATAAAAATTCTCAAAATAATACAACAACAACTACAAACTTACTCGTAGCAGTGAAAAACAGTGAAAACAAATGCAGAACGAAGAAGAAAGGCATCAAGTACAGGATTAAGGTATCCTTTTTATTTTTTAGAGTGAAAGAAGTTGCGAAAATTATATCCAAACTTGTTAAGAAATGCTTGAATAGCAGACTATAATACAGGCCCGATTTCCTATTCAAAAAAAAAGACACACTGCAGGACAAGCCGAAATTTATTAAAAGACTGCAATTTAAAGCGTACTGAGTATTGATTTTGCTAAGAATTACTTAAGAACCACATACCCAAAATAAAACATTGTGTTCTCAAAATACTTGATTTTATTAGAAAAAATTGTCCATAAGGATTCTCTTTACAGTTGATATTTTAGATTGGAGAACACAATGTTTTCTTTTGTGTATTCAATCCTCAAGTAATTCTTGGCAGAATCAATGCTCACTTTAAATTGCAGTCATTTGATGAGAGTTTAATAAATTTCGGTTTGTCCTGGTGTGTGTCCTTTTATTGAATAGGAAATCGGGCATTTCTTCCCAGGTTTCGATATAATCTTCGCATCTTCTTTCACACTAAGAAATAGAAAGGACACTAGAATCCTTTCGTTAGTCTTATACTCAAATTGTTTATTAACAGACATGGTTTTACTTACAGAGCCTTCACTGTCCGGTTTCTACAGTTGTTTTATTTGAAAACTTTAAGAGTAAAAGTATGTGCAAATGTGTAAGTGAGAGTAAGAATGGCAGGCTCTCTAATAGTGTAGAGTATATAAATATGAGTTAAGATTTATGGTAAGATTGTCATAAAAGAATACATACATACACACATCTACAAACATAAATATAAATCTGTAAAGAAATTTTTGTAAACAAACAAATAACTTTAACTAGATTAAGTTCACACACACACATACACACACACACACTCAAATCAAAATAAATATTAGCAAATACACATGTACATATACAGTGAGCGTCAAAAGAAACTGTACAGTATGGATAAAATTCTAACAATCACCAAACTCAACTTTTACCATTTAAGGAGAGTGCCCGAAAAAATTTGCCAATATTTCGAAATTTTTTGTAATTTTTTGTTTTCTGTTTCAATTCTAAAAACTGGCAATGAAACAATTTTAAAATAAAAATAACGGTAATTTAATTTAATGTATTGTTACGTTTTTTACCATTTAAAAACGTTTAAAATTGGAGCTCGTAAATTGCAAATAAAACAAAAATTAATTTTGTGTTTAGTTTTAATTAAAATTCTTTATTATTCGCACAATTCTATGTGCCACTGTTCACAACTTGATGTAAACGACAACAATTGCTTCTCTTTGTTATTCCTCTGGTTATGCTTTTTACATAAACAATAATAATTACTACAAATTTATTCGACAGATCTTTGTAACGGAGATCTTCAAACCACGATTATTCTCTTCAAACGCACCGCGTCTTCACACAATACCGACTGAACTTCACTAACTCCGTCGTCTAGTCTGATGAATGTTCTTGAAGGCCAACGTTCATGACTTCGCCTTCTCGAGATCTGCATATACAAACATCGTTGTTAACATTTATTATTGTACTGTTTGTTGTTGTATTTTTGTTTACATGTTTATCATTTCTGTATGCTGGTGTTTGTTGTTGTATTAAGCAGTACGATAATTTGTAAACAGGTTTGTTTACTGCATTGTTTTGTGTTTGTAGCTTTTGTTTATAATTTTAATGTTAAGCGATGTAAAAGCAAAACACCAGTATCTTGAAACACCAGTTTCTTTAACGCTCACTGTATATTAGTAAATGGCTATATGTAAGTGTGTGTGTGTGTAAATATAGAATTTTAACAAGAAAATATTTTTATTAAAAAAAATACTGAGTGTAGTATGTATTTATGTAAGCTTTTCCTCTTTTTTTTTGTTTTTTCTTTTTTTTGTGTATGTTTTCCTTTGTGTATGTGTATGTGATTTTATTTATTACAATTTTGTTGTTATTCATTAGGTTTGCTTGTTAGTTTTGATTGTTGTTCTTGCTACTGGTAGTGTTGTTTTAGAAACTTTACTTGTGTCTGGCAAAAGTGCCATACATTCTAGGTTTTGTTCTACTTTTCCCTGATTTTTTTTATTTTTCGTTTTTTATTTGGATTTTATTGTTCTTCTTGAATGAACTTTGATTGTTTGTTAAATATTTAGACAAATATTGTATTTCTCTTATAATTTTTGTGTTTATGACAAATACTTTGTAAATAATAAAAACATATTAAATTACTATTAAACAATAATTGGGGTTTTTAGAAACGGAAAACTAAAAAAATATTTAAGCAAAGTTTTCTTTCATTAATGGAGGTCTTTTAGACGTTATGGAAGCTAAAAACGAAAGCATATAAGAACCGTTAAGAAATTACTTTTGGAAAACTGTGACCTTCTCTTTATCTTAAAATTCTTGTAAATCATTTTGAAATTCAATTCTAATTTTATTTCCCTAGAACTATTCTATTGGAAATTTTGCTCTCTAAATTCTCTTTGAATAAAATGCAATACAATATTGCCTTTTTGGAATTAAACATGTAAAATCTTTCACAATAGTTCTATTTTCACTGTTAAAGTCAATATTTATTTTATTAACAAGGCCTAAAAGTAAATTTTGCATTGGTTTTTCTGCAATATTCTAAAAACATTGTAAACACAGTGAAAGACTAAATAAGTGATTACTTCAACAAGCCTATACGAATTGTATAAACCCTAGAATAAATTCGGAAATTGTAGTGACACGTTTCCGCTCGGGTGCTGGGGTAGTTCAGCGGCGTCCAGTGGTTACATAAATAAAAGTCATTCCCTTGTAGATTCTAGGCTATTTATTTACAATGTGTAAAATAACTTAAAATAGCTTATTTACTATACTACGTTAGGGCTACATAGAAGGAAAAATTAAGTTTAATATTAGTTAATAAGCCCTAGGCCGGCCAAATACGGTTCGTCGAGTCACAAAGTCAGTCTCGTCAACAAAAGGGGGATGTCAGAGGAACAATCAAATGGCCTACGCACAGAATGATTGTGGTTCTAAAACCTCTGGTGTCTGTCCAGTCACAGGTTCGTCAAATTATCGTGTTAGTTGAGTCAACCAAAGGGGAGTGTCAGAAGAACAATCAAATCGCCTACGCACAGAATGATTGTGGTTCTGAAACCTCTGGTGTCTGTCCAGTCACAGATTCGTCAAATTATCGTGTTAGTTGAGTCAACTAAAGGGGAGTGTCAGAAGAACAATCAAATGGCCTACGCACAGAATGATTGGTTCTGAAACCTCTGGTGTCCGTCCCGTCACAGTTGCCAACGTTTTACTGGCTGTAAACAAGTCACAAGTGTGGGAGAACCACACCACCCGTGACCTGCTTATGTTTATTAGCTCAGTCGATGTCACAAGATCGACCTGCCTTACAGCAACTCGTCACCAACTGCCCCGACCGTTGAAGACATGCTTGCTTTAATACACAAAAGAAATGAATAATGGATCGAACATGATCGAACCTCAAACAAGTTGTGTCCAACGTTACAACTCACCAATGTGAGAGCAAGCAAGAATTGAATTCAGTAGAGAGGTCTTGTATGTCAAATGAGAGCATTGTTGCCAATTTGACGTTTTTCCCGTCAAATCTGACGTTTTTGCAATGCTAATTACGGGAAAAAATGCTTTTTAGCGGTTAACGTGAAATCTGGAGTTTTTACAGCGCTTTAGCGTTTTTTAGCGTTTTTTCGAACTTTTGGACTGAGGTTTATAACTACAAAGACTCTGCTGGGAATAACCCCTTCAAAGAATTAGCAGAATTCGCATTGGACGTCTTGTCACTTCCGTGGTCTAATGCAGACGTTGAAAGAGTGTTTAGCCAACTCAACCTAGTTAAAACCAAACTACGAAACAGGCTAAAAACCAGTACAGTCAATGATGTGCTTCGAGTAAAGTAAATTTACTTTTAACGCAAAAATTTAAATTTTTATAAATTTTTTTTATTAAAATACATATTTTAAAAAGTCTCAAAAAGCTAAATTCTAAAAAATATATTTCTAAATCTTTCCAATGATTAAAGGAAAATGGAAAAACTAAATCAATTACTAATTACTTTAAAAGGTTGTAAAATGCAATTTATTGAATTTTGTGGTTTCTTATTTTTATTCAATTAAATTTTTGAATATTGATTTAATACATTTTTGAAATGTAGTTTTTTGTAAACGAATTCAATTTTAGTTACAGATACGGACTCAAACTTGATAACAAATGTTGTTTTGATTATGAATTTCCAAAATCTGTTATAAGAGAAGTAGGTACAATGATCACTTACAGTAGAAGCTCACAAATTAGAACCTCCAGTAATTAGAAATTCCAGAAATTAGAATCAGTGCTTGCAATGCATTATACGCTCTAAAATTCGAATTTAAAATTCTAATTTCTGAGCGTTTTTTTTTTTTTTTTTGCTATTTTAACACAAGAAATCCCAAAATACTTTTTATTCTGTAAAACTAAAAAGGGGAATCATCCATATTTGATGTTTTTTTGTCGTATTTATGTATTTTGTGGCTAGTTTATTTGTGAAATTTACTTATTTTATTTTTATCAAATAAAATTGAATCAAAAAAATTTAAATGTGTTTCATTTTAGTTTTTGAAAGGAAATCTGTTTAATTCTTTATTTTTTATTCGAAAAAAAAAAACGTCCAGAAATTAGAATTGCCTCAAAAACAAAGCGGTTCTAATTTGTGAGCGACTACTGTCTAAACAAAATGAAGAAGACTGGCACTATATTTTTGAAAATACCTAATTTTGTTTGTAATCACTAAACAATGTAATTATTTACATTTTATTTTATTTAACGTTAATTTAAAATTTTCAAACTATTTATTTGACGGGTTTCTGGCGGTTTAAAAATTTAATTTAGCGATTTCTGGCGATTTTTAAAGCCCAATTTGGCGGGAAATTTTGAAAAAAATTTGGCAACACTGAATGAGAGTCGAACGTCAACCGTTATTACTAAAAATAATATTTCTAAAAAGAGAACACAAAACCTTAACAACATTAATAAATATTTCAAGCACAATGGGCTTGTTATGAACTTATACTAAAATAATTACAATAATTTTATAATAATAATAATTGCAGGTTAGGATTTAATATTCATATAAATAATTATAAGTATATAATATTAGTTATTAGTACATACTATACAATGATGATTTGGTTGAACCGGTGGACATATGTAAGTAGGTATGGTGTGGGCAAAAACAACTTCCTCTCAGCAGATTTCTGGCAAAACTCTAGGAGTAGAAAAAATTTCCATTCTCAAAAATTTGTCATTCGAAGTCAACTTTAAACTGTAGGTCCCGCCACTTATGGATAAAATTAACACACACAACATGAGTGGTATGAGAAACTAGGTCGAATTTTGACTGAAAGGTTGTAATGACTAATTATGTATGTAAATTCTAGTCTAGTAGGTACTGTCTTGACTAAAGGCCGTGGTTCAAGGCTCACAGGTGTTAAACAAAACGAAATATGAAAAAAATATTTCTTTCGGTGACTTCCTCTCAGCAGATTTCAAGCAAAAACTCCGAGAGGAATTAAAAATTGCCATATAAAGTTTCCCGAAACTGTCGATCGACATGAGTGGTGAGAGAAGCCAGGTTGTAATCTTAGCTGAAGTGTTGTAATGAAAAATGAATTAAATAAGAAT
This sequence comes from Sarcophaga caerulescens, assembly GCA_927399465.1. Lineage (NCBI taxonomy): Eukaryota > Metazoa > Arthropoda > Insecta > Diptera > Sarcophagidae > Sarcophaga > Sarcophaga caerulescens. The sequence goes on from CAKMJM010000019.1 coordinate 6,117, forward strand.
AAACGTTGATATATTGCCAAATTGAGTCAAGATGTAACTGTTCAGAAAGTTTGATGAGCTTCCCAACTTTTTATGTTTTATGATGCAAAAATTCCAGAACTTACGTTACGTGATATTGATTTATTAACACGGGTTACGTGTTAAGGAAATTGATTTCTTCAGATGGATTTTTCTTATGAAATACATTTTCATTTCCCATACATGGCGATGGTGGTGTTCTTTTCCCATAAACTTGAAGGAAATATCAACATTAATGTGTAACATTTCTGACCTTTGTTATATTGCACTCTTTTGTTTCTATCTGATGGATTTGAACTAATTTGACGCATATATCGAGCCTCTCAACAAGAATTTTCTAAATTCAAATGTCAATAACGACGATCTTGTTAAAGCTACATACATACTTATATACATACATACATAAATAATTGTTTATTACAACCCTTTAGTCGGGATTACAACCTAGCTTCTCACATCACTTATTTTGTGTGCGTTAATTTTATACATGAGTGGCGTGACCTAAAGTTTAAAGTTGACTCTGAACTACAAATTTTTGGAGAAACTTTTCATGGCAATTTTATTTACTCTCAGAGTTTTTGCCAGAAAATAAATAAGAGGAAGTCGCCTAAGAAAAAGAAAATTTTTTCCATATTTTCGTTTTGTTGGAGACGTTTGACCTAAGATTTGAACCGTGGCTCTACATCTAATAAGGAAACACACTACCTACTAGACTATGGTGACTTCTTTTAAATCAGTCAAATTAGTTCTCATTTATTCAGCCTGTTTTGTTAAATCACCATGAACGGGCATATCATTTAACAACACGTGCAAATAATAAAATTTTTCTATTTTCTGTTCGGAAAAATTACTGTGTGTTTAAGGCCCTTCAGCAATGAGTCGCATTTTTAGAAGAATGGGAACGTGGACAAACAAAATTGTTGGATTTGGGAGAATAACAATCCACATGAGATCGAATGCTTGCCGTAAAAGTCGCTGTTTGGCGTTGACAGCTGAGGCTGGCAGCTTCAGCGGTTAATTTTTCTTTAAGTACGACGTTGGCCAGGCCATCACTGTCAACGGTCGCACAGTACGTCGATGATTATCAACTTCTTTAGAACTGAGTTTTATGATCTGGATCAGAGATCACCAAAAAGACACATAAGTCAAAAAGACAGAGCAGCAAGCACAACCTTTCAGTGAGTATTTTAGTATTCGTACTTATTTTGTGCTTCGTGTGTATATGTTGAGTTACGGAGAGTCAAAATCAATGACAACATCGTAAGTATGAACATATGATGAGTACTTCAAACTTTGAATATGAGTAGCGAGGTTCCATGATATAACAATAAGTATGAATGCGTATAAGTATTAAGAATTATGAACATGATTCGATTCTACTCATCTTTTTGAATACTCATTGCTGATTTGTGATCTGGATGCCAACGACATGTGGTTTTAACCGGACAGTGCTGCCTATCATATAACTCATTATATTGGATATTCAGAACGATCGGTTAATGAGCATAACTTAACCCTGGACGGTTACTCTTCGTCGAATCGACGAAGCTCATTTACACTTTATCCTATAATTCTTTTATGTTTGACCAAATTTCGTTCTTTTTATAATTTTTTATGATTGATTACGAAAGCTTGTAGTGAGTAAACGAATCGGGGTCACCCATTTTTATAATCCTGGATGGTCATTTTTGTACAGTAAGGTTACTCTTCGTCGAATCGACGAACAAAAAAAAAAATTTTTTTTTGTTTACTGACTGCAAGCTTTTATTATCAAATAACGTTGTTGAATTAAAGAGGGAAATCTGGTCAACCATAAAAGAGTTATATGATAAAGTGTAAATGAGCTTCGTCGATTCGACGAAGAGTAACCGTCCAGGGTTAAGGATTTTCTTATTTAGCATTTGCTAAATGCCTTCTCTCCAATTCATCGAAATACCTAAGCTCGAGATTACAGATCTCAAGTGTAACAGACGAGAGTTTGTATAAAAAATAGAATCAAGAACTATTATAGGCTACCGCTCTGACCACTGGATTTAATATTATTGTACAAATATTTTCAACAATGTTCAAGGGCATCGTCTTAAAACTTCATACAATCAGAATATTTTTGGAACTGTTCTGTTATCTACTATCAAAATTGTTTTCTGGCAACAAAGAGATTAAGAGTTTATTTTAATTTTCTATTAACAATCCGTTATCATGTGCATCTATAAACTAAACTACCTAATGTACAGTGTCTACAGGCCTAACATAGCATACCTAGTGATTTAAATATTGTAACTTGTATATCTTGTACACAACTACGTTTAAACCAAATCTGATATTTGTAATTCAATTTCTATTTTCTATTTTTTTTTTAGTTTTCAGTTTTCATTTTCTCCTGCATTTTGTTGTATGTACCTTATGCCAATAGAAAGCCGTATTTGGGTTTCCAATTTTTCCAACAATTTTGCAAATCAACAACATTTTAACCGAAATTTATTACACAACATTCAAGTGAAATAAAAGAAAAGAAAAAAACTTGTAAAACTAAAAATGAAATGAAATGAAACGAAATGTTGTTAGAAAAACAAGCAACAAAAACCAAAAAAAAAAATACTAAAAATCAAGGGGGAAAAAAGTAGAATAAAACTCTCACAAATCGTGGATAATTTTTGAGAGAACAACCAATGACCCAATTCCATACTGACAGGTTTTTCTCTTCTTTTTTTTTAATTTTTTGTTGGCAATGCCCACCACTACCTATGGAAATTGTAAAGAAGGAAAAAAACGAATCATCCAATACTTTTTGTAAATTTGCCAACAAAAAAAGAAAAACATTTACGAGAATAAAAATATTTTTACATGGCACTCTACATGCGATATGTTTTGGGGAAAAACTAGAAAACTTACTTAGAAATTTGAACTGTCACGGATTGACATTGGTAGTATAATTCGCTTCATAAGGAGCTCCGAGTGGTTCCGGCAGTGGCAATAGCAGAAAACTCTGGTGACATAATGACCGCTATGTGGCCTAAGTGTGTCCATTCAAACTGTCATTGATGCACAACCAACTCTACCTACCTATCTACTTAGAAATCTGAGTCTATGATGGCAATCTAAATTCCATAATCGATACATAATTGGTCATTGCAACTCTTCAGTCAGGATTATGGACCTAGTTTCCACACCAGTTATGTTGTGTGTTAATTTTATACATGAGTAGCCATCCCCCCAAGAAATCCCAATCCATACTTAGAGCTTGCAATGAAGCGACTCAAATTGCTGATGTCAATGTTCGACAAATCACCGACATCATCGATGTAGTAGGCACCAAGATACCTCTTTCTCCTTTGACATAGTGCCCAGTAGATGTTCCCAGTAGATGAAGAACAGTCTCTTCTTACTCCTTATCCCTGCAGCTTTTACAGAAATCATTTCTGCGGTGTCCCAGACCTACGCGCCTCGCGTGGGCAACCATAATACAATGCCCCGTCACGAATCCGCACTGAGCATGCTTTCTTTGGAGTTTAGGCAGCCTTGCAGAGCGTTTTATAGGTTTTGCTATACCGATTGACTCCGAGTATATTCCGATACCAACAAATTTCCCCAGGTTACTCAAGTGACCAGTATCTGATACACGCCATTGTCCAGTCGCCCACAGACTCCAGCCAATCCCAGCCGCCACGCCCCCACCAAAATATAGACCAAGCGGTGATAATTAGTGATACCACTAATTATCGCGCAGGCAGATCGTTGCAGCCGCCCTACTAGATTCAAGTTTGTAGCCCTACCAAGGGACTACCACCACGCGACGGGACCTACAGTCTAAAGGCGACTCCGAGTCGAGAAGAAGTCGCCGAAAAAATATTTGTTCATATTTCATTTTACTGAAAATGTCCGGATTTGAACCGTGACCTTACGTCTAATAAGCCGACATACTACCTACTAGACTACGGCGACCTATTGAATCTATGATGGAAATATAAATTCCATAAACACCTGCAAACCTTAATGGAAACCCAGAAAGATCGCAAAGCATCACATCACTTACTAATTAAATTGGTCATTACAATCCTTTAGTCAGGATTACAACCTAGCTTCTCACATCACTATGTTGTATTCAAAGCTAGCAATGTTAAGACCGTTTTAAGCTGTTACAGACTTCAACTATGTTGCTATAGTGCTACTACAGCCAGCCAGCCAGCCGACCAGTCCAGTCAGCCAGTATCAAATAAAAGCAAGAATTTATTGAAAATTTCTTTAACGTTATAACATTTCATTCCGTTTTGTAACTTTTTTCTGTTTGCTTTACAATAGAATTTGAAAATATTTTCAACAGCATTTGGCAATCAGCCACCTGCAGGTTTCCTTTTTTTCGTTGGGATTTATAGACTCTAAAACACTCTCATACTCTAATAATTTGTGCCATACTTTTAAGAACTTAACAATTTGAATAGAATATGTATTTAAATGTAATCTTATTTATGGCGTTATTAAATGCAATTCAATAGATTTACTTCTCTTGTTTAAAAATGACACAATTTATGAAAATTGTTGTGGAGTTCTTTCTTTCGTTTTTTTGCAATCTTTCAAGTCTATTAAACACCAGAGATTTAAAAGCAAATTAATTGAGTAAATGTACGAATATTGTATGTATTTTATTGGCATGTTTTCTCTTCTCTCTCTCTCTCTCTCTCTTTATTGTATTAGTTGTAGCTTTTTTTGTCATATTAAATAAAATTAATTAATAATGATATTAACAAGTACTTAAATTACAAACAATCTCTGGTTTTCTGTGTATTCTTTTTTAATGTATGCATATACACATTAACACACACACACATTAACTGAAATACCATAAAAAGCCGATATAATAAAACCGGAAACAGATTTTACTTATTCATGTAAATGATTGTGTATCAATTGTTATTGAATGCTTATGTAATTGTATGTTTACATAACAGAGAAGGAGAGATACAAATAATGAGCGAGAGAGAGAGAGAGAGAAAAGGCGAGAGTATGTGTACAAAAATAAACAAGAAAAGCAACATTACTATCAACAGTATTAAATCATTTTAATTCGGTTGATTATAAACAAATCTGTTACACACATACACTGTCTCTCTCTCTCTCTCTCTCCTCTCAAATACATTGAAATTAATTGTAAAATATTGTTATTGTTGCAGTTGTTTGGAATTAAACAAAAAATATCAAACGCAGCAGAATTAAAAAGTAATTTAAATACAGGAATTAAGTAAAAATTAAACGAATTTAAAAAACGCCTTCATTGTTCCACCTCAGCGTATGATTAATATTTAATTTTAATTTATTACTCATACGCCGCATATGTGAGTAATTCAAATACACGCCATTTAAGTTTTCTTAGGGCCATTATTACAACTTGCCGTTAACTAAAGGGAGGATTTTAACGGGCAGATAAATTGTTTTTCATTATTATGAGTACCCAATAAGATAGAAGTGATCGTTAAGCTAAAGGGAAGATCATCCTACCTTTAACATTTAAAGGTCACTTTATGTTTAAACTTGCCATATCATATACTATTTTCGATATGGCAACTTCAAATTTAAACAAAATGAGCATATACAACAAAAAAAACGAAGTCCGCTGTTGCCACTGCGTTAAAAAAAACTTGTTTAATTGAGCAGTGTTATCGACATTGCTTCGGCACTGCCATATTTTTGAAAAGGTTAATTTTATTTTATCTGTAAGTTGTAATAACGAAAATAAGTTAAGTTTAAAAAAAGTTAAAGGTACCTTTAGCTAAAGGGAACTGTAAAGTTACCTTTAACTAAACCCAAGTTTAACGGCAAGTTGTAATAATGGCCCTTAATCGCATACAAAAGAGAACGTGTATGTTGGCTGTGTGCATATTGTTACGTTTTTACCTTTTAAAAATGTTTAAAATATGAGCTTGTAGATTGCAAATAAAATAAAAATACCACTTAATTAAAATTCTTTATTATTCGCACAATTCTGTGTGCCACTGTCGTCAACCTGATGTAAACAACAACAATTGCTTGTCTTTGTTATTCCTCTGCTTACACCCTTTGCATAAACAATAACAATTACTAGACAATTGTTCGACAGATCTTTGTAACGGAGGTTTTCAAACTACAAGATTGACATGAACTAAACAGTCTGATGAATGTTCTTGAAGGCGAATGTTCATGACTTCGCCTTCTCAAAATCTGTATAAATGTGAACATCGTTGTTTACGTTTATTATTGTAGTTTTGTTGGTATATTTTTGTTTACCTGTTTACCATTTTTTCTGCTGGTGTTTGTTAATATATTAAGCAGTACGATAATTTGTAAACATTTTTGTTTACTGCATTGTTCTTTTTTTTTGTAGCTTTTGTTTATAATTTTAATGTTAAGCGATGTAAAAGCAAAACACCAGCATCTAGATTTTTTATTTTCGTAACAATATGTGTGCCTGGCATTAGAAAGTTATTAACTGACGAAAATCTTCTCGTATTCGCTTATTATAATAAAAAAAAAAAAAAAAATCCTTATTTTATATTAAAAAAGTGTAATTTTCTAAAAATAATTAAAATTTTTTAGTAAATTTCATCATCATTCTATCATTATTACCCAACTGTGTACTTTGAATAAATTATTCATTATCCTTCATTAACCCATTTAGCGTTTAACATAATATTTGTTCTTATTTTTTATTCTCTTTTAAGTCACTCTTTTTTTTTTTCATCTCATCTTTTATTATTATTTTAAGCATTTACAACAGCCTTCATTATGTTGAAGAAGAAAAAATAACGACATTTTTTTTGTTGTTGTGTCAACTTCATCAAACTTATTAAAAATTAATTTTGCAATTTCCTGCCTTAACGCTTTTAAAACAACAACGACAACAACAACAACATAAACAACAATTATTAAAGAAAACTGAAATAATTACAAAAAATACACACACACACACACTCAAACATTGACTCCTAAAAGTATGCCGCCCGTATATGTTTAAGCAAATACGTTAAACAACAAATGCACTACTCAGCACCTACTTTTATAAGGTTTTAAAGGAAATGAAAAGAGAGGGATAGAGAGCAAAAGAGTGAGAGTGCTTAATATATACAACTTTGTAGCTAAGAGTGCAACAATAACAACTTAAATTAACTTCACGAAATTTAAAGACTCATATACTTTCTACACTCTGAACAATTTATTCTTTCTGCTGCTGCTGCATGAGTGCCTTCATTTAAGTTTTTTTGTGCGCTACACTAGCGCTTGTACTTATAATTTCGTAGACCGCTTTGTGTGGATGAAATAAGTGCGAGTAAGTGTGAAATAAGTATTAAAGAAACGAAGGTACTTAAGGTACAAGTATCGATTTTGAACAATAGTTTGCTTGAACCTTACAAACCAGCTTTGTTTTTATCACCTAGATTTGAAAACCTATATTCGATGAAAATCGGTTTATAGGCTCAAATTGAAAAGAAGCTAAAACCAATAAAGTTGCTTGGAGTCTTCTGGCCTGCGAGTTTTAGTCTATTAAGGTCACTTTACGGCATAGATTTACTCCAACCAAAATGGTGTGTAATAAATTAAAAGTAAAGAAGGGATTTGAAGTAAAGAAAACGTAGCCATTAGACAACATCATGTACATACTGTTCAGCCAGCAAAAGTTGACGCCTTCAAAACTTCATATCAGGATCGCAAAGAATACTCACTCTGTGATTTGTTATTAAATGTTGAACTTATATCGCCCAATTACATATATGTGGTTTACTTTCCTACGGAGTTATTAAAGCTATAGTGCTGCCTTTTCTCCTAAGACAGCCATTGATTATCAAACCTAAGTATAAGTAGTATGTTTATGGGGTTTCGGGATCAATTTTTCCATACAAATTTGGGAGCATTCTAATACTTTTTTGTATGTATGTTCGCGATCAATTTTTCCATACAAATTTGGGAGCATGCTAATGCTTTTTAATGTGTGTGTGCGTGTGTGTTAAAATTTGGGAGCGTGCATAGCTGTAAAATAATTAAATCGTTGCAGAATTGTGTACGATCGGTTTATAGGTTTGTAACATGTATTGTGAAAATTCAATGCCTTTTTAATGTGTGTTGTTGTTGTTGTTTTTTGTGCTATAAGAATATTTAATTTTAAATTGATAAGAAAGAAATGTACAGTGTCTGCGTTTTTTTTTTAATAAATATATTTTTTAATGTAAACTTTTAATAAAAACGTTTCATATTACAGTTTTTGTTTTAAGTATAAAGAATTTTGGATGTGGTTTTGTTTATTTAATATTTATTTTTTTTGTATGATTTAATGTTGAAGAAACAGAAATATAGTTGTACGTGTTGTTGTTTAGATAGATCTTCTGGGTTTTGGTAGGGATGTGTGTGTGTGCTAAAATTTGGGAGCATGCATAGCTGTAAAAGAAATAAATAGTTGTAAAATTGTGTATGATTGACCTATTGTATACGCTTTGCATATAGGTGTGATTAATGTTTAAATAAAAAAATGTTTAATTTGTTTTATTTTTTATAAAAGTGCATTTATTAAAAATTAATAAACATATTACCACTGTTTATTCAATGCAAAACGCATATCAAGTTACATACTGACTGGCGCGTGTAAACAAAAAAAATATTTCATATATTTTTCATTGTGATATTTGATCTGCTGAATTCTCACGCTTTGCCAGGTGTGATTAATGTTGAAATAAAAAATGTTTAATTTGTCTTGTTTTGGTGGGGATGTGTGTGTGTGTTAAAATTAGGGAGCATGCATAGCCGTAAAAGACTGTATTCTTCAGTATTCTTCTCTGTATTTTGTATTCTTTATTTTATTTTTTTGTATAATTTTTTTATTTTTTTATTGGAAAAATATAATTTTGATAAGGAATTTTAAAGTACGCTTTTCTTGTTTTGAAATATGGTTTTATTGAAAAAATAGTTTATTGTTTTGATCGCATGATCACGTTGCACCAACATGCACGAGCATGCAGACGCTGATTCAGCAAAGTTATTTTACCATCAAATTGTTTGTAATTGGAGACGATGCAGGTGTGAAGCAAAAAAATATTAAAAAAAACGCTTACACTGCAGAATTAACTTCACTGACAGAACCGTCCCTGTCGTTAACTTGTATCAGGGTTGCAAAACTGAAATTTTGAAATGATACTGAATTGTATACACCCTTCAATCAGAATTATGACCTAATCACACCACTTATTTATTTTGTTTGCTAATACATTAATAGTTGAAAAGCGCAAGACATTAAATATGTAATAATAAAAAAGTACTGAAAGCGTAGCAGGGGTACTGCAGTATTTATTAAATGAAAAAGTACTGAAAAAAGTACAAAAGTATTGAATTTATCAACTCTGACTTGTACAAAAGTACTGAATTTTTCAACTCTGACTTGTACAAAAGTACTGAATTTTTCAACTCTGACTTGTACAAAAGTACTAAATTTTTCAACTCTGACTTGTACAAAAGTACTGAATTGTTCAACTCTGACTTGTACAAAAGTACTAAATTTTGCAACTCTGACTTGTACAAAAGTACAGAATTTTTCAACTCTGACTTGTACAAAAGTACTAAATTTTTCAACTCTGACTTGTACAAAAGTACTGAATTGTTCAACTCTGACTTGTACAAAAGTACTAAATTTTGCAACTCTGACTTGTACAAAAGTACAGAATTTTTCAACTCTGACTTGTATATTAAAAAAATTTTGGTATAAATAACGATAGTTGTTAGTTAATAGAGACATTCCTGTTTAAGAAAATCTATTTAACACATTATAAGCCCCTAAACAAAAAAAAAAAAAAAAAATAAATAAGAAATGGCTGGCGGTTTAGTTTGTGAATTTTGTAGAAAAGTATTCACTCTGAATAGAAATTTAAGAAGACATATTAGATTGTTTCATGATGAACCATCCACATCATTTAAATGTCAAAAATGTGTGAAATATTTTTCAAATCATGCGGAATGGCATCGACACTCACATTCTCACACAGAAGACAACAAAAACAGTGAAAATAGTGTTTATTGTGAGTATTGTGCAAAATATATTCTAAAAACTAATTGGTTTAATCATAAAAGGACAAATAAACATAAACTTAAATGTGCTGAGAAACTAGACAATGGTTTGGATGTTGATGGTGTTAAATGCATAAAATCATCGTTTAATAATAGAATTATAACATATTTAGTTGAAAACAACAACAAAAATAATTTAATACCTGAAAACTTTTTAACGGAAATCAGAAACAAAATAATTAAATTATTAAGTGATGTGATTAAAAAATATGAAAGCATAAAATTCAACATGGAACTGTTTTGTGAATATATCTTAATAAAGGATGATGAAGATAATTGTATGATTGAAATAAAGTCTCATCAGACTAAAATGAATATTCTTAGTATATATTCAACAAGTGATGACATTCTTAATACTTACAACGAGCAATGTGATGTTATAATTAAAAAGATGAGTGAATTTCAGGAGCGTGACAGCGGTTGGGCATTAATTGAAATATCACGTCTTGAGATAAACATTAATCAATATAAATGTATAAAAGGTTCCCAACACATCCCCCTACCACCGGAAATACAGAGAAAGTTTGCATGCATTAATGTTCAAAACAATGATGAGTATTGTTTCAAATGGGCAATAATATCAGCATTATATCCAATGACAGAGAATTCAAATAGAATGACGTCCTATAATGTTGTTAATATTGAAGATGAAATCATAAGGCTGGAGAATAATATTGAATTAAATTTCAAGAGCTTGAACTTTCCGCTTCCTGTTAATCAGATAAAAGTATTTGAGACCAACAATCCTGAATTGAGTGTTAATGTGTTTGCGTTAGATAATGAGAATAATATAGTCGGTCCATATTATTTTTCCCAACAGGAAAAATCTAAGCACATTAACTTACTGCTGTTGGAAGATGATGAAAAATTCCACTATGTATGGATTAAAAATATATCAAGGTAAATATAAAGAAAGAAATATATATAGTCACTTTAAAAACTTGTACTAATTAATTTTGTCCTTTATATTTACAGATTAATCAAAAGTCAAATAACAAAACATAAATGTAAGACATATATATGTAATACATGTTTAATACATTTTCATGCTGAGTCATCTCTGGAAAATCATAAGAAAGAATGTAATAAGATGGTAACTAAAATGCCTAGTATCGAAAACAGTATGCTTAGTTATAAAAATTTTAAAAAACAATTGGATGTGCCTTTTGTTGTATATGCTGATTTTGAATGTATTCTAGAATCAATTAATGTACAAAAATTCAACAAATGTTAAATCAGTACAAAAGCATATTCCATTTGCTTATAGTTATTATATTAAATGTTCATATAATTCAGAGTTAAATATTTTTAAAATTTACAATGGTAATAATGCACCACAACATTTTTTTAAAAGCTTAGTTAACGATATTTTAGATATTTACACTGAACATCTAAGTGTTATTAAACCTATGAATTCCTTAACTCACTCTTCAACAGATACAACATTATGAAAGCAAGACTTGTCATATTTGCAAAAAAAATTTATTAAATAAAGACAAGGTAGCCGACCATTGTCATCTAACCGGTGAATATAGAGGTGCTGCTCATAACAAGTGTAATTTAGAATATCAAATTGCGAATTTCATTCCTATATTTTTTCATAATCTTTCAGCATATGATTGTCACTTGTTTGTTAGAGAGCTTTCATCTATTGAAGGTGATATAAATATTATACCTTTAAATAAGGAACTTTATGTATCCATATCAAAAAGAATTACTGTAAATGAAAAACAAACTATTGAGTTACGTTTTCTCGATTCTTTTAGGTTTATGCCATCTAGTTTAGAGAAATTAGCAACTTATTTATCCGACAACGATTTAACAATAGTAAAATCAAACTATTCAAATGATGAAGAATTCAATTTAATGAAACGTAAAGGTGTCTTTCCGTACGACTACTTAGATTCTGAAAATCGTCTCAATGAAACTCAATTACCTCCCATTACAGTTTTCTTTAATAAATTAACTAACGAGTCGTGTAGTGTAGAGGATTATGAACATGCACAAAAAGTATGGAAGACATTTAAATGTATAACATTAAAGGATTATTTACTTTTATATTTAAAGGTAGACGTTCTTTTACTCTGTGACATATTTGAAAATTTTCGACAAGTATGTAAAAACATTTATAATTTAGATCCCTCTCAATATTATACAACTCCTGGTCTATCCTGGGATGCAATGTTGAAAACAACTGAAGTAGAATTAGAGTTGTTAACTGATATTAATATATATAATTTTGTTCTTCGAGGTATCAGGGGAGGTATTGTTCAATGTTCTAACAGATATTCAATAGCTAATAATAAATATATTAGTGATTATGATTCTAACAAGGAATCAAATTATATAATATATTTAGATGTAAATAATTTATATGGTTATGCAATGTCAAAATACCTTCCATATAAAAATTTTAAATGGGTTGAAAATTTTGAAAATTTTAATGTTAATAGTATAGAAGAGGATTCTCCATTGGGTTATATATTAGAAGTAGATCTAGAATATCCATCGACATTACACGACTATCATAATGATTTACCATTTTGTGCGGAGAATAAGAAAATTGAAAACATGAAACAGCGAAAATTAATAACAGATCTGAATGATAAGAAAAACTATATTATACATTATAGAAACCTACAACAATGCTTACAACATGGTTTGATTTTGAAAAAAATTCATAGAATTCTTGAGTTTAGTCCAGTCTGATTGGTTAAAGAAATATATTGATTTGAATAATCATTATAGAACACTAGCTAAAAATTCATTTGAACAAAATTTTTTTAAATTGTTAAATAATGCTGTATATGGAAAAACTATGGAAAATGTTGATAAGAGGAAAGACATTAAAATAGTATGTGAATGGGAGAGTAGAGGTAAAAAATTAGGTGCTAGAGCTCTTATTGCTAAACCTAATTTCCATAGTTCACTTAAAATTCATGAAAATATGCATGCCATCCAAATGAATAGAACTAAAACGGAATATAATAAACCAATTTATATTGGTTTTTCAGTTTTAGAAATATCCAAATGGAAAATGTATAGTTTTCATTATGATTATATAAAACCTAAATATTGTGAAAACCTTCAACTCAATTACATGGATACTGATTCCTTTATTTACGACATTAAAACAGATGATCTATATAGTGATATAAAAAATGATATTAGTACACATTTTGATACATCTGCATATTCAAAAGACAATCCATATAATATTCCGCAAATTAATAAAAAAGTATTAGGGATGATGAAGGATGAGTGTAATGGTAAAAATATTAAAGAATTCATTGGTTTAAGAGCTAAAATGTATTCAGTAAAAATTGATAGAGTTGATACGGAAATTAAAAAAATTAAAGGTGTTAAACAATGTGTAACTAAAAAATTAAGTATAAATGACTTTAGAAAATGTTTATTAGAGAAAAAATTATACTATGACACAATGTATATATTTAGATCTAAGGTACATCAAATTTATACACAAAATATTAGTAAACTAACGTTAAGTTATTTAGATGATAAGAGATATATTAAAGAAAATGGTATCAATACATATGCATGGGGACATTATAAAATAAATTCTCCATCAACATCATCATCATCAAATTTAAATGTATGTAGAGAATTTATGGAAGACGATGATGATGAAATGTTTTTAAATGTAAATATATAGATTAAGTAGTTCATAAGAAATGTAATGTACAAAATAATATGAATTAATAAAGAAAAAAATATATTATATGTATATATTTTAAACAATTTTTTTATTTCATTTCAATTTATATTTATTGAATAAAAATTTTGAACACAAGTGCCCACAATTAAATGTATTAAATTTTTGTTTTCGTTCATAATTATAGTCAATGGGAAATTTTAAGTAGTTGACAATCTCAAGTGGTGGTTGTAAGTCTCCAAAGCTATCAAAGTATTCTTTTTAATTTTGATTTTTTGTAATATGCTACCCAATGTGTTCCAGCACCTTTTGTATCATCCAAATTGACTACACCACATTCTTGTTTGAATGGTTTTTTAGGTAAAGAAACACGCATGAA
>CAKMJM010000020.1:0-27205 GCA_927399465.1 Sarcophaga caerulescens
CACTTCCAAGAGAAAAGTTAATAAATTAATAAGAAGGGCAAAATCGGAATTTTATGCCGAAAAATTTTCTTCTGCTCTTAGCTCTAGGAAAACATGGCAAACCATACGTGAAGTTGGTATTGGTAAAACCACTACACATGAACCCTGTGTAATCGATGCTAACATTATGAATGAGAAATTTCTAAATATTCCAATAGTGGAGGCTGATCCGCATTATTACGATAATCACCCCAACAATATTTCTGAGGCAACTTTTTCCTTTGAACCTGTGGATGAGTGTGATGTGTTAGCTAGTTTGTTGTCGATTAAATCTAATTCTGTTGGTGCGGATAACATTAATCCAAAATTTCTTAAAGTCCTTCTCCCTTCATTGCTTCCTTTTATTACTCTTATTTTTAATAGAATTCTTACGAGCAGTGAATTCCCTTCGAATTGGAAAATAGCTAGAATTGTACCTGTACCAAAATCCAGTTCCGAGTATAGACCAATCGCCATTTTACCATTTCTCTCCAAGGTTTTCGAGAGAATTATGCATAAACAGATGACACGTTTCCTCGATCGGAACAATATGATAACGCAAACTCAGTCCGGCTTTAGAAAAAATCATGGATGCATAACAGCGTTAGTTGATGTTGCTGAAGATATTCGAAGAGAAGTGGATGATGGAAATACTGCCTTTTTGGTCTTGCTGGACCACTCCAAGGCTTTTGATACCGTGGAACACAATATTCTATGCTTCAAATTACAAAACTTCTTCAATTTTTCCTTTTCTGCCACCCAGCTCTTGTCAACTTATCTCTGCGGAAGATACCAATACACTGAAGCACATGATGGAAAATCTCGAGCTCTTCCCGTGTCAAGAGGAGTTCCACAAGGTTCTATTGTCGGTCCTCTTTTATTTTCGATGTACTCCAACGACCTTCCAACTATAATAACAGATTGTAAGATAAGGATGTATGCAGACGATGTCCAACTTTATACTAGCTGCAATAATGCAACGATAACTCAATGTATAAGTTCATTGAATCAAAAGATGCATCGTATTCAGACATGGGCTTCTGCTAATGGTTTGGCAATAAATCCGGCAAAATCAAAATGCATTGTTATTCAGAAAAGGCTTGCACAATCAATAAGTGTTCCTGATATATGTATAAATGGTCAAAAAATACAAATAGTAACATCAGCAAAAAATCTGGGTGTTTATTTCAATAAAACCCTTACGTGGTCTGACCACGTCAACTATGCTTGTGGACGTTCTTTCTCTATGCTAAGAACTATGTGGTCATCTCACTACTGCACACCAATGAGGATAAGAATACTTCTGGCGAAAACATATTTAATTCCCACTTTACTTTATGGATGTGAACTTTTTTCTAATTGTGATTCTTCTAGTAAGAGAAAGTTAAACGTTGCCTACAACAACATTATTCGTTATGTATACGGCTTAAACAGACGCACCAGAATTTCAATGTTCGCAGCTCAATTGTACGGAATTTCTTTTGATTGCCTGCTTAAATTAAAAGTTTTGGTACTTATGCACAAGATAATTTATACCCGCCAGCCGGAGCATCTTTACAATAGACTCTCTTTCGCAAATAGCTGCAGAGGTAGAAGAATAAGATCGTTTGGGTACAAGAGCCTTATCTCTAGTTGGCATTTTTACATATTTGCAACAACTCTCTGGAACTCGATCCCCTACAGCTGTCAAGTATTAAGTAACGCACGACAATTTAAAGCACAACTTATGAAACTGTTTTCAACGTAATAATTTTCTGAAAGTCTACTAAATGTTTGTATTTATCATGCATGTATGTAATTTTTGATATCTAAAATTGTTATACTATGTAAAATTTAAATTATGTTGTTATTTAATTGTATGTTAACATTGTTTCTCTTACATGTTAATTAGTTTCATACTGCAATATAAGACATATGGTCTTGTGTATGGAGCTTTTAAATAAATAAATAAAATAAATAAAATAAGTGTACTGAGTCTTTTTTGTTTTCTTTCTCTCAGTTAACATGAGAGTGAGAACGACAATTTAGCTTTCCCTGTTACCTACCCCCTCATCATAAAGGAGCACAAAATTTTGTCAATTTTAAATACACTGTGTGGAACATCTTTACATATTTATAGTCTTTGGTCAAACAATGAAAACGATCATACATACATAATCGTACATACACATAGTGAAACCAAAGAATATGGATATAAAGAATGCGCATCATGTAGAAGTAAAATTTCTTATGGCGGGATGTACCAGTAAGACCCGCTCTCTTTTAAAAATCTCTTTTAAAAATCATTTCTTGATGAGGGAGGGAAGACAGAAGAAAAATAAACACAAACAAAGAGCGTAACAATGTGTTGCTCTCATCGTACGTATGTATATGTGTATGTACGATTATGTATGTATGATCGTTTTCATTGTTTGACCAAAGACTATAAATATGTAAAGATGTTCCACACAGTGTATTTAAAATTGACAAAATTTTGTGCTTCTTTATGATGAGGGGGTAGGTAACAGGGAAAGCTAAATTGTCGTTCTCACTCTCATGTTAACTGAGAGAAAGAAAACAAAAAAGACTCAGTACACTTATTGTACTCAGAGAACTTATTATACTTAGAGAACGTATTGTTTTTTTCTCTAAGCAATTTATTCTCATATGCGTGTATACGTGTGTGCATGTATGTATACATACATTGCCAAATAAAATAATAAACAAACTGAAAGATTTTTTGTTTTCACAAAATGTATGTGCAAATAGCCTGTGGAAAACAAATATTACCGTTTGTTTTATTGTAGGGTAAGAATATGTGTTTTATTGTTGTAGAAATGAAATTATATCGATTCGCACCGAATTATATATTACTATTCAATTATGTATGTATGTATTTACCATATGTGTCTATTTTTGTATAGAATGAAGTTGTAATAAAACGAATGCTTTTTTTGTTTAGTATTTATTAAATTTATTTATCATTTTAATGATTCAAAATTTTAACTTTTTCCATACTGGATAATTTGAATTTGTATGTTTCCCATGTGGAATGCTTTCGTAGTAAAACAACAATTAGTAAATTAAGCATCTCCATTCTGTGTTTATAACATTCGTTATTTTCATCAAACCAAGGAATAAATTGTATTTTTTGTGCATTTTTTGTATTTTTTGGCCAACTACAAATGTTTTTTTTGTTTTTTATAGATTTATTTTCTAAAAAAATATTTTCGAAGACTTATATGAATTTTGCAAACTTCAAAAAATAAATCAGATGGAGCGCACAAACTTCCAAAGTCGGAATCTTTTATATAATTTTTTGCATAAACGAACATTTCTGAAGGATATGACAAAATTTGCGCTGGTTTTATTATATCCACACGACATTTAACGCAAGATATTCGTTGAGCTATGTAACCAACAAAATATCGACTTGATGTTAATTCAATTGGCACATTGTTGGACGTAAAACAATCGGTGCCTTCATTAAAATATTCTTTATTTTCATCGTATATATCTGAGACATCCATGTCAGGGGTATGTGTACTTTCTGATATATTTCCTGTCCTATCAATATCTTCTAAAAATATGATTTATGATTTTAATTATATATTATATTTATTAAACGTTTTGTTTGAGCATGCACTACAATTTTTAAATTCACACTTTTTATAAAACAATTTTTCAGTTTCAAATGTCCACACAAAATGTGGATTTTTTATTTCGGTGCGAATCGATATAGTTTCATTTCTACAACAATAAAACACATATTCTTACCCTACAATAAAACAAACGGTAATATTGCTTTTCCACAGGCTATTTGCACATACATTTTGTGAAAACAAGACATCTTTCAGTTTGTTTATTATTTTATTTGGCAATGTACAAGCACACACGTATACACGCATTTGAGAATAAATTAGAGAAGAGAACAATACGTTCTCTGAGTATAATAAATTCTCTGAGTACAATAAGTGGCAGTAGCCGTACTGCCATCGACAAATTTGGCACTGGCAGTGCAACATCTTCATATATTTATAGTCTTTGATCTCATCGCGATGAGAGCAAAGAATGAGAGCAACGCATTGTTACGCTCTTCGTTTCTGTTTACTTCCCTCCCTTCTGTTTCTTTCCCCCCGCGTCATGAAATATTTTTGAAAAATATTCCAAAATATGTTAAGATGCACATTCTTTATACTTTATTTTCTTTGGTGAAACGATATTAGGTCGTTTCGATCTGCGTAACAATATATTAGAAATAGAGACACTTCCCACTGAATAAGGATACGAAAAACTGCTACTCAGATCAGGGCCCGAGTCCAACTGTCTATAAGTAGACTGAAAAAAGTCAGCAAACATATTCGAAATATCAAGGTAACTAGAGAATGATACGCCCTCTTAAAACATCTCAGTGGGAAACAAAGATGATTTACGTTTAGCTCGAACGAAGTCGTAAAACGACTTAGGATCGCTAGCGAAGTTCGACCTGACTCTAATCATATATTGATCATAACAGTAATGGTTCATCCTACGATAATCCGCACGCGCCCTAGAGTAAAGAGCATAATCAACATCAGTACCTGATCTAACAAACTTTTTAAATAACCTCGATTTTCTGTTCCTTAACCTTGACAGACTAGCCGAATTCCACGGAGGACCAGAACTCTCCAAACGACTATTTACAAATGGAACACACTCCCTAAAACATTTAAATAATACCTCATAAAAGCCATCCAAGATCCTGTCAAGTGAAAGAGAGTCATATGGAGGTGAAATAAGTACAGACGACCAATCTACAGAGGATAGTTTATCCAGCATTGGCGGGAATTACTCCGAATGACAGATTTTAAAAACTTTTCTTGGCAATTTTATTTTCAGTCAAGGTTTTTTTTGCCAGAAAACGGCTGAGGGGAAGACTCTCCAAAATATTTTTTCAAATTTCGTTTAGTTGTAGAGGTCTGACCTAGAGTTTGAACCTCAGGCTCACGTGTAATAAGCCAACACACTACTTACTAGACTACGGCAAAATTCCAAATAGAAGTAAAATTAGCAGAAATGTATTGGTTTATTGGGAGAAATTTATCCTGGATATCGCTCTAATCGATACGAAATTGAACAAACGTCATCCATTCACACATTGCTCTTTGACTTTATTTATTTTCCTTAAGAATAGTTTTCAACACAAATTTTAAAATATAGAAAAACCATTGTATTTACAAAAAACCCAAATTGTTTTCACAAAGCTATTAGAGTAATATAATCCGCCTTGTAAGTATTAATCTCTACTAATTGTTGTGGATTGCTTTTGTCTTCAGCACACACAGAAACATTTTATAAGAAATTTCTCTAACTTATGCTCACAATAAAACCAACAACAACCAAACAATTGGAATGGAAATACATTGTGAGATATACATATTTTCCTCCTGAAGACAGACAAAACACAACAGTATACACCTGTGCCGTAAAGTTTGAGTAATCATCAGTTTCTTCAAATTTGTTTCTTGTTTTTACATGAGTTTCTACTTACATGTTAAAAAGTTTTGCAGAAAATGTCTAAAGTTTTTTTGCTGAACACTTCTATTGCTATTGTTGCTGTCTGCTGTCGTTAGTATCTTTTCAACAAGAGTAAAGTAAACAGTACAAGTTTCGAAACAATGCAAAATATTCCTTTAAGTTATGATGAATAGCCGATAATTGTTAAGTAATAAAAATTAAAGTGAGAACAAATGAGTTTTTTTTTGCAGATAGCGAGATAAAAGTGAAAAGGAATCTTTAAAGAGAGTTACTTTGATGGCAAAGGACATTTTCTATTTTTTTAATTGTAGTGTAGTATTATTAATAACAAATAGTATTAACAACTGTAACACAATGGCAACACTTTACCATGAAGTAAAACTCAATGTACATATATAAGATATAAGTAATTTATATTCAATTGTAATTTGGATTTTCTAGAAATAAAGAATATAATACATTACATTAATAATTTACGCAGACAAAACGTTGCGACAGTCAAAATACACCCAGCTAATGACATAGTTTTGTTGAGTAGATCTTTGTATTTGTAAATAGTGTTCGATATTTATCTGTATACTAGGAATAAATTATCTACTAATTCTAAATAGTATCTTCCTGGTCGGCATTAGGCAGCGAATCTTTGATCGATTTATCCCATTTCAAATTTAAATATTCGTCGTGAAACTTTACGGGTATATTTTTTTTACTACAAAGCGTTTTCATATCCTTTCTTTAGCGGAAGAAATCTTTAGAAATGATTTCAGAGTTTCGTCTGGATCGTGGAATTGAATTTAGATCATAACTTATGGTTTCAGATTCATCAAAGTACCCATATTTAAGAGTTATATTTATATGCGGTTACATTAAAATTGTTTTTGTTATGAAATCATAACGGTTAAATATACAGTCATGAAATTTTTATTATCGATAACTATCGATTTCGATAAAAAAAAAACGAATATCGAATATAGTGAGGGTTACATCAATTTGGCGAATATGGCTCGAAATCTTTAAAAAATGTATGAATTAAATTTTTATATTTTTGTGGTATTGTGTAAATAAGAATTGAATAAGTTCAACGTCTTCCAGCCTAATGTTGCTAATTTGTCTTACAAAAATTTATGTTTAATATACAGTGGACAGCAAAAGTCTTAGTACTCCAATATATCTTGACAATTTCATGAATTTTAACCAACAGTTTGTATAAAAAAATTAAGGTTTTTATATTTATTTTATTCATTTATTTCTGTTTTATTATAAAACAAACAATTTTTTAATGTTTTTAACAAAACAAGAGAAAAATAAGGAAAAGTTTCAGATGACTCCGTACGACCAAGGGGAAGCCTGAGCAAATTTAAAATTCAAAGGCCTACTATATGAAAATGTTATCCCTTGTATTTAGTAGAATATCCGTTAAGGTCAAGCACTGCATTTAACCCATTTGGAATTGAATGTACAAATTTTGTTTAAGGTTTTCTAGTGGCACCATGAGCAAGTTTTTCGGTTGACTTTTGTTTGAGGTTTAGCGATTAAATACTCTCTTGAAGTCATATCGGGACATTGTGCAAGAGTATTAAGTCTGTGGGGATTTTTTTATATTGGAGTACTAAGACTTTTGCTGTCCACTGTATATTAGAACTATGTGTTCTTTGCTGGTATAGCATTGTAAATTTATTATTATTTGATGTTTAGAAATGTGTATCGAAAAAAAGACTACCCTTTTCTGTTTTGGGTCTGGAAAAGAACGTATTTAATTTATTTTCTTTTTCTCTTCGTATTATTTATTTCGAAATGTTTAATTTATGAGCATTTTTGTTTATCTCTCTTTAGAAAAAGAAGGTACATCACATATTTTTGATGTATGGTGGGAGAGTATACTGCGGTCAAATTCTTTGTATTCCCGTATTGTGGTATGACATACAAAATAAAAAACGAAAAATATAAACAGCAAAAACTCTTTTTTCGGGTCAATGCCTTTTTGTTCTTTAAAAAAATTTAAAAACTTATTTCAGCATTTTTATTTCAAACTTATTTAAGTCCTTAAAGGTTTGGTAAAGTGAACAAGAAGTTAAGAAAAACATTGAGTTCAGTAATATTTAAAAAAAATTAAAAGTAAAAGTAGTTGACAGTATAGTCCAGTGGTCTGTATGCTAGTCTTTTAGTGTGCTAGTCTTTTAGTATGAGAGTCAAAGTTCGATTCCCAGGCGTTGCGCATGTGGTCAACCCTGCTCTACATGGTAAAGTATGCTTAGACGAGAATATTCTGTTTTATTCTGTATATTTCTGTTGGTGAAAGTGTGTTGTATAATTTTAATTTGTCGATTCCACGGCGTTCTCAGCAATGTGCCTACTTTACGACTAATTATGGAAAATTTATGCACCATCATCCTTACATAATTGGACATTACAACCCCTCAGTCATAATTATGGCATAGCTTTTCATACCACTTATGTTGTGTGTTAATTTTATACATGAGTGGTAGGACCAACAGTTTAAAGTCGACTACGAAAAACAGACTTTTGATAATCGTTTTCATGGCAATTTTATTGACTTTTATTATCAGAAATTTGCTGAGAGGCAGTCGCCGAAGAAATATTTCTTCAAATTTCAGTTTGTTGGAGATGTCTGAACTGGGGTTTGAACCATGACGTTAAGTATGTTATGCCAACACACTCCCAACTAACCTATGGCGACTGCTATACAAAGCCTAACTTAAGCAATAAGGTCTACTTCGCCGTAGTCTAGTAGGTAGTATGTTGGCTTATTAGACGTAAAGCCCGGGTTCGTATCCCAGGTCAGGAGTCAAAACGAAATATGAAAAAAATATTTCTTCGGCGATTTCTTCTCAGCAGATTTCTGGCAAAAACTCTGAGAGTAAATAAAATTTGCCATGGAAAAGTTTCTCAAAAATCTGTCGTTCGGAGTCGACGTTAAATTGTAGGTCTCGCCACTCACGTATAAAATTAACGTACACAACATGAGTGGTGTGAGAAGCTAGGACGTTGTACAATGGCTCAATTCGACCTCCGGGTACTGTAATTGTCACAGTTGACAAGTACGCGTCCTCTAACCTAACCTAACCTAAGGTCCACTTCTCATAGATACATCAGCAAACATAATTCCCATAAATGTGGAAAGCCATTGGATCGGCAAAATTTCAATGTTAGTGAGCTGTATGGTTTGGAATAATTGTGTTGAATTTTTTTTTTAATAACTCCGCAAGAACCGTTATGTACAATTCAGAGAGCCATTATCGTATGATAACCGAAATTCGATAAAATTGAATGTTATGAACTAAGCGGCTTGTGGTTTCAATAAAACGTAGCCAAGTGCCACACAACAAAAATTAAAAATTTTCAACAAGAGTAATTTACGTTTTGACGACTAGAATTGTTCATGAATTTATTTGTCATGAAGTAGTCTATAGCGTTAGAATTACACTACGCTAACAGTTTTATTTTTCGAACCTTTTTGATAAAAGGATTAAACTTCATAGTGCGTAATAAATACAATAGTGTTTATTCGTGGTGAATTTCACTACAACTACTACCACTAATTCATCATATTCCTGTGCAAAATCCAAACGAAATAACTTTGCCAACAAAAAATCTCGGATCAACTTTAAAGTTTGGCAGTGGATGTTTTATTTAATAGGATTGCATGGTAACTAAGGGAGTTGGAATAGGTTACAGAATAGTTGGTACGACGAATACTCAGTGCTATAAAACATTGTAAGATTAATGTACCCGTCACTACAGAAAAATCACTATTACATACTGCTGTTATTTTTTTCGAACAAGATAATGACTCTAAGCACATCGATAAGAAAACAAAAAGAAAAAATATCGCTATGACAAAAAAAGTTCTTATTTAGCGGCTCCAGTCAGTTTTAAAAAATTATGGACGCTTGTACGAGAAACGTGGAATGGTATAAACTCAAAAACTGTAAAAATTTAGTAGACAGTATATTGCATCGTAAGGTATCTATATAACTATACTATACTAAGTAGAAAAAAGTAATAAAACTTGTTTAAAAAAGTGTCCCAATGTCAATTAAATTTTGTTTTTGCTAATTTTACTGTAATGGTAAATACTGTAAACAAATGGACCAAATGTAAGAATGATTGATACTACAGTTTTGTTGTTGTACTAACATTTGCCAACAATAGTCAAACGCTGAGACGGTTGTTTATGTGACTGTAATTGTGGATATGACAACAAAAAGCATAAAATTAGTGCTATATACACCAATACCTCAATTTGAAACGGCGCAAATCACAACGACGCAAAGTAAAATGTAACGTTCTATAGCAAACCATGTAAAGATCGGAGATAGGCTCCAGGGTTACGAAGATAAAGTAAACATTAAAAGAACAAAAATAATATAAAATCTTATTATAAAGGGCTATCCATTTCGTGGTTTCAAAAGTATGGAACTGGAATTCGACATCTCTCAAACTAAGTTGTGAAACCAATATTTTTCTTTTCAGTTGAAAGTCTGACATTGACGAAAATGGATCGCTTAACTATCACACAACGCAACGAAAATTATCAAAACCTACTACAAAAATGGTGATTCTGCCACAGCCACGTATCGAACAAAATTTTCTTCAGCGATGAAGCACATTTCACACTCGGTGGGTACGTTAATAAACAAAATTGTCGTATTTGGGGTTCTGAGAATCCTCAAGTAATTGAAGAGAGGCCATTACATCCAGAAAAATTCACTGTTTTGTCCGAAGGTGTGATTGGACCTTACTTCTTCGAAAACGACGATGGAACGACTGTCACCGTCAATTCGGAGCGTTATGGTCATATGATAACCGACTTTTTTTTGCCTGCTATTGAAGAATACGACTTGGAGAATATGTGGTTTTAAAAAGACGGTGCCACATGCCACACAACTCCAGCGAATATGGCTTTATTGCAAGAGAAATTTCCTGGCCGCGTAATTTCTCGTCGTGGCGATATCAACTGGCCACCAAGATCATGCGATTTGACACCATTAGACTTTTTTTGGGGGGCTACGCGAAAGACCGTGTTTATGCAGATAAACCTTCAACTCTTGAGCACTTAAAAACCAACATTCGTCAAGTTATGGCTGAGATACCGCCCAATATGTGTCAAAAAGTGTTCGAAAATTACCTCAAAAGAATCAATGCTTGCAACACTTCGCGTGGAGGTCATTTAAATGATGTAGTATTTCACACATAATGTCAACGTTCAAACTTTACAATAAAAAAGAAATATCATGAAAAAAATATTTTATATGTGTTTTATTTACGTTTACCTTTGAAACCACGAAATGGATAATCCGTTATGTTGTGTGTGTTAATTTTATACATGAGTGGCGGGACCTACAGTTTAAAGTCGTCTCCGAACGACAAATTTTTGAGAAGCATTTCATGGCAATTTTATTTACCCTCAGAGTTTTCGCCAGAAATCGGCTGAGAGGAAGTCGCCGAAGAAATATATTCATATTTTCGTTTTGATGTCTGACCTGGAGTTTGAACTCGGGCCTTCAGTCTTATAAGCCAACACACTACCTACTAGACTACGGCGACTTTCAATTATTACATACATACATACAATAAAAGAAAAAAACAAATTCAATTAAAACAAAATATAAAATTCTCTAATTTATAACACACGGCAGTCGCCGTGGTCTAGTAGGTAGTGTTTCAGCTTCTTAGAACTAAGGCCAGGGTTCAAATCCCAGGTCAGACAAAAAAAAAAAAATTAACAATAAAATTAGACAAAGTGATAATAAAATTGTATTAAAATTGCATTTATTTTCGGTTAGAAAGGGCATCCCTGACTGTAGTGTCGTAATATAAAAATGAAACAATCACGAGCAGTTGCAAATGCCTACTGACCAACTTTATTTATGTAAAATTAAAAAGGTATAATAATTCAAGTTAAACAATTAAATAATCAATGTAGCATTGATTTCATATATGAAGTTATTAGGTAGTAATATTAGGATGGCGTATAAATATCAATACTCTATACTGACTTTTGATGGCATGGAGCAATTAGAAAAAGAGGAAAATTTCAAAAAAAGTAAAAAATTAAAGACTCGAACCCAAAATCTTCGAAAATCTAACGACGTGTCGTGAAAATTAGTATTAATTCAGCAGCGATGCAACTGGGAAAAATGCAAGGTATTGGTGTATAATGATATTTTAGCAATAATCTATGAAATTTTAGAATGTAGGAAATAATAACGCCATAGTTAGAAAATTACTTTCAACAACAATCAATATTACCACCGTCATGCTTTACAGTGTTGAGATCCTCCTTTAAGAGGAGGAGCGACATGCATATGTGTTTACTGAAACTATTTGACGTAACTCAAGAAAATTACAGATGTGGTGAAAAATGCACTTCTTTTGAAGCTCATTTATTTTGATATTTTTGTTGATGTCCAGTCGCAGTAGGAAAAACCAACTCAGTGATACTATACACATAATGATGTTTACGTACCCAGACCAAACAACAAAATTAACTAAAAATACGTATGAGACACAAAAAAAATAAGTAGGCAACACTATAACCGCCCGAATATATAAAAAGTTGTTAGAATTCACTTTTTATGTATAAAAATTAAAAAAAAAAAACATTCTTTAATTTAAATAAAACCTAATAAATTTTGTTTTACAGTCCTTAACTATCCTATTCCGCCATACCATACTATTTATGGTTAGCGTACCATGTGGTTTATTGCTATTTGTGGCAGTGGTATATAATAATAGTGCGTTCATGTTACAGCATAACTGTATGCATGTAGTTTAATTCGTCGTAGCTCACTCCACGATTTGTTCCTTAGTTCGTTTATTCAATATATTTTCAATATTGGGTACCTAGTTGCAGCAGGATAAAAATACATTACTTTCGTCATCATACCGGTATTTTTACGTTTTTGCTATGCAATGGAATTTAATCTCCTTTTGATACAGTAGTACGTACTTCTGCATGTTTTATTTTTGTAGTTTTTGTTTAAAATATATTCTAAGGTAATAGAAAAAAATTTCTTAAAAAAAATAATATTTTTAGAGGATATTAAAGTGCCTATAGACAATAGCAGCGATATTTTGTTGCGGAGACCTAGGGAGCTAAAAAACTTTAAAAACTTTTTATACTGCGACAATGACAGTGGTAGCAATGTCTACAACAGCAATGGCAATACATAGTAAGCATTATACATCGAATATTTTATATTTCATTTCATTTCCTGTGGCATTATGAACATTCTTACTCTGCACATACCACACTTTTAACCTTTTATTTAAATTTGAGCTTATAAAATCCTATGACAATGGCTTTCTTTGTACCACAACATTTCAACTACATGTGAAACAACATCAATTCGGCAACAACCACAGAAGTGTCATAGAAGGTAAACAATGAGCCATTAGATGTGAATGTACACCAACATACAAATTTTAAATAAGTACAACAAACTGGCACTAAATACAAACAATGATGTAGAAAATAATGTCTAGAAAATAAATGTGCACATTTCCTATTTTATTATATGACAATAAATTTTTTGGGCACTACTGTTGAAATCGTACGCAAAACTGAACATATTATTTTTATTAGAAAACTTATAAAATAAATTCGGTAATATATGGAGTTTGTATTTTTCTTACTATTTTTCTTTTAATTTTCTAGATCTACAGTATCGGACAAAGCTAATACACAGAGTTGTGTTTGTTAGAATGGATTTAAGTTTTTGTTAATGATTTATTAAAACACTCACCAAAATTAAAAAACCTAACAATATTTTTCATTTAAAACCAAAATTTTCATTAAAAAAGCAGACGCGTCAAATGTAAAACACATATGTATTCTACTAAATAAATAAAAAATTTAAAATATTTAATATTTAGTTGTGTATCCCTTGGTTTTCAAAACTGCAGCTCATCAGTGTGGCTTTGACTCAATTAAATTACTTATTTCGTCCATATTTTTTCAGGTATCGGGTAATATTTGACGTTATACAATATTCCATATATTTTATATGGGATTGAGGTCAAGTGACTGTGATGACCACTTTATAACATTGATTTTATTACTCATAACTCTTGTCAGTTATAGAAAAATAACCATGAAATAAGGCCAAAATAATAACTGCAATGAGCAATTATTAATGTTATTATTAAAAAATAAAAAAAAAATTTGTTGTTATTAAGAATAGTTTTTTAGCAAAATTTTGAAAATTTTGTTTTTTAAAAAGGCATAAAAAATTGAAAAACGCAGGTGTGCTTCTTTGTAAATATTCGCAATTTTGTAGATCGTCACGTATGTAGAATACTCCATTAGCAACTGGTCTGGTTTTAGTTTGTCTCACAGCCAGACCGACTCTCGGCACCCGAGTCCAGTTCATACCTCTTTTCAATTGGGGGGAACCATAGTCCAGAAGACCATGATGACAAGTAAGTAGTGACCACTCCTTAGTACTGGTCACTCTTATTAGGTCTTTATCATTACCAGTGGGCACACAAGTGAAGGTTTAAGAGAAAATTTCTGATGTGATGTAGTGCTTCCTGTAATATACATATATAGTGGGTTTGCACGTCATTTCGAATGGATAATCAACTTTTTGGCATATCCACATACAGAAGATTTCAATTCGTTTTGATTTTCGTTTATAAATGTGGAGAAACTTTTAAAATGGAATGTCGTTACGACTTGCTTCAATCAGTAGGTTGTTTCATTATTATGGTGCTAGCTTCATGGAACCAATTTGATGCCCCGGAATAAAATTAATAAAAGCATCAACTTATACATGAGCAGTTAGATAGAATTTTAAATTAGATAAATTTTTATATTGTTTATTTTACTTTTTTTTTAAAAATCACAAAATTTCCGTCTTTTCTACCGTCATCCCTAACAGCAGCAGCCGTAGTATGGGCCATTGATAAAATCTGATTTCAATCGTCCCTTTTATTGTCCTGACCATTCTATTGTTATACCTTGAACAGATAGAAACAGAAATCGTCAACAACAAAAATAAATAAATAAAAATGAAAAGAAGCACAGCTGCGTTTTCCAATTTTTTATGCCTTTTTAAAAAACAAAATTTTCGAAATTTTGCTAAAAAAAACTATTTTTTTGGTCAAAAAAAAAAAATTATGTTTCTACAACGACTGCGCATTAGGGTGGGTCGAAAAAAAAAGTTGAGCCAGTCACCCCCTAGGATTAAAGATATATTAATAACATTTCCAAAAATATAAAAATTATTTTTTTGCCATGCCTAGAAATACCGCCCTTTTTGTTTTTTATATACTACGTCGCCATTTTAGGTCCGATCGTAACATATCATATATCAGTGTTTGTGGCTTGACGGCAGCTACATTGCACTCTAAGACAATTTTTTGTTATTAATATATCTTTAATCCTAGGGGGTGACTGACTCAACTTTTTTTTTGTCCATAGAGAGCGACCCGCTCTACTGCGCATATTGGAAAAAGTTTAACCATACTTAAAGAAAATTTCATTGCGGAATTTCGGTTTTTTAGTTTATTCAATAAACTAAGCCGTTTTTGAGCTATGCGAATATATGTTGTGCAAACCCTCCATTTTCGAAATAACGGTATATTTCAAAAACAAGAGCTAACCTAAAAAACGGGTAGCACCACTGAATTCAGCGTACCCGATTTAGGTTAACCCGCCAGGTTTATTATAATAAACTAAACCGTTTTCGAGTTACGCGAATATATGTTGTGCAACCTCCTCCATTTTCGAAATAACGGTATATTTCGGAAACTAGAGCTAACCTAAAAAAAACGGTTAGCACCACTGGATTCAGCATACCCGAATTCGGTTAACCCGCCAGGTTTATTATAATAAACTAAACCGTTTTTGAGTTACGCGAATATATGTTGTGTAACCTCCTCCATTTTCGAAATAACGGTATATTTCGAAAACAAGAGCTAACCTAAAAAAACGGTTAGCACCACTGGATTCAGCGTACCCGAATTAGGTTATCCCGCCAGGTGCCCCGCTTGTCACTTTTTCTAACTAGCACAGTGTAATTAAAGAAAAAATACCTTTTCTCATAGTTCTTTCATTTGACTCATTTGCTTGAAGAATTTTTTTTATATTTTATTTAACCCTTTCAAATTTAATGTGATTTAAATTTATTGATTATAGGACTTCAAGAGTTGACATAACTACAGTGTTTAAGATAGTAACATATTGTCGTTAAGCATATTTTCTTTAGATTTATAGAGCTTACCATAGTAAAACAGTCACTTGAAGTGATGATAACAAGAACCAATTTAACGCCTTGTCTTCTTTTATTGTGCATCTAGCACTCATAAGTAATATGACGAGTTTTTAGCTATTCTACATCTTAGAGCGCTAGAATACAACTTTTCTAACGCTTTTTCAATATCGGCAATTCACTTACAGGCTGGACATCCACATTCGACAGATTGTTCGATGATAATCAATTATTAAAAATATTTGAGTACTTTCAAGCAGACTTTAACTTTTATCGTTCATAAGACAAACAAAGTTTTTATAAGGTACTTCGCCGTGTGTTATTTTTTTTCGTTTGAAATGCAATACACACATACATAATTGGCCATTACAACCCTTTAGTCAGGATTACGGCCTATCTTCTCACACCACTCATGTTGTGTGTGTTCATTTTATACATGAGTGGCGGGACCTACAGCTTAAAGTCGACTCCAAACGACCGATTTTTGTAAAACTTTTCATGACAATTTTATTTACTCTCAGTTTTTACCAGAAATCTGCTGAGAGGAAGTCGTCGAAGAAATATTTTCATATTGAGATATGTCTGGGGTTTTGGACCGAGGCTTTACGTCTAATAAGCCAACACGCTACCTACTAGACTACGGCGACTTTGAAAGGCAATAAAGCGATCAAATGTCCGTTATGTCTACTATGCGTGGAGCGCATCCAAAATGTTTAACCTTTCATGACTCTCTATTCTTGAACAACTTTCAAAGAATAGTTTCATCAAACATAATAAAAAAATTATTAAAATAAAATATAAAAAAATATATTTTTAAACGAAGCAATTCTCGAGACAAAATGTGACGAAGGTCATTGAAGAAAACAAAAACAGACAGAAACAGACAGACAAATTATATCGTATATTATCCTTAATGCACGAAATCGAACTGCATTTAAACTGAATTTAGGTATTTCACTATGGCAGTTGGCAGTAAAAATGACGCATGGCGACACATTAAATTTAACTAATCAAATTTGCATATGGGTTGACAAAACATCAAAATTGTACCTTCAAACTTCATTGTATATTTTTTTTTTTTTGAAAATGAAGAAGAAAAAATATAATTTATGCAACGCAAGTAGTGAAAATCAAAAGTATTTTGATATTCCTCAGACTTATTGAGTGTGAGCATTATTTGTCAACACAATAACAAGAAAGAAAAATTTGATCCAGCCTTAGATGTGTGGGCGGGTTAATTTGCGCTTGCTTTCTTGTAAATAATGATGTTTTTGTCCACAGCATTGCTACTAATCGTACATTATGCCCTCTACTAGCTAAAACCCATATATCGTCGTCGAAAATGCAAAAGAACGCAACAAACATTTTTCTAATTTTACAGGAAAAGCAAAAAAAGTTATAAAATAACAAGTACTTCGTATGTAGAAACATTTTGAATTATTGATATAAAAACGTTATTTTTGGTCGCAAGAATCTAAAAATTGGTAGAGATATGTTACATAACCTCACGAATCATAATTAATCCAAAACTCGATTTTGATTTTTTTGATGATACGTACTTTTGGATTTTCGACGACGATATATAAAATGAATGTGTGTATATTTGTTTATGGATTTGTTTGAAGTCTATAGACGCCTAAACGGCTGGACGATTTTCTTAAAATTTTAACAATTTATGTTTTGATCTTTATATTTTCGAACAAAAATAAAAGTTATTTTTTGACTTTTATTTTTCCGAGCAATAATAACAGTTATTTTTGACTTTTATTTTTTCGAACAGAAATAAAAGTTTTTTTTTGACTTTTATTTTTTCGGGTGGAAATAACGGTTATTTTTGACTTTTATTACTGCTCAAAAAAATAAAAGTCAAAAAATAACTTTTATTCCTGTTCGTAAAAATAAAAATAAAAAAAAAAATAATAAAAATGGGATGCGAGTGGAAAAAAAATTGAAAAAAAATTTAAAAAAAAAATTAATTTTTAAAAAACAATAAAAAAAATTTTACAAAATTAAAAAATTTATTTTTGGAAAGATTGAAGAAATAGCTATCTAATATTCTTTGAAAAATTTTTGCTAGGACCAATAGGTGAAAAGTTACACACATTTTAAAAAAACCCTGTATGACCAAAATGTCCAACTTTGACCCCCTCTAACTCCGGCAGTTCTTGACTGATAGAGCTGAAAATTTGTGTCTGGCCAACTATCCAATAGTACTAACCTTGGTGCAAATTTCATCCAAATCGGAAGACATCGATTTTAAAAATTGGGTCACTTGACACGAAATTGCCAATGTATAGATTTATTTGATCTTGAAATAAATACAAACAAAATATACCACTATCTATTCTAAACGCAGAGTAAAATCTTAATTGGCATTAGTGAGTTTTTCCTATAAATTATCGCTGTCGTCTGTCTACTGTATTATGGTATTCCTTGCACATGACTGAAATATTTTACACCAACTTGTACCATTTGTATTGAATATGGGTCAACATTATTTCCATTTTAATAAATCCAATGTTAAGCCAATATTTAAACAAAATACCAGTATTACAACCGCTAATGTTTTCATAATATCGGAATTAAAATTAATTGGAATTATTTGGCTTTTTTTCACATTGAAAGCATTGCGTTTTTACAATTCTTTTATTTTAATTAGCAAAATAATAAATTATAGCTTTAGGAGCCCGAAAAACCTTTACTTCGATTTTATAAAAATTGTATAAATTTTTCACCTATTTTGAGCATCTGCTTGCCTTTACGCTTTTTTGTGAATGTCCGCATTTATTTGCAAATAATTAAATTGAATATTATTTACATACAATATTTACTCATTGAAATGGATTTTTTACGTTTTACTTTTTTTAACGTTTTAAAGCATATGCATGAAATATAGAATGTAAACAAAAAAATACTCATAAAACCGTAGTGAAATAGGTTTAAAACAGGGATGCCCAAAGCTAAAACTGTAGTAGTATTGGTGAGCGAGAGAGAACTGCACTGAAAGAAAAGTTGTGTAAACTGAAATAAAATGTACGGAAAAAATCCAAAGCACTTTTAAAGCTATATGGTAGATACATTTTTCAAAATTTAAGTGAAAAAAGTGAGATCTCTTTCTCGTGGAACTTCATTTACGTGTTTACAAAATTTTGTTCAATCAGTGACTATGGAAAAAGACTAGAAAAACAAACAAAAAATAGATACAGGGTTATTTCTATGATAAGAACAATAGTGCCTTCTAAAAGCATATTCTCTACATTCCTTCAATATTTTATAACATAAAATGCATTGAGCATCACCAAACGCATGTTTTATCATAAAATATGTTTCGTAAGTCATAGTAAATTTTTTTCGGTGCTTTAAGCAAAAAATATTACAAAAAAATCGTACACCCGCTACGCATGTGCATTCGTCGCTGTCTGAGTGACGACTAACCAAAGAGAATAAGAATATGTGTGTTTTTAGTTTGCGCAAAAGCACTATGGAATGGGCATCATTGGTTTAAAAATAATGCAAATAACGTAAATAAACTATTAAAAAAATCATAAATCAAATATTTTCTACGTAATATTCAAACTCAAATAAATTGTCCTGAATAAAAGTCTACACCATATATAGTATGTATGTACCTATTAAAGATATAACAATTTTTAGTCTTAATGGAATGTAAAAGAATCTATGGATTCTGGCACAATTATGCTATATGCTACAAATTAATATTTTTGGCAATAGTACTGGTTCTCCCTATGCTCCATAGAGGAGTAAAAGCAACATATATGTGCATACTGGTGCTTTGAAAAAATTATCTACTGTTGTTTAACATATACAGTGGTGGTTAAAACATTTGCAACTGGAAACCAAATTTGAACTAAACATTGATTTTTTAAATCAAAACAATTTAAGTATTTATTTATTTATTTATTTTGCCTATGGAAATGCACCTTGCAGGCAATTAAGTTACATTACAATATTAAAATACTAAAAAACTATGAACTTAAATATTTTATTACATTATTTTTTATAACATTATTTGATAATGAAAAATCAATTATCATATACAGTTTATTAAATTCAGAACACATTCTCCTTATTGGATCAGCACCAGCACAGTTGGATCTAAAAAATTGAATTGATAATGGGGAAAAATGACGTGACGGACGTTGAGGAACATTAAATGAGATGTTATGAATTAAAAAACTGGAGCCAATATCACCAGTAATAATATTGAATATGAAGGAGATATTTAACATAGTTCTGCGGCTTTAAAGTGTCGGAAGTTTGATTAATGCAAGTCTGGCAGAATAAGATGGTAAACTTGTGGGATTAAAATTCAGTCCTCGGAGACAAAACAACAGAAATTGCTTTTGTACAGATTCGATGACGTCGGAATATTTTTTATATAGAGGATCCCATATTATGGATCCATACTCGAGTATAGGCCTTACAAGAGATGTGTAGAGCGACTTAGTAACATAAGGATCGTTAAATTCTTTTGCCCACCGTTTTATAAAACCAAGTACACTCCTAGCTTTATTTACTGTCATAACTATGTGCGGAATAAAATTTAGTTTCGGATCAAGTAGAACTCCTAGATCCAGGAAGTTATCTACAAGCTCAAGCTCATATCCATCAAATGCATAGTTTGCAGGAATCGGATTCTTTCTTACAAATCTCATGTATTTACATTTTTTGAGATTAAGCTGCATTAAATTTAAATTACACCATAAATGAAACGAATTTAGGTCTTTTTGAAGAAGTTTTTGATCGGAAATTTGGCGATAACTTAGGAAAATTTTTACGTCATCAGCGTACATTAGGATGTTGGAATAGTAAATAATATCAGGTAAGTCGTTAATAAACAATGAAAACAGAAGCGGTCCAAGATGACTACCCTGTGGTACACCAGAAAGGACTTCAATACTTCTGGAGCTGCAGTTTTTGAAAAGTACGGTTTTTCCTCGATAAACAACTGTTGAAAGATGAAGCAGGTTTGTTGTTGTAGAACACTTCTTTCTGAAACCGTGCTGATAAGGAGATAGCAAGGTAGAAACTTGATAACATAAATCATCAGTAATCATTTTTTCAAATAATTTTGGAATTATGCTCAGTTTTGCAATTCTTTTTAATTATTTTTTTATATTAAATTTAATTCTTTTTTATATTAAAAAAAACAATAATTATTCTTTATTAACTTAACACAAAAAAAAAGATAAGAGCTCTAAAAAATAAGTCAAAATTCAAGATTTTAAAATATTTGAAATCTTTAGATAAACAAAAAAACAAAAATTTAATTCTTCAATATTTTAAACTTTATTTGCTTTTGGTCAAGCAAATTTATTATGAAAGTCGATCATTTAAAATTATTTTTCCACACTTAAAAATTTTGCTTCACTTAAGCGATCTTGTCCCATTGTTGATCGTAAATACATATCAGAGAACGGTTTAAATGCATTCTTGTTTGCTCAAGATTTATTGTTTAATTGCTTTTGTCATACATTCATTAAATATCAATTTCTAATGATATTGCTATATTCACGTTCACTGTTTTTGTTAATTGGCTTTTTAATACTCTCTTATTGTAATGCAATGTCATAATAGATAGCGAATGATCACTTATTAACAAACAAAATAATCGGTACATTATTTCGGTGGTTGCAATGTTCAATCACACGAATACTTTGGCAAAGACTTTTAATTATCATTCATTAGGCAAGTTAACCATTCAGATGGTAGATGACATTAAGAGAAGGCATGCACTGCAAATAATGTACATACACATGTACATTCACATGTGTTATCATGTGTTGTTAAAATAAAGCATATGTCTGTGTTGATAATAATGTACTCTTTTTGTGAATGTATTTAAGGTTCACAATAAGGCATTTAAACCGTTCTCTATTACAGACATATTTATGTTTATAAAAATAAATTTAATTTGCTGAATGAACCATACCTGTTAAATTTCGATACATTTAAATAAAACCTATTAAATTTTGTTGTACAGCCCTTAACTATACCGCCATACCGTTTTTTCATTATGTTTTAAAAAAAATTGTATTTTTACCATAAAAGTACAACGAACGTTCGAATTTAGAAGCTACCAATTAATACTCAGATAGTGCTACTCTCAGGTTTGCAAAAACATCTTCTCCATTCGAGATTGTAAAAATACGAGCTTTAGGTTCAATTTCTTTCCTACTGAGGAATAACAGTTTGCAGCCAAATATTTCGATAGAAAGTTGTATTCCATTGAAATCTGTATGTGGCACCGACTTGTTGAAACCACATGTCATGCAAGTGAAGCTCTTGCATTTTGGGCAAAAAAAAATTTGGATATCATCTCACGGTAGCGCTCACCATTCACAGTTACGTTACGATTCGCAGCATCTTTGAAGAAGTACGGTAAAATGATGCCAAATTCAATGATTTGCAAGCGTTGTTCGTTTGTAAGACGATTCATTGGGAAAATTATAGACCAAACTGAAGATGTTTGACAGTGAAACAAAACACGAAACGTGCGTGAGCTGTTTAAACCAGTGTTGCCAAAAAGATAGTAGCTAAAAAATCACCCTTTACTTTCTATGATGTTGTAATCTGAGTTAAGCACGATCAATCCTTCTTAAGACTTCATACCAGAAATGTTAGCATAATTTTGCAACAGAATTGCAACTTCACTTCTCGTGTGCCTTTTAGCGGTAGGGTCCTCTGCTAATTTTTCTAACAGTTCTACTATATTCTCTATCCCATTTTTAAAAACTCCCACCGTGACGTTGAACGTGACAAAAATCGATATATGCTTTCAATTATTCCCAACAAAAGATGAATTTTTTCTACTATTTTTTTGTTGATGTTGACGCCACACATCTGGCCTGCATCACGACAGCATTCTTGTAACATTATGATCTGCATTTTGTTAATGAAAATTCAATGGAATTTAATGTCTTTAGAATACTATTTTTGATCGCAGTTGAATACTTAGCATTTGATGAAAATTTTTTATTCACAAAAGCGGTGTTCGTTTTTATTTACGAATTAACAGTTATTGTATTACTCATTTATAATAAAAGTAAACATTATCCAAAATTTTTTTGTTTTGCGGACTATTTGTCGCTTCCTTGTGAGCTGCGCCTGGGGCATGATACCCACCGCCCTTGCTCACCACTCGCTCCGTCACTAACAGTGGTTAGAATATGGTAGCCAATGTTGCTGTATTAATAGTTGACGATCCTGTAGAAGTACATTATCATTAGAGGCCGTGCGAACTAGGGATGCCGAACGGGATTGATTTTTAAAAATCCCGGGATTTCGGGATCCAAAAATAACAAAAAATTTCAGGATTTCGCGATTTTCTCTTAACAATAAAAATGAAAGAAACATATTTTGTTAACAATTTGATTTATATTCCAATTATATCAGAATTATATGTCTATAAAAATAAAATATATAAAAGATCAACACAAAAAGTAACAAAAAAGCGTAAATTAACAAAAAAAAAAAAATAACAATAATTCATACATATGCAAACGCATTAGTTTTAAGAAAATTATTTGGATTCCAAAATAAGTATGTTATTGTTTTAAATAATTTTTTAAAAAGATTAAAGCATCTAACATGTGATCTGATAGCCTTTAACGAATTTTGTTATCAACATACGCTGCCGTTGAAAAACACTTCTCGCAATCAACACTTGTTGGTAAAATAGTTCCAAGATAGCTATATGCAGCTTGTAAATATTCACCTCTACCACCTCCTGATGTAAATAAATCTATTTCTTTGGACAGTTGAGTATCTAAATCAGTAACCATATTAATTGATTTTATATGGCTTTTGCATTCTTCGATAGCATCAAATAACTTTTTAGCAATGGAAGTAGGGTTCTCCTCATCTGAGATGCTATTATCGAAGTCGAGTGATATAGAATTTTTTTTTCAGGACCTTTTACAAGGTCAAAGTACATATGAATTCACAATCTCGAAAAACCCCGGGACAAATTTTAAAAAATCCTGGGATTCGGGATTTGTGAATCCCGAAAATCCCGGGATTTCGATATTTCCCGATTGGCATCCCTAGTGCGAACAAAGTAAACATGACAGCAGAAGAAGCCATACATATACATATGTATATACATACATATTTTCTAATTTCTTTGTATGTATTTGATAAAATCTTGATGTATTTCAGTATATTTAATAAATTTTAGTTTTTAATAATTGGAGAAAAAAAATTGAAGAGTGGAAAAATGTATTCGTTTGTATTTGAACAATTGAATTGGCGAAAGAAAGAAAATAAATACTGAATACAGTATTCCCTCGATTTACGTCTTCTCGATTTACGTTGTTTCGATTAACGTCGTCAAAAATTTTGTTCCCTTCAACTTCGATTTCCGTCGTCATTCGATTTACTTCGCCTCTGTTGTTTATAAACAAAATCAGGTGAATTCCCTCTTTAAAAAAAAATTCAATATTTGTGTGTAACTATTTGAATAAAATATAAATAGAGGTTTGAAAAAAATAAATATTTAAGTGCTAATGGATAATTTTTTGTTTTTTATTAAACTTTTTGTGAACAACATATGAAATCAATTTTTATAACAAATCAAAAATCCATCTATATTTATGTATGTACATACTTAGTTATACAGAATAAAAATTGAATTATTTTATTTTTTTGTTTGGAAAATGTGCATAAATAAATGCATCTGATAGTATGAGTTATTTGAAATTCGATTTACGTCGTTTCGATTTACGTCGCCTTTTTCCGGAACATTCTACGACGTAAATCGAGGGAATACTGTAGTTGTTACTGGCATTCATGCAATGACAGAACAATTTTATACTATTTTTAATAATTGAATTTTTTTGTATGTACAGAAATATATTTTTTCGTCATAACGATTTATGTAAATAGATGTTATAAACAAAGGCATTAATTTTTTAACGATCTATTTTACACATAAATATAAACAATATTTGTCAAATGTCATATACACAAAATATTTATTAAAATAAATCAAAATTAAATTTTTTTGTTAATATTCTCTAATGATAAATACATATATTTCTTATAATTATACCATATTTTTTTAATTTTTT
Source organism: Sarcophaga caerulescens (assembly GCA_927399465.1). Taxonomy (NCBI): domain Eukaryota; kingdom Metazoa; phylum Arthropoda; class Insecta; order Diptera; family Sarcophagidae; genus Sarcophaga; species Sarcophaga caerulescens. The sequence continues at coordinate 24,845 of CAKMJM010000020.1, forward strand.
TATCTGACGATAAAATTCTGTACTTATGTTTAATTTATATTCTACTAACTGTTTTAGTTATTGGTTACTTCTTTTATTTAATAATTTTTTAAGTTTTTATGTTAATTGAATATCATACATATTTAATAATTTGCTTATACTGTGTTTATTCACATATAAATTGGTTTAATTTTTTATTATATTTCTCATGTAAAACAGATTACCTAACAGTAATGCTTAAATTGAAAAATTTTATTAGTTCTACAATGCAGATTTTTTTTCAAATTCTATTGATTATGGTGTCTCCACTTTCATTACCTGAATATAAAACTGATGAGCACTCTACAAATCCTATCTAGGGAGAAAAATTCATATGCACTAACAAAAAAATGTGTGCCCTCAGAAAAACTTACTTTATGCAATAAGACGTTCAATATTACGGAAATAAAAAATCCAAGTAAATGATAATAAAGTCATCTATTTTGAACTAAAAAAGATGAAATCTTGTCTTATAGGCATTAAGTTTTTATAAAGTAAACATGTTTTCAATATAAAAATTTTGTAAAAATTCACTCAAACTTTGCTTCAAGTTACACTGAACTCGACAAAAATATTATATCAATTACTTGCTCCCTTTAAAAATAAAACAAATTGAGGTTATGTTATGTTAGTCTCTTGAAGTCATTTGACACCAAGGTGATTAGAAATCAACGAATAAATATTAGGTGATTAACCCTTTAACTACCGAACATTTTCGGCTGAAGCGATTTAACCTTTTGTTTTATTTTAATATTCGGTGGCCTAATAGTAGTGGCGAAACAATATAAATATACTTGCCTATGGGTTGAAAGCAGTCTTTTTATCCCAAATTATTAATTTTTTGACATGATTTAAAAACAGTTTTTTTTTATTAAAAATATAAAGTAAAATACAATTAATCTTAAAATTTATAATTAGTGTTGTTCGTGATAGTTTCCAAAGCAATCGCGAGATGTAGTGAAACAAAGAAATACATTGCATTGAACGCAAAAAACATTTGTGCGACTATATTTTTTATAGGAAGCACAATGACAGCAGCGTTTCCAACATTCACTCTTTTCCATTTTATGAAGAGGTTTGGGCTTACTTATAAAATGAGTTCCAAATTTGGTTGACGCTGAAAAGGCACGTTTTCTTGAATTGAAGCAACTTATCAGTTCTTTGGCTAAAGCTGCTCGAAATTCAATTGAAGTCACATTGATTGAGGAACTGTTAGCCAATATGAGTTTCTTATATATAATATAAACTATTATGAACACATTGCTCAAATAGGTCGAAGAACAATCGTAAATAAAAAAGCCACTTACTTCTGCGATCGTACTCATACTATTTTATTAGCTTGTCCAGCAACACGTCGCTTGACCTTGATTACCTCTGTTGGGTCAATAAAATTTGAGGCGAGGTAGACACCACGATTGTCCATCCATTTGACGACGGAATGCTTTCTGATATCAAGTAACTTATGTCCCCTCTTTTCATACCGGAAAATTCTTCGGTATGTGCTTTCTACATTCAATTATTTCATTTTGCTGGAGAATGTGCATTAAGTTTAGACTTGTAAAGAAATTATCAAAGTAAACTTCAACCCCTTTTTTTGCCAGTGGCTTACATAACTGCAGGACGACAGCTTCGCCAAGACCATGTTCAACAAATGGTTTTTTCCTGTGTAAATGTCAATATTATACAAGTATCCAGTTTCTGACTCACATAAACACCATAGTTTGAATCCCCATGAAATAGGTTTGTCCTTCATATACTGTTTCATGGCATTACGTCCCTTAAACTTTACCATTTGTTCATCAATTGAGAGTTTTTTTGGAAAATGTATATGCGTCAGGCATAGCCTTGTTAATGTGCTCTATAATTGTACGGATTTTGTAGCCACGGTCAGTAACATCAGCCTTACTGTTGTCGCAAAAGTGAAGATTGGCTGTAATTTCCTTAATTTTTGACAATTTAATTCTGGAGTTTTTTAGGAATGATAATTTTCGCTTCAACCCATAGGCAAACATAATTGCTAAACATAAAATGGCTATTTTTAGGCAGTTTGGAGTTTATCCAAAATTGTTCATTATATTTTTTGATAGACAAAGGCTAAATCCAAAACATAATTGACTCCCATCCCCTTGTGCCCTATCTTTACCCTGCAGTAGCCCTCGGTATAAAGACCATTATTTCGCCAAATTTGGAGCCACGTAGAGTACAAGTGGAGCCAGATAGGGTTTTGCACTTATCTACATTTTTGTCGCCCCAATCTTCTTCTATAAAACATTCTCTGACATATTTGCTCTATCTGTAATCTGGACAAATATATAAGCCAAAAACCCCCGGGCAAGCATACTT
>CAKMJM010000021.1:0-34698 GCA_927399465.1 Sarcophaga caerulescens
CTATTCTATTCTATTCTATTCTATTCTATTCTATTCTATTCTATTCTATTCTATTCTATTCTATTCTATTCTATTCTATTCTATTCTATTCTATTCTATTCTATTCTATTCTATTCTATTCTATTCTATTCTATTCTATTCTATTCTATTCTATTCTATTCTATTCTATTCTATTCTATTCTATTCTATTCTATTCTATTCTATTCTATTCTATTCTATTCTATTCTATTCTATTCTATTCTATTCTACTATTCTATTCTATTCTATTCTATTCTATATCTATTCTATTCTATTCTATTCTATTCTATTCTATTCTATTCTATTCTATTCTATTCTATTCTATTCTATTCTATTCTATTCTATTCTATTCTATTCTATTCTATTCTATTCTATTCTATTCTATTCTATTCTATTCTATTCTATTCTATTCTATTCTATTCTATTCTATTCTATTCTATTCTATTCTATTCTATTCTATTCTATTCTATTCTATTCTATTCTATTCTATTCTATTCTAGTCTATTCTATTCTATTCTATTCTATTCTATTCTATTCTATTCTATTCTATTCTATTCTATTCTATTCTATTCTATTCTATTCTATTCTATTCTATTCTATTCTATTCTATTCTATTCTATTCTATTCTATTCTATTCTATTCTATTCTATTCTATTCTATTCTATTCTATTCTATTCTATTCTATTCTATTCTATTCTATTCTATTCTATTCTATTCTATTCTATTCTATTCTATTCTATTCTATTCTATTCTATTCTATTCTATTCTATTCTATTCTATTCTATTCTATTCTATTCTATTCTATTCTATTCTATTCTATTCTATTCTATTCTATTCTATTCTATTCTATTCTATTCTATTCTATTCTATTCTATTCTATATTCTATTCTATTCTATTCTATTCTATTCTATTCTATTCTATTCTATTCTATTCTATTCTATTCTATTCTATTCTATTCTATTCTATTCTATTCTATTCTATTCTATTCTATTCTATTCTATTCTATTCTATTCTATTCTATTCTATTCTATTCTATTCTATTCTATTCTATTCTATTCTATTCTATTCTATTCTATTCTATTCTATTCTATTCTATTCTATTCTATTCTATTCTATTCTATTCTATTCTATTCTATTCTATTCTATTCTATTCTATTCTATTCTATTCTATTCTATTCTATTCTATTCTATTCTATTCTATTCTATTCTATTCTATTCTATTCTATTCTATTCTATTCTATTCTATTCTATTCTATTCTATTCTATTCTATTCTATTCTATTCTATTCTATTCTATTCTATTCTATTCTATTCTATTCTATTCTATTCTATATTCTATTCTATTCTATTCTATTCTATTCTATTCTATTCTATTCTATTCTATTCTATTCTATTCTATTCTATTCTATTCTATTCTATTCTATTCTATTCTATTCTATCTATTCTATTCTATTCTATTCTATTCTATTCTATTCTATTCTATTCTATCTATTCTATTCTATTCTATTCTATTCTATTCTATTCTATTCTATTCTATTCTATTCTATTCTATTCTATTCTATTCTATTCTATTCTATTCTATTCTATTCTATTCTATTCTATTCTATTCTATTCTATTCTATTCTATTCTATTCTATTCTATTCTATTCTATTCTATTCTATTCTATTCTATTCTATTCTATTCTATTCTATTCTATTCTATTCTATTCTAGTCTATTCTATTCTATTCTATTCTATTCTATTCTATTCTATTCTATTCTATTCTATTCTATTCTATTCTATTCTATTCTATTCTATTCTATTCTATTCTATTCTATTCTATTCTATTCTATTCTATTCTATTCTATTCTATTCTATTCTATTCTATTCTATTCTATTCTATTCTATTCTATTCTATTCTATTCTATTCTATTCTATTCTATTCTATTCTATTCTATTCTATTCTATTCTATTCTATTCTATTCTATTCTATTCTATTCTATTCTATTCTATTCTATTCTATTCTATTCTATTCTATTCTATTCTATTCTATTCTATTCTATTCTATTCTATTCTATTCTATTCTATTCTATTCTATTCTATTCTATTCTATTCTATTCTATTCTATTCTATTCTATTCTATTCTATTCTATTCTATTCTATTCTATTCTATTCTATTCTATTCTATTCTATTCTATTCTATTCTATTCTATTCTATTCTATTCTATTCTATTCTATTCTATTCTATTCTATTCTATTCTATTCTATTCTATTCTATTCTATTCTATTCTATTCTATTCTATTCTATTCTATTCTATTCTATTCTATTCTATTCTATTCTATTCTATTCTATTCTATTCTATTCTATTCTATTCTATTCTATTCTATTCTATTCTATTCTATTCTATTCTATTCTATTCTATTGTATTCTATTCTATTCTATTCTATTCTATTCTATTCTATTCTATTCTATTCTATTCTATTCTATTCTATTCTATTCTATTCTATTCTATTCTATTCTATTCTATTCTATTCTATTCTATTCTATTCTATTCTATTCTATTCTATTCTATTCTATTCTATTCTATTCTATTCTATTCTATTCTATTCTATTCTATTCTATTCTATTCTATTCTATTCTATTCTATTCTATTCTATTCTATTCTATTCTATTCTATTCTATTCTATTCTATTCTATTCTATTCTATTCTATTCTATTCTATTCTATTCTATTCTATTCTATTCTATTCTATTCTATTCTATTCTATTGTATTCTATTCTATTCTATTCTATTCTATTCTATTCTATTCTATTCTATTCTATTCTATTCTATTCTATTCTATTCTATTCTATTCTATTCTATTCTATTCTATTCTATTCTATTCTATTCTATTCTATTCTATTCTATTCTATTCTATTCTATTCTATTCTATTCTATTCTATTCTATTCTATTCTATTCTATTCTATTCTATTCTAGTCTATTCTATTCTATTCTATTCTATTCTATTCTATTCTATTCTATTCTATTCTATTCTATTCTATTCTATTCTATTCTATTCTATTCTATTCTATTCTATTCTATTCTATTCTATTCTATTCTATTCTATTCTATTCTATTCTATTCTATTCTATTCTATTCTATTCTATTCTATTCTATTCTATTCTATTCTATTCTATTCTATTCTATTCTATTCTATTCTATTCTATTCTATTCTATTCTATTCTATTCTATTCTATTCTATTCTATTCTATTCTATTCTATTCTATTCTATTCTATTCTATTCTATTCTATTCTATTCTATTCTATTCTATTCTATTCTATTCTATTCTATTCTATTCTATTCTATTCTATTCTATTCTATTCTATTCTATTCTATTCTATTCTATTCTATTCTATTCTATTCTATTCTATTCTATTCTATTCTATTCTATTCTATTCTATTCTATTCTATTCTATTCTATTCTATTCTATTCTATTCTATTCTATTCTATTCTATTCTATTCTATTCTATTCTATTCTATTCTATTCTATTCTATTCTATTCTATGCTATTCTATTCTATTCTATTCTATTCTATTCTATTCTATTCTATTCTATTCTATTCTATTCTATTCGATTCTATTCTATTCTATTCTATTCTATTCTATTCTATTCTATTCTATTCTATTCTATTCTATTCTATTCTATTCTATTCTATTCTATTCTATTCTATTCTATTCTATTCTATTCTATTCTATTCTATTCTATTCTATTCTATTCTATTCTATTCTATTCTATTCTATTCTATTCTATTCTATTCTATTCTATTCTATTCTATTCTATTCTATTCTATTCTATTCTATTCTATTCTATTCTATTCTATTCTATTCTATTCTATTCTATTCTATTCTATTCTATTCTATTCTATTCTATTCTATTCTATTCTATTCTATTCTATTCTATTCTATTCTATTCTATTCTATTCTATTCTATTCTATTCTATTCTATTCTATTCTATTCTATTCTATTCTATTCTATTCTATTGTATTCTATTCTATTCTATTCTATTCTATTCTATTCTATTCTATTCTATTCTATTCTATTCTATTCTATTCTATTCTATTCTATTCTATTCTATTCTATTCTATTCTATTCTATTCTATTCTATTCTATTCTATTCTATTCTATTCTATTCTATTCTATTCTATTCTATTCTATTCTATTCTATTCTATTCTATTCTATTCTATTCTATTCTATTCTATTCTATTCTATTCTATTCTATTCTATTCTATTCTATTCGATTCTATTCTATTCTATTCTATTCTATTCTATTCTATTCTATTCTATTCTATTCTATTCTATTCTATTCTATTCTATTCTATTCTATTCTATTCTATTCTATTCTATTCTATTCTATTCTATTCTATTCTATTCTATTCTATTCTATTCTATTCTATTCTATTCTATTCTATTCTATTCTATTCTATTCTATTCTATTCTATTCTATTCTATTCTATTCTATTCTATTCTATTCTATTCTATTCTATTCTATTCTATTCTATTCTATTCTATTCTATTCTATTCTATTCTATTCTATTCTATTCTATTCTATGCTATTCTATTCTATTCTATTCTATTCTATTCTATTCTATTCTATTCTATTCTATTCTATTCTATTCTATTCTATTCTATTCTATTCTATTCTATTCTATTCTATTCTATTCTATTCTATTCTATTCTATTCTATTCTATTCTATTCTATTCTATTCTATTCTATTCTATTCTATTCTATTCTATTCTATTCTATTCTATTCTATTCTATTCTATTCTATTCTATTCTATTCTATTCTATTCTATTCTATTCTATTCTATTCTATTCTATTCTATTCTATTCTATTCTATTCTATTCTATTCTATTCTATTCTATTCTATTCTATTCTATTCTATTCTATTCTATTCTATTCTATTCTATTCTATTCTATTCTATTCTATTCTATTCTATTCTATTCTATTCTATTCTATTCTATTCTATTCTATTCTATTCTATTCTATTCTATTCTATTCTATTCTATTCTATTCTATTCTATTCTATTCTATTCTATTCTATTCTATTCTATTCTATTCTATTCTATTCTATTCTATTCTATTCTATTCTATTCTATTCTATTCTATTCTATTCTATTCTATTCTATTCTATTCTATTCTATTCTATTCTATTCTATTCTATTCTATTCTATTCTATTCTATTCTATTCTATTCTATTCTATTCTATTCTATTCTATTCTATTCTATTCTATTCTATTCTATTCTATTCTATTCTATTCTATTCTATTCTATTCTATTCTATTCTATTCTATTCTATTCTATTCTATTCTATTCTATTCTATTCTATTGTATTCTATTCTATTCTATTCTATTCTATTCTATTCTATTCTATTCTATTCTATTCTATTCTATTCTATTCTATTCTATTCTATTCTATTCTATTCTATTCTATTCTATTCTATTCTATTCTATTCTATTCTATTCTATTCTATTCTATTCTATTCTATTCTATTCTATTCTATTCTATTCTATTCTATTCTATTCTATATTCTATTCTATTCTATTCTATTCTATTCTATTCTATTCTATTCTATTCTATTCTATTCTATTCTATTCTATTCTATTCTATTCTATTCTATTCTATTCTATTCTATTCTATTCTATTCTATTCTATTCTATTCTATTCTATTCTATTCTATTCTATTCTATTCTATTCTATTCTATTCTATTCTATTCTATTCTATTCTATTCTATTCTATTCTATTCTATTCTATTCTATTCTATTCTATTCTATTCTATTCTATTCTATTCTATTCTATTCTATTCTATTCTATTCTATTCTATTCTATTCTATTCTATTCTATTCTATTCTATTCTATTCTATTCTATTCTATTCTATTCTATTCTATTCTATTCTATTGTATTCTATTCTATTCTATTCTATTCTATTCTATTCTATTCTATTCTATTCTATTCTATTCTATTCTATTCTATTCTATTCTATTCTATTCTATTCTATTCTATTCTATTCTATTCTATTCTATTCTATTCTATTCTATTCTATTCTATTCTATTCTATTCTATTCTATTCTATTCTATTCTATTCTATTCTATTCTATTCTATTCTATTCTATTCTATTCTATTCTATTCTATTCTATTCTATTCTATTCTATTCTATTCTATTCTATTCTATTCTATTCTATTCTATTCTATTCTATTCTATTCTATTCTATTCTATTCTATTCTATTCTATTCTATTCTATTCTATTCTATTCTATTCTATTCTATTCTATTCTATTCTATTCTATTCTATTCTATTCTATTCTATTCTATTCTATTCTATTCTATTCTATTCTATTCTATTCTATTCTATTCTATTCTATTCTATTCTATTCTATTCTATTCTATTCTATTCTATTCTATTCTATTCTATTCTATTCTATTCTATTCTATTCTATTCTATTCTATTCTATTCTATTCTATTCTATTCTATTCTATTCTATTCTATTCTATTCTATTCTATTCTATTCTATTCTATTCTATTCTATTCTATTCTATTCTATTCTATTCTATTCTATTCTATTCTATTCTATTCTATTCTATTCTATTCTATTCTATTCTATTCTATTCTATTCTATTCTATTCTATTCTATTCTATTCTATTCTATTCTATTCTATTCTATTCTATTCTATTCTATTCTATTCTATTCTATTCTATTCTATTCTATTCTATTCTATTCTATTCTATTCTATTCTATTCTATTCTATTCTATTCTATTCTATTCTATTCTATTCTATTCTATTCTATTCTATTCTATTCTATTCTATTCTATTCTATTCTATTCTATTCTATTCTATTCTATTCTATTCTATTCTATTCTGTTCTATTCTATTCTATTCTATTCTATTCTATTCTATTCTATTCTATTCTATTCTATTCTATTCTATTCTATTCTATTCTATTCTATTCTATTCTATTCTATTCTATTCTATTCTATTCTATTCTATTCTATTCTATTCTATTCTATTCTATTCTATTCTATTCTATTCTATTCTATTCTATTCTATTCTATTCTATTGTATTCTATTCTATTCTATTCTATTCTATTCTATTCTATTCTATTCTATTCTATTCTATTCTATTCTATTCTATTCTATTCTATTCTATTCTATTCTATTCTATTCTATTCTATTCTATTCTATTCTATTCTATTCTATTCTATTCTATTCTATTCTATTCTATTCTATTCTATTCTATTCTATTCTATTCTATTCTATTCTATTCTATTCTATTCTATTCTATTCTATTCTATTCTATTCTATTCTATTCTATTCTATTCTATTCTATTCTATTCTATTCTATTCTATTCTATTCTATTCTATTCTATTCTATTCTATTCTATTCTATTCTATTGTATTCTATTCTATTCTATTCTATTCTATTCTATTCTATTCTATTCTATTCTATTCTATTCTATTCTATTCTATTCTATTCTATTCTATTCTATTCTATTCTATTCTATTCTATTCTATTCTATTCTATTCTATTCTATTCTATTCTATTCTATTCTATTCTATTCTATTCTATTCTATTCTATTCTATTCTATTCTATTCTATTCTATTCTATTCTATTCTATTCTATTCTATTCTATTCTATTCTATTCTATTCTATTCTATTCTATTCTATTCTATTCTATTCTATTCTATTCTATTCTATTCTATTCTATTCTATTCTATTCTATTCTATTCTATTCTATTCTATTCTATTCTATTCTATTCTATTCTATTCTATTCTATTCTATTCTATTCTATTCTATTCTATTCTATTCTATTCTATTCTATTCTATTCTATTCTATTCTATTCTATTCTATTCTATTCTATTCTATTCTATTCTATTCTATTCTATTCTATTCTATTCTATTCTATTCTATTCTATTCTATTCTATTCTATTCTATTCTATTCTATTCTATTCTATTCTATTCTATTCTATTCTATTCTATTCTATTCTATTCTATTCTATTCTATTCTATTCTATTCTATTCTATTCTATTCTATTCTATTCTATTCTATTCTGTTCTATTCTATTCTATTCTATTCTATTCTATTCTATTCTATTCTATTCTATTCTATTCTATTCTATTCTATTCTATTCTATTCTATTCTATTCTATTCTATTCTATTCTATTCTATTCTATTCTATTCTATTCTATTCTATTCTATTCTATTCTATTCTATTCTATTCTATTCTATTCTATTCTATTCTATTCTATTCTATTCTATTCTATTCTATTCTATTCTATTCTATTCTATTCTATTCTATTCTATTCTATTCTATTCTATTCTATTCTATTCTATTCTATTCTATTCTATTCTATTCTATTCTATTCTATTCTATTCTATTCTATTCTATTCTATTCTATTCTATTCTATTCTATTCTATTCTATTCTATTCTATTCTATTCTATTCTATTCTATTCTATTCTATTCTATTCTATTCTATTCTATTCTATTCTATTCTATTCTATTCTATTCTATTCTATTCTATTCTATTCTATTCTATTCTATTCTATTCTATTCTATTCTATTCTATTCTATTCTATTCTATTCTATTCTATTCTATTCTATTCTATTCTATTCTATTCTATTCTATTCTATTCTATTCTAGTCTATTCTATTCTATTCTATTCTATTCTATTCTATTCTATTCTATTCTATTCTATTCTATTCTATTCTATTCTATTCTATTCTATTCTATTCTATTCTATTCTATTCTATTCTATTCTATTCTATTCTATTCTATTCTATTCTATTCTATTCTATTCTATTCTATTCTATTCTATTCTATTCTATTCTATTCTATTCTATTCTATTCTATTCTATTCTATTCTATTCTATTCTATTCTATTCTATTCTATTCTATTCTATTCTATTCTATTCTATTCTATTCTATTCTATTCTATTCTATTCTATTCTATTCTATAGAATAGAATAGAATAGAATAGAATAGAATATAATAGAATAGAATAGAATAGAATAGAATAGAATAGAATAGAATAGAATAGAATAGAATAGAATAGAATAGAATAGAATAGAATAGAATAGAATAGAATAGAATAGAATAGAATAGAATAGAATAGAATAGAATAGAATAGAATAGAATAGAATAGAATAGAATAGAATAGAATAGAATAGAATAGAATAGAATAGAATAGAATAGAATAGAATAGAATAGAATAGAATAGAATAGAATAGAATAGAATAGAATAGAATAGAATAGAATAGAATAGAATAGAATAGAATAGAATAGAATAGAATAGAATAGAATAGAATAGAATAGAATAGAATAGAATAGAATAGAATAGAATAGAATAGAATAGAATAGAATAGAATAGAATAGAATAGAATAGAATAGAATAGAATAGAATAGAATAGAATAGAATAGAATAGAATAGAATAGAATAGAATAGAATAGAATAGAATAGAATAGAATAGAATAGAATAGAATAGAATAGAATAGAATAGAATAGAATAGAATAGAATAGAATAGAATAGAATAGAATAGAATAGAATAGAATAGAATAGAATAGAATAGAATAGAATAGAATAGAATAGAATAGAATAGAATAGAATAGAATAGAATAGAATAGAATAGAATAGAATAGAATAGAATAGAATAGAATAGAATAGAATAGAATAGAATAGAATAGAATAGAATAGAATAGAATAGAATAGAATAGAATAGAATAGAATAGAATAGAATAGAATAGAATAGAATAGAATAGAATAGAATAGAATAGAATAGAATAGAATAGAATAGAATAGAATAGAATAGAATAGAATAGAATAGAATAGAATAGAATAGAATAGAATAGAATAGAATAGAATAGAATAGAATAGAATAGAATAGAATAGAATAGAATAGAATAGAATAGAATAGAATAGAATAGAATAGAATAGAATAGAATAGAATAGAATAGAATAGAATAGAATAGAATAGAATAGAATAGAATAGAATAGAATAGAATAGAATAGAATAGAATAGAATAGAATAGAATAGAATAGAATAGAATAGAATAGAATAGAATAGAATAGAATAGAATAGAATAGAATATAATAGAATAGAATAGAATAGAATAGAATAGAATAGAATAGAATAGAATAGAATAGAATAGAATAGAATAGAATAGAATAGAATAGAATAGAATAGAATAGAATAGAATAGAATAGAATAGAATAGAATAGAATAGAATAGAATAGAATAGAATAGAATAGAATAGAATAGAATAGAATAGAATAGAATAGAATAGAATAGAATAGAATAGAATAGAATAGAATAGAATAGAATAGAATAGAATAGAATAGAATAGAATAGAATAGAATAGAATAGAATAGAATAGAATAGAATAGAATAGAATAGAATAGAATAGAATAGAATAGAATAGAATAGAATAGAATAGAATAGAATAGAATAGAATAGAATAGAATAGAATAGAATAGAATAGAATAGAACAGAATAGAATAGAATAGAATAGAATAGAATAGAATAGAATAGAATAGAATAGAATAGAATAGAATAGAATAGAATAGAATAGAATAGAATAGAATAGAATAGAATAGAATAGAATAGAATAGAATAGAATAGAATAGAATAGAATAGAATAGAATAGAATAGAATAGAATAGAATAGAATAGAATAGAATAGAATAGAATAGAATAGAATAGAATAGAATAGAATAGAATAGAATAGAATAGAATAGAATAGAATAGAATAGAATAGAATAGAATAGAATAGAATAGAATAGAATAGAATAGAATAGAATAGAATAGAATAGAATAGAATAGAATAGAATAGAATAGAATAGAATAGAATAGAATAGAATAGAATAGAATAGAATAGAATAGAATAGAATAGAATAGAATAGAATAGAATAGAATAGAATAGAATAGAATAGAATAGAATAGAATAGAATAGAATAGAATAGAATAGAATAGAATAGAATAGAATAGAATAGAATAGAATAGAATAGAATAGAATAGAATAGAATAGAATAGAATAGAATAGAATAGAATAGAATAGAATAGAATAGAATAGAATAGAATAGAATAGAATAGAATAGAATAGAATAGAATAGAATAGAATAGAATAGAATAGAATAGAATAGAATAGAATAGAATAGAATAGAATAGAATAGAATAGAATAGAATAGAATAGAATAGAATAGAATAGAATAGAATAGAATAGAATAGAATAGAATAGAATAGAATAGAATAGAATAGAATAGAATAGAATAGAATAGAATAGAATAGAATAGAATAGAATAGAATAGAATAGAATAGAATAGAATAGAATAGAATAGAATAGAATAGAATAGAATAGAATAGAATAGAATAGAATAGAATAGAATAGAATAGAATAGAATAGAATAGAATAGAATAGAATAGAATAGAATAGAATAGAATAGAATAGAATAGAATAGAATAGAATAGAATAGAATAGAATAGAATAGAATAGAATAGAATAGAATAGAATAGAATAGAATAGAATAGAATAGAATAGAATAGAATAGAATAGAATAGAATAGAATAGAATAGAATAGAATAGAATAGAATAGAATAGAATAGAATAGAATAGAATAGAATAGAATAGAATAGAATAGAATAGAATAGAATAGAATAGAATAGAATAGAATAGAATAGAATAGAATAGAATAGAATAGAATAGAATAGAATAGAATAGAATAGAATAGAATAGAATAGAATAGAATAGAATAGAATAGAATAGAATAGAATAGAATAGAATAGAATAGAATAGAATAGAATAGAATAGAATAGAATAGAATAGAATAGAATAGAATAGAATAGAATAGAATAGAATAGAATAGAATAGAATAGAATAGAATAGAATAGAATAGAATAGAATAGAATAGAATAGAATAGAATAGAATAGAATAGAATAGAATAGAATAGAATAGAATAGAATAGAATAGAATAGAATAGAATAGAATAGAATAGCATAGAATAGAATAGAATAGAATAGAATAGAATAGAATAGAATAGAATAGAATAGAATAGAATAGAATAGAATAGAATAGAATAGAATAGAATAGAATAGAATAGAATAGAATAGAATAGAATAGAATAGAATAGAATAGAATAGAATAGAATAGAATAGAATAGAATAGAATAGAATAGAATAGAATAGAATAGAATAGAATAGAATAGAATAGAATAGAATAGAATAGAATAGAATAGAATAGAATAGAATAGAATAGAATAGAATAGAATAGAATAGAATAGAATAGAATAGAATAGAATAGAATAGAATAGAATAGAATAGAATAGAATAGAATAGAATAGAATAGAATAGAATAGAATAGAATAGAATAGAATAGAATAGAATAGAATAGAATAGAATAGAATAGAATAGAATAGAATAGAATAGAATAGAATAGAATAGAATAGAATAGAATAGAATAGAATAGAATAGAATAGAATAGAATAGAATAGAATAGAATAGAATAGAATAGAATAGAATAGAATAGAATAGAATAGAATAGAATAGAATAGAATAGAATAGAATAGAATAGAATAGAATAGAATAGAATAGAATAGAATAGAATAGAATAGAATAGAATAGAATAGAATAGAATAGAATAGAATAGAATAGAATAGAATAGAATAGAATAGAATAGAATAGAATAGAATAGAATAGAATAGAATAGAATAGAATAGAATAGAATAGAATAGAATAGAATAGAATAGAATAGAATAGAATAGAATAGAATAGAATAGAATAGAATAGAATAGAATAGAATAGAATAGAATAGAATAGAATAGAATAGAATAGAATAGAATAGAATAGAATAGAATAGAATAGAATAGAATAGAATAGAATAGAATAGAATAGAATAGAATAGAATAGAATAGAATAGAATAGAATAGAATAGAATAGAATAGAATAGAATAGAATAGAATAGAATAGAATAGAATAGAATAGAATAGAATAGAATAGAATAGAATAGAATAGAATAGAATAGAATAGAATAGAATAGAATAGAATAGAATAGAATAGAATAGAATAGAATAGAATAGAATAGAATAGAATAGAATAGAATAGAATAGAATAGAATAGAATAGAATAGAATAGAATAGAATAGAATAGAATAGAATAGAATAGAATAGAATAGAATAGAATAGAATAGAATAGAATAGAATAGAATAGAATAGAATAGAATAGAATAGAATAGAATAGAATAGAATAGAATAGAATAGAATAGAATAGAATAGAATAGAATAGAATAGAATAGAATAGAATAGAATAGAATAGAATAGAATAGAATAGAATAGAATAGAATAGAATAGAATAGAATAGAATAGAATAGAATAGAATAGAATAGAATAGAATAGAATAGAATAGAATAGAATAGAATAGAATAGAATAGAATAGAATAGAATAGAATAGAATAGAATTAGAATAGAATAGAATAGAATAGAATAGATAGAATAGAATAGAATAGAATAGAATAGAATAGAATAGAATAGAATAGAATAGAATAGAATAGAATAGAATAGAATAGAATAGAATAGAATAGAATAGAATAGAATAGAATAGAATAGAATAGAATAGAAATAGAATAGAATAGAATAGAATAGAATAGAATAGAATAGAATAGAATAGAATAGAATAGAATAGAATAGAATAGAATAGAATAGAATAGAATAGAATAGAATAGAATAGAATAGAATAGAATAGAATAGAATAGAATAGAATAGAATAGAATAGAATAGAATAGAATAGAAATAGAATAGAATAGAATAGAATAGAATAGAATAGAATAGAATAGAATAGAATAGAATAGAATAGAATAGAATAGAATAGAATAGAATAGAATAGAATAGAATAGAATAGAATAGAATAGAATAGAATAGAATAGAATAGAATAGAATAGAATAGAATAGAATAGAATAGAATAGAATAGAATAGAATAGAATAGAATAGAATAGAATAGAATAGAATAGAATAGAAATAGAATAGAATAGAATAGAATAGAATAGAATAGAATAGAATAGAATAGAATAGAATAGAATAGAATAGAATAGAATAGAATAGAATAGAATAGAATAGAATAGAATAGAATAGAATAGAATAGAATAGAATAGAATAGAATAGAATAGAATAGAATAGAATAGAATAGAATAGAATAGAATAGAATAGAATAGAATAGAATAGAATAGAATAGAATAGAATAGAATAGAATAGAATAGAATAGAATAGAATAGAATAGAATAGAATAGAATAGTATAGAATAGAATAGAATAGAATAGAATAGAATAGAATAGAATAGAATAGAATAGAATAGAATAGAATAGAATAGAATAGAATAGAATAGAATAGAATAGAATAGAATAGAATAGAATAGAATAGAATAGAATAGAATAGAATAGAATAGAATAGAATAGAATAGAATAGAATAGAATAGAATAGAATAGAATAGAATAGAATAGAATAGAATAGAATAGAATAGAATAGAATAGAATAGAATAGAATAGAATAGAATAGAATAGAATAGAATAGAATAGAATAGAATAGAATAGAATAGAATAGAATAGAATAGAATAGAATAGAATAGAATAGAATAGAATAGAATAGAATAGAATAGAATAGAATAGAATAGAATAGAATAGAATAGAATAGAATAGAATAGAATAGAATAGAATAGAATAGAATAGAATAGAATAGAATAGAATAGAATAGAATAGAATAGAATAGAATAGAATAGAATAGAATAGAATAGAATAGAATAGAATAGAATAGAATAGAATAGAATAGAATAGAATAGAATAGAATAGAATAGAATAGAATAGAATAGAATAGAATAGAATAGAATAGAATAGAATAGAATAGAATAGAATAGAATAGAATAGAATAGAATAGAATAGAATAGAATAGAATAGAATAGAATAGAATAGAATAGAATAGAATAGAATAGAATAGAATAGAATAGAATAGAATAGAATAGAATAGAATAGAATAGAATAGAATAGAATAGAATAGAATAGAATAGAATAGAATAGAATAGAATAGAATAGAATAGAATAGAATAGAATAGAATAGAATAGAATAGAATAGAATAGAATAGAATAGAATAGAATAGAATAGAATAGAATAGAATAGAATAGAATAGAATAGAATAGAATAGAATAGAATAGAATAGAATAGAATAGAATAGAATAGAATAGAATAGAATAGAATAGAATAGAATAGAATAGAATAGAATAGAATAGAATAGAATAGAATAGAATAGAATAGAATAGAATAGAATAGAATAGAATAGAATAGAATAGAATAGAATAGAATAGAATAGAATAGAATAGAATAGAATAGAATAGAATAGAATAGAATAGAATAGAATAGAATAGAATAGAATAGAATAGAATAGAATAGAATAGAATAGAATAGAATAGAATAGAATAGAATAGAATAGAATAGAATAGAATAGAATAGAATAGAATAGAATAGAATAGAATAGAATAGAATAGAATAGAATAGAATAGAATAGAATAGAATAGAATAGAATAGAATAGAATAGAATAGAATAGAATAGAATAGAATAGAATAGAATAGAATAGAATAGAATAGAATAGAATAGAATAGAATAGAATAGAATAGAATAGAATAGAATAGAATAGAATAGAATAGAATAGAATAGAATAGAATAGAATAGAATAGAATAGAATAGAATAGAATAGAATAGAATAGAATAGAATAGAATAGAATAGAATAGAATAGAATAGAATAGAATAGAATAGAATAGAATAGAATAGAATAGAATAGAATAGAATAGAATAGAATAGAATAGAATAGAATAGAATAGAATAGAATAGAATAGAATAGAATAGAATAGAATAGAATAGAATAGAATAGAATAGAATAGAATAGAATAGAATAGAATAGAATAGAATAGAATAGAATAGAATAGAATAGAATAGAATAGAATAGAATAGAATAGAATAGAATAGAATAGAATAGAATAGAATAGAATAGAATAGAATAGAATAGAATAGAATAGAATAGAATAGAATAGAATAGAATAGAATAGAATAGAATAGAATAGAATAGAATAGAATAGAATAGAATAGAATAGAATAGAATAGAATAGAATAGAATAGAATAGAATAGAATAGAATAGAATAGAATAGAATAGAATAGAATAGAATAGAATAGAATAGAATAGAATAGAATAGAATAGAATAGAATAGAATAGAATAGAATAGAATAGAATAGAATAGAATAGAATAGAATAGAATAGAATAGAATAGAATAGAATAGAATAGAATAGAATAGAATAGAATAGAATAGAATAGAATAGAATAGAATAGAATAGAATAGAATAGAATAGAATAGAATAGAATAGAATAGAATAGAATAGAATAGAATAGAATAGAATAGAATAGAATAGAATAGAATAGAATAGAATAGAATAGAATAGAATAGAATAGAATAGAATAGAATAGAATAGAATAGAATAGAATAGAATAGAATAGAATAGAATAGAATAGAATAGAATAGAATAGAATAGAATAGAATAGAATAGAATAGAATAGAATAGAATAGAATAGAATAGAATAGAATAGAATAGAATAGAATAGAATAGAATAGAATAGAATAGAATAGAATAGAATAGAATAGAATAGAATAGAATAGAATAGAATAGAATAGAATAGAATAGAATAGAATAGAATAGAATAGAATAGAATAGAATAGAATAGAATAGAATAGAATAGAATAGAATAGAATAGAATAGAATAGAATAGAATAGAATAGAATAGAATAGAATAGAATAGAATAGAATAGAATAGAATAGAATAGAATAGAATAGAATAGAATAGAATAGAATAGAATAGAATAGAATAGAATAGAATAGAATAGAATAGAATAGAATAGAATAGAATAGAATAGAATAGAATAGAATAGAATAGAATAGAATAGAATAGAATAGAATAGAATAGAATAGAATAGAATAGAATAGAATAGAATAGAATAGAATAGAATAGAATAGAATAGAATAGAATAGAATAGAATAGAATAGAATAGAATAGAATAGAATAGAATAGAATAGAATAGAATAGAATAGAATAGAATAGAATAGAATAGAATAGAATAGAATAGAATAGAATAGAATAGAATAGAATAGAATAGAATAGAATAGAATAGAATAGAATAGAATAGAATAGAATAGAATAGAATAGAATAGAATAGAATAGAATAGAATAGAATAGAATAGAATAGAATAGAATAGAATAGAATAGAATAGAATAGAATAGAATAGAATAGAATAGAATAGAATAGAATAGAATAGAATAGAATAGAATAGAATAGAATAGAATAGAATAGAATAGAATAGAATAGAATAGAATAGAATAGAATAGAATAGAATAGAATAGAATAGAATAGAATAGAATAGAATAGAATAGAATAGAATAGAATAGAATAGAATAGAATAGAATAGAATAGAATAGAATAGAATAGAATAGAATAGAATAGAATAGAATAGAATAGAATAGAATAGAATAGAATAGAATAGAATAGAATAGAATAGAATAGAATAGAATAGAATAGAATAGAATAGAATAGAATAGAATAGAATAGAATAGAATAGAATAGAATAGAATAGAATAGAATAGAATAGAATAGAATAGAATAGAATAGAATAGAATAGAATAGAATAGAATAGAATAGAATAGAATAGAATAGAATAGAATAGAATAGAATAGAATAGAATAGAATAGAATAGAATAGAATAGAATAGAATAGAATAGAATAGAATAGAATAGAATAGAATAGAATAGAATAGAATAGAATAGAATAGAATAGAATAGAATAGAATAGAATAGAATAGAATAGAATAGAATAGAATAGAATAGAATAGAATAGAATAGAATAGAATAGAATAGAATAGAATAGAATAGAATAGAATAGAATAGAATAGAATAGAATAGAATAGAATAGAATAGAATAGAATAGAATAGAATAGAATAGAATAGAATAGAATAGAATAGAATAGAATAGAATAGAATAGAATAGAATAGAATAGAATAGAATAGAATAGAATAGACTAGAATAGAATAGAATAGAATAGAATAGAATAGAATAGAATAGAATAGAATAGAATAGAATAGAATAGAATAGAATAGAATAGAATAGAATAGAATAGAATAGAATAGAATAGAATAGAATAGAATAGAATAGAATAGAATAGAATAGAATAGAATAGAATAGAATAGAATAGAATAGAATAGAATAGAATAGAATAGAATAGAATAGAATAGAATAGAATAGAATAGAATAGAATAGAATAGAATAGAATAGAATAGAATAGAATAGAATAGAATAGAATAGAATAGAATAGAATAGAATAGAATAGAATAGAATAGAATAGAATAGAATAGAATAGAATAGAATAGAATAGAATAGAATAGAATAGAATAGAATAGAATAGAATAGAATAGAATAGAATAGAATAGAATAGAATAGAATAGAATAGAATAGAATAGAATAGAATAGAATAGAATAGAATAGAATAGAATAGAATAGAATAGAATAGAATAGAATAGAATAGAATAGAATAGAATAGAATAGAATAGAATAGAATAGAATAGAATAGAATAGAATAGAATAGAATAGAATAGAATAGAATAGAATAGAATAGAATAGAATAGAATAGAATAGAATAGAATAGAATAGAATAGAATAGAATAGAATAGAATAGAATAGAATAGAATAGAATAGAATAGAATAGAATAGAATAGAATAGAATAGAATAGAATAGAATAGAATAGAATAGAATAGAATAGAATAGAATAGAATAGAATAGAATAGAATAGAATAGAATAGAATAGAATAGAATAGAATAGAATAGAATAGAATAGAATAGAATAGAATAGAATAGAATAGAATAGAATAGAATAGAATAGAATAGAATAGAATAGAATAGAATAGAATAGAATAGAATAGAATAGAATAGAATAGAATAGAATAGAATAGAATAGAATAGAATAGAATAGAATAGAATAGAATAGAATAGAATAGAATAGAATAGAATAGAATAGAATAGAATAGAATAGAATAGAATAGAATAGAATAGAATAGAATAGAATAGAATAGAATAGAATAGAATAGAATAGAATAGAATAGAATAGAATAGAATAGAATAGAATAGAATAGAATAGAATAGAATAGAATAGAATAGAATAGAATAGAATAGAATAGAATAGAATAGAATAGAATAGAATAGAATAGAATAGAATAGAATAGAATAGAATAGAATAGAATAGAATAGAATAGAATAGAATAGAATAGAATAGAATAGAATAGAATAGAATAGAATAGAATAGAATAGAATAGAATAGAATAGAATAGAATAGAATAGAATAGAATAGAATAGAATAGAATAGAATAGAATAGAATAGAATAGAATAGAATAGAATAGAATAGAATAGAATAGAATAGAATAGAATAGAATAGAATAGAATAGAATAGAATAGAATAGAATAGAATAGAATAGAATAGAATAGAATAGAATAGAATAGAATAGAATAGAATAGAATAGAATAGAATAGAATAGAATAGAATAGAATAGAATAGAATAGAATAGAATAGAATAGAATAGAATAGAATAGAATAGAATAGAATAGAATAGAATAGAATAGAATAGAATAGAATAGAATAGAATAGAATAGAATAGAATAGAATAGAATAGAATAGAATAGAATAGAATAGAATAGAATAGAATAGAATAGAATAGAATAGAATAGAATAGAATAGAATAGAATAGAATAGAATAGAATAGAATAGAATAGAATAGAATAGAATAGAATAGAATAGAATAGAATAGAATAGAATAGAATAGAATAGAATAGAATAGAATAGAATAGAATAGAATAGAATAGAATAGAATAGAATAGAATAGAATAGAATAGAATAGAATAGAATAGAATAGAATAGAATAGAATAGAATAGAATAGAATAGAATAGAATAGAATAGAATAGAATAGAATAGAATAGAATAGAATAGAATAGAATAGAATAGAATAGAATAGAATAGAATAGAATAGAATAGAATAGAATAGAATAGAATAGAATAGAATAGAATAGAATAGAATAGAATAGAATAGAATAGAATAGAATAGAATAGAATAGAATAGAATAGAATAGAATAGAATAGAATAGAATAGAATAGAATAGAATAGAATAGAATAGAATAGAATAGAATAGAATAGAATAGAATAGAATAGAATAGAATAGAATAGAATAGAATAGAATAGAATAGAATAGAATAGAATAGAATAGAATAGAATAGAATAGAATAGAATAGAATAGAATAGAATAGAATAGAATAGAATAGAATAGAATAGAATAGAATAGAATAGAATAGAATAGAATAGAATAGAATAGAATAGAATAGAATAGAATAGAATAGAATAGAATAGAATAGAATAGAATAGAATAGAATAGAATAGAATAGAATAGAATAGAATAGAATAGAATAGAATAGAATAGAATAGAATAGAATAGAATAGAATAGAATAGAATAGAATAGAATAGAATAGAATAGAATAGAATAGAATAGAATAGAATAGAATAGAATAGAATAGAATAGAATAGAATAGAATAGAATAGAATAGAATAGAATAGAATAGAATAGAATAGAATAGAATAGAATAGAATAGAATAGAATAGAATAGAATAGAATAGAATAGAATAGAATAGAATAGAATAGAATAGAATAGAATAGAATAGAATAGAATAGAATAGAATAGAATAGAATAGAATAGAATAGAATAGAATAGAATAGAATAGAATAGAATAGAATAGAATAGAATAGAATAGAATAGAATAGAATAGAATAGAATAGAATAGAATAGAATAGAATAGAATAGAATAGAATAGAATAGAATAGAATAGAATAGAATAGAATAGAATAGAATAGAATAGAATAGAATAGAATAGAATAGAATAGAATAGAATAGAATAGAATAGAATAGAATAGAATAGAATAGAATAGAATAGAATAGAATAGAATAGAATAGAATAGAATAGAATAGAATAGAATAGAATAGAATAGAATAGAATAGAATAGAATAGAATAGAATAGAATAGAATAGAATAGAATAGAATAGAATAGAATAGAATAGAATAGAATAGAATAGAATAGAATAGAATAGAATAGAATAGAATAGAATAGAATAGAATAGAATAGAATAGAATAGAATAGAATAGAATAGAATAGAATAGAATAGAATAGAATAGAATAGAATAGAATAGAATAGAATAGAATAGAATAGAATAGAATAGAATAGAATAGAATAGAATAGAATAGAATAGAATAGAATAGAATAGAATAGAATAGAATAGAATAGAATAGAATAGAATAGAATAGAATAGAATAGAATAGAATAGAATAGAATAGAATAGAATAGAATAGAATAGAATAGAATAGAATAGAATAGAATAGAATAGAATAGAATAGAATAGAATAGAATAGAATAGAATAGAATAGAATAGAATAGAATAGAATAGAATAGAATAGAATAGAATAGAATAGAATAGAATAGAATAGAATAGAATAGAATAGAATAGAATAGAATAGAATAGAATAGAATAGAATAGAATAGAATAGAATAGAATAGAATAGAATAGAATAGAATAGAATAGAATAGAATAGAATAGAATAGAATAGAATAGAATAGAATAGAATAGAATAGAATAGAATAGAATAGAATAGAATAGAATAGAATAGAATAGAATAGAATAGAATAGAATAGAATAGAATAGAATAGAATAGAATAGAATAGAATAGAATAGAATAGAATAGAATAGAATAGAATAGAATAGAATAGAATAGAATAGAATAGAATAGAATAGAATAGAATAGAATAGAATAGAATAGAATAGAATAGAATAGAATAGAATAGAATAGAATAGAATAGAATAGAATAGAATAGAATAGAATAGAATAGAATAGAATAGAATAGAATAGAATAGAATAGAATAGAATAGAATAGAATAGAATAGAATAGAATAGAATAGAATAGAATAGAATAGAATAGAATAGAATAGAATAGAATAGAATAGAATAGAATAGAATAGAATAGAATAGAATAGAATAGAATAGAATAGAATAGAATAGAATAGAATAGAATAGAATAGAATAGAATAGAATAGAATAGAATAGAATAGAATAGAATAGAATAGAATAGAATAGAATAGAATAGAATAGAATAGAATAGAATAGAATAGAATAGAATAGAATAGAATAGAATAGAATAGAATAGAATAGAATAGAATAGAATAGAATAGAATAGAATAGAATAGAATAGAATAGAATAGAATAGAATAGAATAGAATAGAATAGAATAGAATAGAATAGAATAGAATAGAATAGAATAGAATAGAATAGAATAGAATAGAATAGAATAGAATAGAATAGAATAGAATAGAATAGAATAGAATAGAATAGAATAGAATAGAATAGAATAGAATAGAATAGAATAGAATAGAATAGAATAGAATAGAATAGAATAGAATAGAATAGAATAGAATAGAATAGAATAGAATAGAATAGAATAGAATAGAATAGAATAGAATAGAATAGAATAGAATAGAATAGAATAGAATAGAATAGAATAGAATAGAATAGAATAGAATAGAATAGAATAGAATAGAATAGAATAGAATAGAATAGAATAGAATAGAATAGAATAGAATAGAATAGAATAGAATAGAATAGAATAGAATAGAATAGAATAGAATAGAATAGAATAGAATAGAATAGAATAGAATAGAATAGAATAGAATAGAATAGAATAGAATAGAATAGAATAGAATAGAATAGAATAGAATAGAATAGAATAGAATAGAATAGAATAGAATAGAATAGAATAGAATAGAATAGAATAGAATAGAATAGAATAGAATAGAATAGAATAGAATAGAATAGAATAGAATAGAATAGAATAGAATAGAATAGAATAGAATAGAATAGAATAGAATAGAATAGAATAGAATAGAATAGAATAGAATAGAATAGAATAGAATAGAATAGAATAGAATAGAATAGAATAGAATAGAATAGAATAGAATAGAATAGAATAGAATAGAATAGAATAGAATAGAATAGAATAGAATAGAATAGAATAGAATAGAATAGAATAGAATAGAATAGAATAGAATAGAATAGAATAGAATAGAATAGAATAGAATAGAATAGAATAGAATAGAATAGAATAGAATAGAATAGAATAGAATAGAATAGAATAGAATAGAATAGAATAGAATAGAATAGAATAGAATAGAATAGAATAGAATAGAATAGAATAGAATAGAATAGAATAGAATAGAATAGAATAGAATAGAATAGAATAGAATAGAATAGAATAGAATAGAATAGAATAGAATACAATAGAATAGAATAGAATAGAATAGAATAGAATAGAATAGAATAGAATAGAATAGAATAGAATAGAATAGAATAGAATAGAATAGAATAGAATAGAATAGAATAGAATAGAATAGAATAGAATAGAATAGAATAGAATAGAATAGAATAGAATAGAATAGAATAGAATAGAATAGAATAGAATAGAATAGAATAGAATAGAATAGAATAGAATAGAATAGAATAGAATAGAATAGAATAGAATAGAATAGAATAGAATAGAATAGAATAGAATAGAATAGAATAGAATAGAATAGAATAGAATAGAATAGAATAGAATAGAATAGAATAGAATAGAATAGAATAGAATAGAATAGAATAGAATAGAATAGAATAGAATAGAATAGAATAGAATAGAATAGAATAGAATAGAATAGAATAGAATAGAATAGAATAGAATAGAATAGAATAGAATAGAATAGAATAGAATAGAATAGAATAGAATAGAATAGAATAGAATAGAATAGAATAGAATAGAATAGAATAGAATAGAATAGAATAGAATAGAATAGAATAGAATAGAATAGAATAGAATAGAATAGAATAGAATAGAATAGAATAGAATAGAATAGAATAGAATAGAATAGAATAGAATAGAATAGAATAGAATAGAATAGAATAGAATAGAATAGAATAGAATAGAATAGAATAGAATAGAATAGAATAGAATAGAATAGAATAGAATAGAATAGAATAGAATAGAATAGAATAGAATAGAATAGAATAGAATAGAATAGAATAGAATAGAATAGAATAGAATAGAATAGAATAGAATAGAATAGAATAGAATAGAATAGAATAGAATAGAATAGGAATAGAATAGAATAGAATTAGGAATAGAAGAATAGAATAGAATAGATATAGAATTAGAATAGATAGAATGAGAATAGAATAGAATAGAATAGAATAGAATAGAAATAGAATAGAAATAGAATAGGAATAGAATAGAATAGAATAGAATAGAATAGAATAGAACTAGTAATATAGAATAGAATAGAATAGAATAGAATAGAATAGAATAGAATAGAATAGAATAGATAAAGAATAGAATAGAATAGAATAGAATAGAATAGAATAGAATAGATAGATAGAATAGAATAGAATAGAATAGAATAGAATAGAATAGAATAGAATAGAATAGAATAGAATAGAATAAGAATAGAATAGAATAGAATAGAATAGAATAGAATAGAATAGATAGAATAGATAGAATAGAATAGAATAGAATAGAATAGAATAGAATAGAATAGAATAGAATAGAATAGAATAGAATAGAATAGATATAGAATAGAATAGAATAGAATAGAATAGAATAGAATAGATAGAATAGAATAGAATAGAATAGAATAGAATAGAATAGAATAGAATAGAATAGAATAGAATAGAATAGAATAGAATAGAATAGAATAGAACTAGAATAGAATAGAATAGAAGAATAGAATAGAATAGAATAGCAATAGAATAGAATAGAATAGAATAGAATAGAATAGAATAGAATAGAATAGAATAGAATAGAATAGAATAGAATAGAATAGAATAGAATAGAATAGAATAGAATAGAATAGAATAGAATAGAATAGAATAGAATAGAAATAGAATAGAATAGAATAGAATAGAATAGAATAGAATAGAATAGAATAGAATAGAATAGAATAGAATAGAATAGAATAGAATAGAATAGAATAGAATAGAATAGAATAGAATAGAATAGAATAGAATAGAATAGAATAGAATAGAATAGAATAGATAGAATAGAATAGAAGAATAGAATAGAATAGAATATAGAATAGAATAGAATAGAATAGAATAGAATAGAATAGATAAGAATAGAATAGAATAGAATAGAATAGAATAGAATAGAATAGAATAGAATAGAATAGAATAGAATAGAATAGAATAGAATAGATAAGAATAGAATAGATAAGAATAGAATAGAATAGAATAGAATAGAATAGAATAGAATAGAATAGAATAGAATAGAATAGAATAGAATAGAATAGAATAGAATAGAATAGAATAGAATAGATAGAATAGATAGAATAGAATAGAATAGAATAGAATAGAATAGAATAGAATAGAATAGCATAGAATAGAATAGAATAGATAGAATAGAATAGAATAGAATAGAATAGAATAGAATAGAATAGAATGAATAGAAATAGAATAGAATAGATAGAATAGAAATAGAATAGAATAGAATAGAATAGAATAGAATAGAATAGAATAGAATAGAATAGAATAGAATAGAATAGAAATAGAATAGAATAGAATAGAATAGAATAGATAGAATAGAATAGAATAGAATAGAGAATAGAATAGAATAGAATAGAATAGAATAGAATAGAATAGAATAGAATAGAATTAGAATAGATAGAATAGAATAGAATAGAATAGAATAGAATAGAATAGAATAGAATAGAATAGAAGAATAGAATAGAATAGAAATAGAATAGAATAGAATAATAGAATAGAATAGAATAGAATAGAATAGAATAGAATAGAATAGAATAGAATAGAATAGAATAGAATAGAATAGAATAGAATAGAATAGAATAGATAGAATAGAATAGAATAGAATAGAATAGAATAGAATAGAATAGAATAGAATAGAAGAATAGAATAGAATAGAATAGAATAGAATAGAATAGAATAGAATAGAATAGAATAGAATAGAATAGAATAGAATAGAATAGAATAGAATAGAATAGAATAGAATAGAATAGAATAGAATAGAATAGAATAGAATAGAATAGAATAGAATAGATAGAATAGAATAGAATAGAATAGAATAGAATAGAATAGAATAGAATAGAATAGAATAGAATAGAATAGAATAGAATAGAATAGAATAGAATAGAATAGAATAGAATAGAATAGAATAGAATAGAATAGAATAGAATAGATAGAATAGAATAGAATAGAATAGAATAGAATAGAATAGAATAGAATAGAATAGAATAGAATAGATAGAATAGAATAGAATAGAATAGAATAGAATAGAATAGAATAGAATAGAATAGAATAGAATAGAATTAGAATAGAATAGAATAGAATAGAATAGAATAGATATAGAATAGAATAGAATAGAATAGAATAGAATAGAATAGAATAGAATAGAATAGATGAATAGAATAGAATAGAATAGAATAGAATAGAATAGAATAGAATAGAATAGAATAGAATAGAATAGAATAGAATAGAATAGAATAGAATAGAATGAATAGAATAGAATAGAATAGAATAGAAATAGAATAGAATAGAATAGAATTAGATAGAATAGAATATAGAATAGAATAGAATAGAATAGATAGAATAGAATAGAATAGAATAGAATAGAATAGAATAGAATAGAATAGAATAGAATAAGATAGAATAGAATAGAATAGAATAGAATAGAATAGAATAGAATAGAATAGATTGAATAGAATAGAATAGAATAGAATAGAAATAGAATAGAATAGATAGAATAGAATAGAATAGAATAGAATGAATAGAATAGAATAGAATAGAATAGAATAGAATAGAATAGAATAGAATAGAATAGAATAGAATTAGAATAGAATAGAATAGAATAGAATAGAATAGAATAGAATAGAATAGAATAGATAGAATAGAATAGAATAGAATAGAATAGAATAGATAGAATAGAATAGATAGAATAGAATAGAATAGAATAGAATAGATTAGAATAGAATAGAATAGAATAGATTAGAATAGAATAGAATAGATAGAATAGAAATAGAATAGAATAGAATTAGAATAGAATAGAATAGAATAGAATAGAATAGAATAGAATAGAATTAATAGAATAGATAGAATAGAATAGAATAGTATAGAATAGAATAGAATAGAATAGAATGAGATAGAATAGAATAGAATAGAATAGAATAGAATAGAATGAATAGAATAGAATAGAATAGAATAGAATAGAATAGAATAGAATAGAATAGAATTAAGAATAGAATAGAATAGAATTAGAATAGAATAGAATAGAATAGAATAGAATAGAATAGAATAGAATAGAATAGAATAGAATAGATAGGAATAGAATAGAATAGATAGAATAGAATAGAATAGAATAGAATAGAATAGAATAGAATAGAATAGAATAGAATAGAATAGAATAGATAGAATAGAATAGAATAGAATAGAATAGAATAGAATAGAATAGAATTAGAATAGAATAGAATAGAATAAGAAATAGAATAGAATAGAATAGAATAGAATAGAATAGAATAGATAGAATAGAATAGAATAGAATAGAATAGAAAAGATAATAGAATAGAATAGAATAGATAGAATAGAATAGATAGAATTAGAATAGAATAG
Organism: Sarcophaga caerulescens; assembly: GCA_927399465.1. Lineage (NCBI taxonomy): Eukaryota > Metazoa > Arthropoda > Insecta > Diptera > Sarcophagidae > Sarcophaga > Sarcophaga caerulescens. The sequence continues at coordinate 27,855 of CAKMJM010000021.1, forward strand.
ATAGATAGAATAGAATAGAATAGAATAGAATAGAATAGAATAGAATAGAATAGAAATAGAATAGAATAGATAGATTAGAATAGAATAGAATAGAATAGAATAGAATAGAATAGAATAGAATAGAATAGAATAGAATAGAATAGAATAGAATAGAATAGAATAGAATAGAATAGAATAGAATAGAATAGAATAGAATAGAATAGAATAGAATAGAATAGAATAGAATAGAATAGAATAGAATAGAATAGAATAGAATAGAATAGAATAGAATAGAATAGAATAGAATAGAATAGAATAGAATAGAATAGAATAGAATAGAATAGAATAGAATAGAATAGAATAGAATAGAATAGAATAGAATAGAATAGAATAGAATAGAATAGAATAGAATAGAATAGAATAGAATAGAATAGAATAGAATAGAATAGAATAGAATAGAATAGAATAGAATAGAATAGAATAGAATAGAATAGAATAGAATAGAATAGAATAGAATCGAATAGAATAGAATAGAATAGAATAGAATAGAATAGAATAGAATAGAATAGAATAGAATAGAATAGAATAGAATAGAATAGAATAGAATAGAATAGAATAGAATAGAATAGAATAGAATAGAATAGAATAGAATAGAATAGAATAGAATAGAATAGAATAGAATAGAATAGAATAGAATAGAATAGAATAGAATAGAATAGAATAGAATAGAATAGAATAGAATAGAATAGAATAGAATAGAATAGAATAGAATAGAATAGAATAGAATAGAATAGAATAGAATAGAATAGAATAGAATAGAATAGAATAGAATAGAATAGAATAGAATAGAATAGAATAGAATAGAATAGAATAGAATAGAATAGAATAGAATAGAATAGAATAGAATAGAATAGAATAGAATAGAATAGAATAGAATAGAATAGAATAGAATAGAATAGAATAGAATAGAATAGAATAGAATAGAATAGAATAGAATAGAATAGAATAGAATAGAATAGAATAGAATAGAATAGAATAGAATAGAATAGAATAGAATAGAATAGAATAGAATAGAATAGAATAGAATAGAATAGAATAGAATAGAATAGAATAGAATAGAATAGAATAGAATAGAATAGAATAGAATAGAATAGAATAGAATAGAATAGAATAGAATAGAATAGAATAGAATAGAATAGAATAGAATAGAATAGAATAGAATAGAATAGAATAGAATAGAATAGAATAGAATAGAATAGAATAGAATAGAATAGAATAGAATAGAATAGAATAGAATAGAATAGAATAGAATAGAATAGAATAGAATAGAATAGAATAGAATAGAATAGAATAGAATAGAATAGAATAGAATAGAATAGAATAGAATAGAATAGAATAGAATAGAATAGAATAGAATAGAATAGAATAGAATAGAATAGAATAGAATAGAATAGAATAGAATAGAATAGAATAGAATAGAATAGAATAGAATAGAATAGAATAGAATAGAATAGAATAGAATAGAATAGAATAGAATAGAATAGAATAGAATAGAATAGAATAGAATAGAATAGAATAGAATAGAATAGAATAGAATAGAATAGAATAGAATAGAATAGAATAGAATAGAATAGAATAGAATAGAATAGAATAGAATAGAATAGAATAGAATAGAATAGAATAGAATAGAATAGAATAGAATAGAATAGAATAGAATAGAATAGAATAGAATAGAATAGAATAGAATAGAATAGAATAGAATAGAATAGAATAGAATAGAATAGAATAGAATAGAATAGAATAGAATAGAATAGAATAGAATAGAATAGAATAGAATAGAATAGAATAGAATAGAATAGAATAGAATAGAATAGAATAGAATAGAATAGAATAGAATAGAATAGAATAGAATAGAATAGAATAGAATAGAATAGAATAGAATAGAATAGAATAGAATAGAATAGAATAGAATAGAATAGAATAGAATAGAATAGAATAGAATAGAATAGAATAGAATAGAATAGAATAGAATAGAATAGAATAGAATAGAATAGAATAGAATAGAATAGAATAGAATAGAATAGAATAGAATAGAATAGAATAGAATAGAATAGAATAGAATAGAATAGAATAGAATAGAATAGAATAGAATAGAATAGAATAGAATAGAATAGAATAGAATAGAATAGAATAGAATAGAATAGAATAGAATAGAATAGAATAGAATAGAATAGAATAGAATAGAATAGAATAGAATAGAATAGAATAGAATAGAATAGAATAGAATAGAATAGAATAGAATAGAATAGAATAGAATAGAATAGAATAGAATAGAATAGAATAGAATAGAATAGAATAGAATAGAATAGAATAGAATAGAATAGAATAGAATAGAATAGAATAGAATAGAATAGAATAGAATAGAATAGAATAGAATAGAATAGAATAGAATAGAATAGAATAGAATAGAATAGAATAGAATAGAATAGAATAGAATAGAATAGAATAGAATAGAATAGAATAGAATAGAATAGAATAGAATAGAATAGAATAGAATAGAATAGAATAGAATAGAATAGAATAGAATAGAATAGAATAGAATAGAATAGAATAGAATAGAATAGAATAGAATAGAATAGAATAGAATAGAATAGAATAGAATAGAATAGAATAGAATAGAATAGAATAGAATAGAATAGAATAGAATAGAATAGAATAGAATAGAATAGAATAGAATAGAATAGAATAGAATAGAATAGAATAGAATAGAATAGAATAGAATAGAATAGAATAGAATAGAATAGAATAGAATAGAATAGAATAGAATAGAATAGAATAGAATAGAATAGAATAGAATAGAATAGAATAGAATAGAATAGAATAGAATAGAATAGAATAGAATAGAATAGAATAGAATAGAATAGAATAGAATAGAATAGAATAGAATAGAATAGAATAGAATAGAATAGAATAGAATAGAATAGAATAGAATAGAATAGAATAGAATAGAATAGAATAGAATAGAATAGAATAGAATAGAATAGAATAGAATAGAATAGAATAGAATAGAATAGAATAGAATAGAATAGAATAGAATAGAATAGAATAGAATAGAATAGAATAGAATAGAATAGAATAGAATAGAATAGAATAGAATAGAATAGAATAGAATAGAATAGAATAGAATAGAATAGAATAGAATAGAATAGAATAGAATAGAATAGAATAGAATAGAATAGAATAGAATAGAATAGAATAGAATAGAATAGAATAGCATAGAATAGAATAGAATAGAATAGAATAGAATAGAATAGAATAGAATAGAATAGAATAGAATAGAATAGAATAGAATAGAATAGAATAGAATAGAATAGAATAGAATAGAATAGAATAGAATAGAATAGAATAGAATAGAATAGAATAGAATAGAATAGAATAGAATAGAATAGAATAGAATAGAATAGAATAGAATAGAATAGAATAGAATAGAATAGAATAGAATAGAATAGAATAGAATAGAATAGAATAGAATAGAATAGAATAGAATAGAATAATAGAATAGAATAGAATAGAATAGAATAGAATAGAATTGAATAGAATAGAATAGAATAGAATAGAATAGAATAGAATAGAATAGAATAGAATAGAATAGAATAGAATAGAATAGAATAGAATAGAATAGAATAGAATAGAATAGAATAGAATAGAATAGAATAGAATAGAATAGAATAGAATAGAATAGAATAGAATAGAATAGAATAGAATAGAATAGAATAGAATAGAATAGAATAGAATAGAATAGAATAGAATAGAATAGAATAGAATAGAATAGAATAGAATAGAATAGAATAGAATAGAATAGAATAGAATAGAATAGAATAGAATAGAATAGAATAGAATAGAATAGAATAGAATAGAATAGAATAGAATAGAATAGAATAGAATAGAATAGAATAGAATAGAATAGAATAGAATAGAATAGAATAGAATAGAATAGAATAGAATAGAATAGAATAGAATAGAATAGAATAGAATAGAATAGAATAGAATAGAATAGAATAGAATAGAATAGAATAGAATAGAATAGAATAGAATAGAATAGAATAGAATAGAATAGAATAGAATAGAATAGAATAGAATAGAATAGAATAGAATAGAATAGAATAGAATAGAATAGAATAGAATAGAATAGAATAGAATAGAATAGAATAGAATAGAATAGAATAGAATAGAATAGAATAGAATAGAATAGAATAGAATAGAATAGAATAGAATAGAATAGAATAGAATAGAATAGAATAGAATAGAATAGAATAGAATAGAATAGAATAGAATAGAATAGAATAGAATAGAATAGAATAGAATAGAATAGAATAGAATAGAATAGAATAGAATAGAATAGAATAGAATAGAATAGAATAGAATAGAATAGAATAGAATAGAATAGAATAGAATAGAATAGAATAGAATAGAATAGAATAGAATAGAATAGAATAGAATAGAATAGAATAGAATAGAATAGAATAGAATAGAATAGAATAGAATAGAATAGAATAGAATAGAATAGAATAGAATAGAATAGAATAGAATAGAATAGAATAGAATAGAATAGAATAGAATAGAATAGAATAGAATAGAATACAATAGAATAGAATAGAATAGAATAGAATAGAATAGAATAGAATAGAATAGAATAGAATAGAATAGAATAGAATAGAATAGAATAGAATAGAATAGAATAGAATAGAATAGAATAGAATAGAATAGAATAGAATAGAATAGAATAGAATAGAATAGAATAGAATAGAATAGAATAGAATAGAATAGAATAGAATAGAATAGAATAGAATAGAATAGAATAGAATAGAATAGAATAGAATAGAATAGAATAGAATAGAATAGAATAGAATAGAATAGAATAGAATAGAATAGAATAGAATAGAATAGAATAGAATAGAATAGAATAGAATAGAATAGAATAGAATAGAATAGAATAGAATAGAATAGAATAGAATAGAATAGAATAGAATAGAATAGAATAGAATAGAATAGAATAGAATAGAATAGAATAGAATAGAATAGAATAGAATAGAATAGAATAGAATAGAATAGAATAGAATAGAATAGAATAGAATAGAATAGAATAGAATAGAATAGAATAGAATAGAATAGAATAGAATAGAATAGAATAGAATAGAATAGAATAGAATAGAATAGAATAGAATAGAATAGAATAGAATAGAATAGAATAGAATAGAATAGAATAGAATAGAATAGAATAGAATAGAATAGAATAGAATAGAATAGAATAGAATAGAATAGAATAGAATAGAATAGAATAGAATAGAATAGAATAGAATAGAATAGAATAGAATAGAATAGAATAGAATAGAATAGAATAGAATAGAATAGAATAGAATAGAATAGAATAGAATAGAATAGAATAGAATAGAATAGAATAGAATAGAATAGAATAGAATAGAATAGAATAGAATAGAATAGAATAGAATAGAATAGAATAGAATAGAATAGAATAGAATAGAATAGAATAGAATAGAATAGAATAGAATAGAATAGAATAGAATAGAATAGAATAGAATAGAATAGAATAGAATAGAATAGAATAGAATAGAATAGAATAGAATAGAATAGAATAGAATAGAATAGAATAGAATAGAATAGAATAGAATAGAATAGAATAGAATAGAATAGAATAGAATAGAATAGAATAGAATAGAATAGAATAGAATAGAATAGAATAGAATAGAATAGAATAGAATAGAATAGAATAGAATAGAATAGAATAGAATAGAATAGAATAGAATAGAATAGAATAGAATAGAATAGAATAGAATAGAATAGAATAGAATAGAATAGAATAGAATAGAATAGAATAGAATAGAATAGAATAGAATAGAATAGAATAGAATAGAATAGAATAGAATAGAATAGAATAGAATAGAATAGAATAGAATAGAATAGAATAGAATAGAATAGAATAGAATAGAATAGAATAGAATAGAATAGAATAGAATAGAATAGAATAGAATAGAATAGAATAGAATAGAATAGAATAGAATAGAATAGAATAGAATAGAATAGAATAGAATAGAATAGAATAGAATAGAATCGAATAGAATAGAATAGAATAGAATAGAATAGAATAGAATAGAATAGAATAGAATAGAATAGAATAGAATAGAATAGAATAGAATAGAATAGAATAGAATAGAATAGAATAGAATAGAATAGAATAGAATAGAATAGAATAGAATAGAATAGAATAGAATAGAATAGAATAGAATAGAATAGAATAGAATAGAATAGAATAGAATAGAATAGAATAGAATAGAATAGAATAGAATAGAATAGAATAGAATAGAATAGAATAGAATAGAATAGAATAGAATAGAATAGAATAGAATAGAATAGAATAGAATAGAATAGAATAGAATAGAATAGAATAGAATAGAATAGAAGTATAGAATAGAATAGAATAGAATAGAATAGAATAGAATAGAATAGAATAGAATAGAATAGAATAGAATAGAATAGAATAGAATAGAATAGAATAGAATAGAATAGAATAGAATAGAATAGAATAGAATAGAATAGAATAGAATAGAATAGAATAGAATAGAATAGAATAGAATAGAATAGAATAGAATAGAATAGAATAGAATAGAATAGAATAGAATAGAATAGAATAGAATAGAATAGAATAGAATAGAATAGAATAGAATAGAATAGAATAGAATAGAATAGAATAGAATAGAATAGAATAGCATAGAATAGAATAGAATAGAATAGAATAGAATAGAATAGAATAGAATAGAATAGAATAGAATAGAATAGAATAGAATAG
>CAKMJM010000022.1:0-31785 GCA_927399465.1 Sarcophaga caerulescens
AATAGAATAGAATAGAAAATAGAATAGAATAGAATAGAATAGAATAGAATAGCAATAGAATAGAATAGAATAGAATAGAATAGAATAGAATAGAATAGAATAGAATAGAAAATAGAATAGAATAGAATAGAATAGAATAGAATAGAATAGAATAGAATAGAATAGAATAGAAATAGAATAGAATAGAATAGAATAGAATAGAATATAATATAGAATAGAATAGAATAGAATAGAAGAATAGAATAGAATAGAATAGAAATAGAATAGAAAATAAGAATAGAATAGAATAGAATAGAATAGAATAGAATAGAATAGAATAGAATAGAATAGAATAGAATAGAATAGAAATAGAATAGAATAGAATAGAATAGAAATAGAATAGAATAGAATAGAATAGAATAGAATAGAATAGAATAGAATAGAATAGAATAGAATAGAATAGAATAGAATAGAATAGAATAGAATAGAATAGAATAGAATAGAATAGAATAGAATAGAATAGAATAGAATAGAATAGAATAGAATAGAATAGAATAGAATAGAATAGAATAGAATAGAATAGAATAGAATAGAATAGAATAGAATAGAATAGAATAGAATAGAATAGAATAGAATAGAATAGAATAGAATAGAATAGAATAGAATAGAATAGAATAAGAATAGAATAGAATAGAATAGAATAGAATAGAATAGAATAGAATAGAATAGAATAGAATAGAATAGAAATAGAATAGAATAGAATAGAATAGAATAGAATAGAATAGAATAGAATAGAATAGAATAGAATAGAATAGAATAGAATAGAAATAGAATAGAATAGAATAGAATAGAATAGAATAGAATAGAATAGATAGAATAGAATAGAATAGATAGAATAGAATAGAATAGAATAGAATAGAATAGAATAGAATAGAATAGGAATAGAATAGAATAGAATAGAATAGGAATAGAATAGAATAGAATAGAATAGAATAGGAATAGAATAGAATAGAATAGAATAGAATAGAATAGAATAGAATAGAATAGAATAGGAATAGAATAGAATAGAATAGAATAGAATAGAATAGAATAGAATAGAATAGAATAGAATAGAATAGAATAGAATAGAATAGAATAGAATAGAATAGAATAGAATAGAATAGAATAGAATAGAATAGAATAGAATAGAATAGAATAGAATAGAAATAGAATAGAATAGAATAGAATAGAATAGAATAGAATAGAATAGAATAGAATAGAATAGAATAGAATAGAATAGAATAGAATAGAATAGAATAGAATAGAATAGAATAGAATAGAATAGAAATAGAATAGAATAGAATAGAATAGAATAGAATAGAATAGAATAGAATAGAATAGAATAGAATAGAATAGAATAGAAATAGAATAGAATAGAATAGAATAGAATAGAATAGAATAGAATAGAATAGAATAGAATAGAATAGAATAGAATAGAATAGAATAGAATAGAATAGAATAGAATAGAATAGAATAGAATAGAATAGAATAGAATAGAATAGAATAGAATAGAATAGAATAGAATAGAATAGAATAGAATAGAATAGAATAGAATAGAATAATAGAATAGAATAGAATAGAATAGAATAGAATAGAATAGAATAGAATAGAATAGAATAGAATAGAATAGAATAGAATAGAATAGAATAGAATAGAATAGAATAGAATAGAATAGAATAGAATAGAATAGAATAGAATAGAATAGAATAGAATAGAATAGAATAGAATAGAATAGAATAGAAATAGAATAGAATAGAATAGAATAGAATAGAATAGAATAGAATAGAATAGAATATAATATAATAGAATAGAATAGAATAGAATAGAATAGAATAGAATAGAATAGAATAGAATAGAATAGAATAGAATAGAATAGAATAGAATAGAATAGAATAGAATAGAATAGAATAGAATAGAATAGAATAGAATAGAATAGAATAGAATAGAATAGAATAGAATAGAATAGAATAGAATAGAATAGAATAGAATAGAATAGAATAGAATAGAATAGAATAGAATAGAATAGAATAGAATAGAATAGAATAGAATAGAATAGAATAGAATAGAATAGAATAGAATAGAATAGAAATAGAATAGAATAGAATAGAATAGAATAGAATAGAATAGAATAGAATAGAATAGAATAGAATAGAATAGAATAGAATAGAATAGAATAGAATAGATAGAATAGAATAGAATAGAAATAGAATAGAATAGAATAGAATAGAATAGAAATAGAATAGAATAGAATAGAATAGAATAGAATAGAATAGAATAGAATAGAATAGAAAATAGAATAGAATAGAATAGAATAGAATAGAATAGAATAGAATAGAATAGAATAGAATAGAATAGAATAGAATAGAATAGAATAGAATAGAATAGAGAATAGAATAGAATAGAATAGAATAGAATAGAATAGAATAGAATAGAATAGAATAGAATAGAATAGAATAGAATAGAATAGAATAGAATAGAATAGAATAGAATAGAATAGAATAGAATAGAATAGAATAGAATAGAATAGAATAGAATAGAATAGAATAGAATAGAATAGAATAGAATAGAATAGAATAGAATAGAATAGAATAGAATAGAATAGAATAGAGAATAGAATAGAATAGAATAGAATAGAATAGAATAGAATAGAATAGAATAGAAATAGAATAGATAGAATAGAATAGAATAGATAGAATAGAATAGAATAGAATAGAATAGAATAGAATAGAATAGAATAGAATAGAATAGAATAGAATAGAATAGAATAGAATAGAATAGAATAGAATAGAATAGAATAGAATAGAATAGAATAGAATAGAATAGAATAGAATAGAATAGAATAGAATAGAATAGAATAGAATAGAATAGAATAGAATAGAATAGAATAGAATACAATAGAATAGAATAGAATAGAATAGAAATAGAATAGAATAGAATAGAATAGAATAGAATAGAATAGAATAGAATAGAATAGAATAGAATAGAATAGAATAGAATAGAATAGAATAGAATAGAATAGAATAGAATAGAATAGAATAGAATAGAATAGAATAGAATAGAATAGAATAGAATAGAATAGAATAGAATAGAATAGAATAGAATAGAATAGAATAGAATAGAATAGAATAGAATAGAAATAGAATAGAATAGAATAGAATAGAATAGAATAGAATAGAATAGAATAGAATAGAAAATAGAATAGAATAGAATAGAATAGAATAGAATAGAATAGAATAGAATAGAATAGAATAGAAAGAATAGAATAGAATAGAATAGAATAGAATAGAATAGAATAGAATAGAATAGAATAGAATAGAATAGAATAGAATAGAATAGAATAGAATAGAATAGAATAGAATAGAATAGAATAGAATAGAATAGAATAGAATAGAATAGAATAGAATAGAATAGAATAGAATAGAATAGAATAGAATAGAATAGAATAGAAATAGAATAGAATAGAATAGAATAGAATAGAATAGAATAGAATAGAATAGAATAGAATAGAATAGAATAGAATAGAATAGAATAGAATAGAATAGAATAGAATAGAATAGAATAGAATAGAATAGAATAGAATAGAATAGAATAGAATAGAATAGAATAGAATAGAGAATAGAATAGAATAGAATAGAGAATAGAAATAGAATAGAATAGAATAGAATAGAATAGAATAGAATAGAATAGAATAGAATAGAATAGAATAGAATAGAATAGAATAGAATAGAATAGAATAGAATAGAATAGAATAGAATAGAATAGAATAGAATAGAATAGAATATAGAATAGAATAGAATAGAATAGAATAGAATAGAATAGAATAGAATAGAATAGAATAGAATAGAATAGAAGAATAGAATAGAATAGAATAGAATAGAATAGAATAGAATAGAATAGAATAGAATAGAATAGAATAGAATAGAATAGAATAGAATAGAATAGAATAGAATAGAATAGAATAGAATAGAATAGAATAGATAGAATAGAATAGAATAGAATAGAATAGAATAGAATAGAATAGAATAGAATAGAATAGAATAGAATAGAATAGAAATAGAATAGAATAGAATAGAATAGAATAGAATAGAATAGAGAATAGAATAGAATAGAATAGAATAGAATAGAATAGAATAGAATAGAATAGAATAGAATAGAATAGAATAGAATAGAATAGAATAGAATAGAATAGAATAGAATAGAATAGAATAGAATAGAGAATAGAATAGAATAGAATAGAATAGAATAGAATAGAATAGAATAGAATAGAATAGAATAGAATAGAATCAGAATAGAATAGAATAGAATAGAATAGAATAGAATAGAATAGAATAGAATAGAATAGAATAGAATAGAATAGAATAGAATAGAATAGAATAGAATAGAATAGAATAGAATAGAATAGAATAGAATAGAATAGAATAGATAGAATAGAATATAGAATAGAATAGAATAGAATAGAATAGAATAGAATAGAATAGAATAGAATAGAATAGAATAGAATAGAATAGAATAGAATAGAATAGAATAGAATAGAATAGAATAGAATAGAATAGAATAGAATAGAATAGAATAGAATAGAATAGAATAGAATAGATAGAATAGAATAGAATAGAATAGAATAGAATAGAATAGAATAGAATAGAATAGAATAGAATAGAATAGAATAGAATAGAATAGAATAGAATAGAATAGAATAGAATAGAAATAGAATAGAATAGAATAGAATAGAATAGAATAGAATAGAATAGAATAGAATAGAAATAGAATAGAATAGAATAGAATAGAATAGAATAGAATAGAATAGAATAGAATAGAATAGAATAGAATAGAATAGAAATAGAATAGAATAGAATAGAATAGAATAGAATAGAATAGAATAGAATAGAATAGAATAGAATAGAATAGAATAGAATAGAATAGAAATAGAATAGAATAGAATAGAATAGAATAGAATAGAATAGAATAGAATAGAATAGAATAGAATAGAATAGAATAGAATAGAATAGAATAGAATAGAATAGAATAGAATAGAATAGAATAGAATAGAATAGAATAGAATAGAATAGAATAGAATAGAATAGAATAGAATATAGAATAGAATAGAATAGAATAGAATAGAATAGAATAGAAGAATAGAATAGAATAGAATAGAATAGAATAGAATAGAATAGAATAGAATAGAATAGAATAGAATAGAATAGAATAGAATAGAATAGAATAGAATAGAATAGAATAGAATAGAATAGAATAGAATAGAATAGAATAGAATAGAATAGAATAGAATAGAATAGAATAGAGAATAGAATAGAATAGAATAGAATAGAATAGAATAGAATAGAATAGAATAGAATAGAATAGAATAGAATAGAATAGAATAGAATAGAATAGAATAGAATAGAATAGAATAGAATAGAATAGAATAGAATAGAATAGAATAGAATAGAATAGAATAGAATAGAATAGAATAGAATAGAATAGAATAGAATAGAATAGAATAGAATAGAATAGAATAGAATAGAATAGAATAGAATAGAATAGAATAGAATAGAATAGAATAGAATAGAATAGAATAGAATAGAATAGAATAGAATAGAATAGAATAGAATAGAATAGAATAGAATAGAATAGAATAGAATAGAATAGAATAGAATAGAAATAGAATAGAATAGAATAGAATAGAATAGAATAGAATAGAATAGAATAGAATAGAATAGAATAGAATAGAATAGAATAGAATAGAATAGAATAGAATAGAATAGAATAGAATAGAATAGAATAGAATAGAATAGAATAGAATAGAATAATAATAGAATAGAATAGAATAGAATAGAATAGAATAGAATAGAATAGAATAGAATAGAATAGAATAGAATAGAATAGAATAGATAGAATAGAATAGAATAGAATAGAATAGAATAGAATAGAATAGAATAGAATAGAATAGAATAGAATAGAATAGAATAGAATAGAATAGAATAGAATAGAATAGAATAGAATAGAATAGAATAGAATAGAATAGAATAGAATAGAATAGAATAGAATAGAATAGAATAGAATAGAATAGAATAGAATAGAATAGAATAGAATAGAATAGAATAGAATAGAATAGAATAGAATAGAATAGAATAGAATAGAATAGAATAGAATAGAATAGAATAGAATAGAATAGAATAGAATAGAATAGAATAGAATAGAATAGAATAGAATAGAATAGAATAGAATAGAATAGAATAGAATAGAATAGATAGAATAGAATAGAATAGAATAGAATAGAATAGAATAGAATAGAATAGAATAGAATAGAATAGAATAGAATAGAATAGAATAGAATAGATAGAATAGAATAGAATAGAATAGAATAGAATAGAATAGAATAGAATAGAATAGAATAGAATAGAGAATAGAATAGAATAGAATAGAATAGAATAGAATAGAATAGAATAGAATAGAATAGAATAGAATAGAATAGAATAGAATAGAATAGAATAGAATAGAATAGAATAGAATAGAATAGAATAGAATAGAATAGAATAGAATAGAATTAGAATAGAATAGAATAGAATAGAATAGAAATAGAATAGAATAGAATAGAATAGAATAGAATAGAATAGAATAGAATAGAATAGAATAGAATAGAATAGAATAGAATAGAATAGAATAGAATAGAATAGAATAGAATAGAATAGAATAGAATAGAATAGAATAGAATAGAATAGAATAGAATAGAATAGAATAGAATAGAATAGAATAGAATAGAATAGAATAGAATAGAATAGAATAGAATAGAATAGATAGAATAGAATAGAATAGAATAGAATAGAATAGAATAGAATAGAATAGAATAGAATTGAATAGAATAGAATAGAATAGAATAGAATAGAATAGAATAGAATAGAATAGAATAGAATAGAATAGAATAGAATAGAATAGAATAGAATAGAATAGAATAGAATAGAATAGAATAGAATAGAATAGAATAGATAGAATAGAATAGAATAGAATAGAATAGAATAGAATAGAATAGAATAGAATAGAATAGAATAGAATAGAATAGAATAGAATAGAATAGAATAGAATAGAATAGAATAGAAATAGAATAGAATAGAATAGAATAGAATAGAATAGAATAGAATAGAATAGAATAGAATAGAATAGAATAGAATAGAATAGAATAGAATAGAATAGATAGAATAGAATAGAATAGAATAGAATAGATAGAATAGAATAGAATAGAATAGAATAGAATAGAATAGAATAGAATAGAATAGAATAGAATAGAATAGAATAGAATAGAATAGAATAGAATAGAATAGAATAGAATAGAATAGAATAGAATAGATAGAATAGAATAGAATAGAATAGAATAGAATAGATAGAATAGATAGAATAGAATAGAATAGAATAGATAGAATAGAATAGAATAGAATAGAATAGAATAGAATAGAATAGAATAGAATAGAATAGAATAGAATAGAATAGAATAGAATAGAATAGAATAGAATAGAATAGAATAGAATAGAATAGAATAGAATAGAATAGAAATAGAATAGAATAGAATAGAATAGAATAGAATAGAATAGAATAGAATAGAATAGAATAGAATAGAATAGAATAGAATAGAATAGAATAGAATAGAATAGAATAGAATAGAATAGAATAGAATAGAATAGAATAGAATAGAATAGAATAGATAGAATAGAATAGAATAGAATAGAATAGAATAGAATAGAATAGAATAGAATAGAATAGAATAGAATAGAATAGAATAGAATAGAATAGAATAGATAGAATAGAATAGATAGAATAGAATAGAATAGAATAGAATAGAATAGAATAGAATAGAATGGATAGAATAGAATAGAATAGAATAGAATAGAATAGAATCGAATAGAATAGAATAGAATAGAATAGAATAGAATAGAATAGAATAGAATAGAATAGAATAGAATAGAATAGAATAGAATAGAATAGAATAGAATAGAATAGAATAGAATAGAATAGAATAGAATAGAATAGAATAGAATAGAATAGAATAGAATAGAATAGAATAGAATAGAATAGAATAGAATAGAATAGAATAGAATAGAATAGAATAGAATAGAATAGAATAGAATAGAATAGAATAGATAGAATAGAATAGAATAGAATAGAATAGAATAGAATAGAATAGAATAGATAGAATAGAATAGAATAGAATAGAATAGAATAGAATAGAATAGAATAGAATAGAATAGAATAGAATAGAATAGAATAGAATAGAATAGAATAGAATAGATAGAATAGAATAGAATAGAATAGAATAGAATAGAATAGAATAGAATAGAATAGAATAGAATAGAATAGAATAGAATAGAATAGAATAGAATAGAATAGAATAGAATAGAATAGAATAGAATAGAATAGAATAGAATAGAATAGAATAGAATAGAATAGAATAGAATAGATGAATAGAATAGAATAGAATAGAATAGAATAGAATAGAATAGAATAGAATAGAATAGAATAGAATAGAATAGAATAGAATAGAATAGAATAGAATAGAATAGAATAGAATAGAATAATAGAATAGAATAGAATAGAATAGAATAGAATAGAATAGAATAGAATAGAATAGAATAGAATAGAATAGAATAGAATAGAATAGAATAGAATAGAATAGAATAGAATAGAATAGAATAGAATAGAATAGAATAGAATAGAATAGAATAGAATAGAATAGAATAGAATAGATAGAATAGAATAGAATAGAATAGAATAGAATAGAATAGAATAGAATAGAATAGAATAGAATAGAATAGAATAGAATAGAATAGAATAGAATAGAATAGAATAGAATAGAATAGAATAGAATAGAATAGAATAGAATAGAATAGAATAGAATAGATAGAATAGAATAGAATAGAATAGAATAGAATAGAATAGAATAGAATAGAATAGAATAGAATAGAATAGAATAGAATAGAATAGAATAGAATAGAATAGATAGAATAGAATAGAATAGAATAGAATAGAATAGAATAGAATAGAATAGAATAGAATAGAATAGAATAGAATAGAATAGAATAGAATAGAATAGATAGAATAGAATAGAATAGAATAGAATAGAATAGAATAGAATAGAATAGAATAGAATAGAAATAGAATAGAATAGAATAGATAGAATAGAATAGAATAGAATAGAATAGAATAGAATAGAATAGAATAGAATAGAATAGAATAGAATAGAATAGAATAGAATAGAATAGAATAGAATAGAATAGAATAGAATAGATAGAATAGAATAGAATAGAATAGAATAGAATAGAATAGAATAGAATAGAGAATAGAATAGAATAGAATAGAATAGATAGAATAGAATAGAATAGAATAGAATAGAATAGAATAGAATAGAATAGAATAGAATAGAATAGAATAGAATAGAATAGAATAGAATAGATAGAATAGAATAGAATAGAATAGAATAGAATAGAATAGAATAGAATAGAATAGAATAGAATAGAATAGAATAGAATAGAATAGAATAGAATAGAATAGAATAGAATAGAATAGAATAGAATAGAATAGAATAGAATAGAATAGATAGAGAATAGAATAGAATAGAATAGAATAGAATAGAATAGAATAGAATAGAATAGAATAGAATAGAATAGAATAGAATAGATAGAATAGAATAGAATAGAATAGAATAGAATAGAATAGAATAGAATAGAATAGAATAGAATAGAATAGAATAGAATAGAATAGAATAGAATAGAATAGAATAGAATAGAATAGAATAGATAGAATAGAATAGAATAGAATAGAATAGAATAGAATAGAATAGAATAGAATAGAATAGAATAGAATAGAATAGAATAGATAGAATAGAATAGAATAGAATAGAATAGAATAGATAGAATAGAATAGAATAGAATAGAATAGAATAGAATAGAATAGAATAGAATAGAATAGAATAGAATAGAATAGAATAGAATAGAATAGAATAGAATAGAATAGAATAGAATAGAATAGAATAGAATAGAATAGAATAGAATAGAATAGAATAGAATAGAATAGAATAGAATAGAATAGAATAGAATAGAATAGAATAGAATAGAATAGAATAGAATAGAATAGAATAGAATAGAATAGAATAGAATAGAATAGAATAGAATAGATAGAATAGAATAGAATAGAATAGAATAGAATAGAATAGAATAGAATAGAATAGAATAGAATAGAATAGAATAGAATAGAATAGAATAGAATAGAATAGAATAGAATAGAATAGAATAGAATAGAATAGAATAGAATAGAATAGAATAGAATAGAATAGAATAGAATAGAATAGAATAGAATAGAATAGAATAGAATAGAATAGAATAGAATAGAATAGAATAGAATAGAATAGAATAGAATAGAATTAGAATAGAATAGAATAGAATAGAATAGAATAGAATAGAATAGAATAGAATAGAATAGAATAGAATAGAATAGAATAGAATAGAATAGAATAGAATAGAATAGAATAGAATAGAAATAGAATAGAATAGAATAGAATAGAATAGAATAGAATAGAATAGAATAGAATAGAATAGAATAGAATAGAATAGAATAGAATAGAATAGAATAGAATAGAATAGAATAGAATAGAATAGAATAGAATAGAATAGAATAGAATAGAATAGAATAGAATAGAATAGAATAGAATAGAATAGAATAGAATAGAATAGAATAGAATAGAATAGAATAGAATAGAATAGAATAGAATAGAATAGAATAGAATAGAATAGAATAGAATAGAATAGAATAGAATAGAATAGTGAATAGACGGGTTATAGGGTAGGGTTAGTATGGGTAAGATGGGGTAGGGTTAAGGTGTACAAACCTTTTGATATTATTATGTGTGCCTGTATGTTAATGATAAATATTAATTGTTGTTTTGTTTATATATAATATGTGTAAATGTTTTTTATTTGAAACGTTATAAAGCGTATTTTATTTGTATTTGCTATTTTAATTTATATTTTAATTTCTCACAATTTATCATTTAACAATTTGTTCTAAGTTTGTCAATGTTTACAATATTTTTAATTGTTTGGGTTTGGATATATGTAAGTTCACAGTTTGATTTCAATAAATTCATAAATTTAATATGTTCACAATTTAGTTATTATTTAATGAAACTTCAAATATTTTAGATTTAATTTCAAATATAATTTTGTTCACTATAAGTTCACACTCTTAGGGTTTGTTGGGTTTTCGTTCTGCGTTGGTCAAGGTCGCTAATCAACTGATCTATGTAAACGAAAATGATGTTTCAACCATTATGTTGGTGATGTTTCTGTATGTGAATGTTGTGAATGTGATGTGTATGATGAATGTTGATGTGTATGGTGAATATTGATGTGTGTTGGTGTTAGTATTGTTTTTATTTGTTAAAGATGTTTATGTTGTCAGGATTGGGAATGATGAGTTTGTTCACTCGTGTGAACATCCTCCCGGGCCGGCAACCTGTTAATAAAAAGACAATTATTTTTAATTGCTCAAAAAAAAAAAAGAAAGAGGGTATGGGTATTAAGTTGTTCACTCGGGGGTTCAGGGTTTTCCCATGGGTATAGACCTTCAATTCTGACCTGCAGATCGACCATAACTTCCTGTCGGGTGGAATCTGAAATAAGTCTTTGATTGAGTATTAATAGGGGTGGGTGTTTAAAGAGTATTCGGGTGAGTAATGGGTGTGTAACGAGGGTAGAAGATTATTTGAAGGGAGTTGATCAGTGTGTGGGTAGGACTACGACCTTGGTTATGGGCCGAGTCAAGGTTCCGGTTGACGTCCTTAATTCGACCACTCGAGGCAGCCCATCGGAACCTGGGTGAGTTTTGGTTACTCGTCCGAGTAACCATTCATTCAAGGGTAAATTGTCCTGTTTGATGACGACAATGTCATTGACTTCCACAGGACGTTTAGGGTTCTTCCATTTATATCTTTTATGGAGCTCTTTTAAATATTCATCCTTCCATCTTTTGCAAAACTGATGGTGTTGAATTTTCAACCTTTGCCATCTGTTTGCTAGGGTAATATTCTCGTTACTTAAATCGGGTTCAGCGGGTGCTAGTAAGGGTGAGCCAATTAAGAAGTGACCTGGGGTTAACGGGTTAAGATCTTGAGGGTTTTCACTTGACGGGCTTAAGGGTCTTGAGTTGAGGCATCCTTCTATTCTAGCTAATAGGGTTGCTAGTTCTTCAAAAGTATATTTTAAATTTGCCAACTTTTTGATATGGGATTTGAAGCTCTTTACGCCGGCTTCCCATAAGCCTCCCATATGTGGAGCTCCGGGTGGTATAAAATGCCACGTCAAGTTTTGAAAGCTATTGGTTGATGTAACCAATCCCTTCAACTGTTTGAGGAATTCCTGTCGCTGCTTTTTAATTAGTTGGCTAGCTCCAACGAAGTTCGTTCCGTTGTCGGAATATACAGCGACAGGGCATCCCCGCCTCGAAAAGAATCGGGCAAATGCTGCCATAAATGCTTGGGTAGAAAGGTCAGATGTTGGCTCTAAATGAATAGCTTTGGTGGAAAAGCAAACAAATACGCATACATAACCTTTAGTTATCCTACATGTTCTACCAATGTAGGATTTTATGTCAAATGGTCCGGCAAAGTCAACTCCAACAGTATTAAATGGTCTGCTAATTTGGGTACGTTCCGGGGGTAATGCAGCCATAAATTGGGTAGTTTGGCGATTCCTATATTTCGTGCAGGGTACGCACCTATTGACCACAGAACTGATAAGATTCTGCAGTCTCGGAATCCAAAAACTCGTACGAATTATTCGTAACATTAGACGATTTCCGCCGTGTAGGGTTATAAGATGAACGTGTTGGGTTAATAGTTTAGCAAAGGCGCTCGAGTAGGGTAATAAAATAGGGTGTCGTTCATCATATGTTAAGCTGTTGGAGTTTGCCAATCTGCCATTTGTGCGCATGATATTATTTGTGTCCAAAAAGGGTGTGAGGGTGAGCAAATTGCTTTTCCTGGGTAAAGGGTTTGATCTCTTTAGACACGAATATTCTTCATTGAAATATTGTGTCTGACAAAGAATGGGTTAAAGGGTAGGGTTAGTATGGGTAAGATGGGGTAGGGTTAAGGTGTACAAACCTTTTGATATTATTATGTGTGCCTGTATGTTAATGATAAATATTAATTGTTATTTTGTTTATATATAATATGTGTAAATGATTTTTATTTGAAACGTTATAAAGCGTATTTTATTTGTATTTGCTATTTTAATTTATATTTTAATTTCTCACAATTTATCATTTCACAATTTGTTCTAAGTTTGTCATGGTTACACTATAAATTTTATTATTTGTGCAGAATTCAAATTTCAATATTAATTCAAAAATATTCAATAATCTTGTTAACTCTTTGTTTTATATTAGACACTGTTCATAATTAAAATTCACAATTATATGTTGTATTTAAAATGAAATATAAGCTATGATGCACTCGCGTAGAGCTTACTGGGTGTTTATGCGTAGTTCAAGGTCGTTAATCAACTGATCGATGATGATGTTTTTAACCATTATGTTGGTGATGTTTCTGTATGTGAATGTTGTGAATGTGATGTGTATGATGAATGTTGATGTGTATGGTGAATGTTCATGTGTGTTGATGATGTTGATATGTGTTGGGGATGTTATTGTTATTATTCGTTAAGGATGTTTGTGTTGTCAGGATTGGGAATGATGAGTTTGTTCACTCGTGTGAACATCCTCCCGGGCCGGCAACCTGTTAATAAAAAGACAATTATTTTTAATTGCTCAAAAAAAAAAGAAAGAGGGTATGGGTATTAAGTTGTTCACTCGGGGGTTCAGGGTTTTCCCATGGGTATAGACCTTCAATTCTGACCTGCAGATCGACCATAACTTCCTGTCGGGTGGAATCTGAAATAAGTCTTTGATTGAGTATTAATAGGGGTGGGTGTTTAAAGAGTATTCGGGTGAGTAATGGGTGTGTAACGAGGGTAGAAGATTATTTGAAGGGAGTTGGTTAGTGTGTGGGTAGGACTACGACCTTGGTTATGGGCCGAGTCAAGGTTCCGGTTGACGTCCTTAATTCGACCACTCGAGGCAGTCCATCGGAACCTGGGTGAGTTTTGGTTACTCGTCCGAGTAACCATTCATTCAAGGGTAAATTGTCCTGTTTGATGACGACAATGTCATTGACTTCCACAGGACGTTTAGGGTTCTTCCATTTATATCTTTTATGGAGCTCTTTCAAATATTCATCCTTCCATCTTTTGCAAAACTGATGGTGTTGAATTTTCAACCTTTGCCATCTGTTTGCTAGGGTAATATTCTCGTTACTTAAATCGGGTTCAGCGGGTGCTAGTAAGGGTGAGCCAATTAAGAAGTGACCTGGGGTTAACGGGTTAAAATCTTGAGGGTTTTCACTTGACGGGCTTAAGGGTCTTGAGTTGAGGCATCCTTCTATTCTAGCTAATAGGGTTGCTAGTTCTTCAAAAGTATATTTTAAATTTGCTAACTTTTTGATATGGGATTTGAAGCTCTTTACGCCGGCTTCCCATAAGCCTCCCATATGTGGAGCTCCGGGTGGTATAAAATGCCACGTCAAGTTTTGAAAGCTATTGGTTGATGTAACCAATCCCTTCAATTGTTTGAGGAATTCCTGTCGCTGCTTTTTAATTAGTTGGCTAGCTCCAACGAAGTTCGTTCCGTTGTCGGAATATACAGCGACAGGGCATCCCCGCCTCGAAAAGAATCGGGCAAATGCTGCCATAAATGCTTGGGTAGAAAGGTCAGATGTTGGCTCTAAGTGAATAGCTTTGGTGGAAAAGCAAACAAATACGCATACATAACCTTTAGTTATCCTACATGTTCTACCAATGTAGGATTTTATGTCAAATGGTCCGGCAAAGTCAACTCCAACAGTATTAAATGGTCTGCTAATTTGGGTACGTTCTGGGGGTAATGCAGCCATAAATTGGGTAGTTTGGCGATTCCTATATTTCGTGCAGGGTACGCACCTATTGACCACAGAACTGATAAGATTCTGCAGTCTCGGAATCCAAAAACTCGTACGAATTATTCGTAACATTAGACGATTTCCGCCGTGTAGGGTTATAAGATGAACGTGTTGGGTTAATAGTTTAGCAAAGGCGCTCGAGTAGGGTAATAAAATAGGGTGTCGTTCATCATATGTTAAGCTGTTGGAGTTTGCCAATCTGCCATTTGTGCGCATGATGTTATTTGTGTCCAAAAAGAGTGTGAGGGTGAGTAAATTGCTTTTCCTGGGTAAAGGGTTTGATCTCTTTAGACACGAATATTCTTCATTGAAATATTGTGTCTGACAAAGAATGATCAGTTTATCACGGGTAGTTTTGATCTCGTGCGCATCTAATTCAATACTAGGGTGGGTTAATAATCTATTGAGTCTTTCGTCAATAGATAGTGGAATTTTCCGATCAAGAACAATGCTGTCATGTCGAATTCCATTTCTTCGGGTTAATGATGCGCGATCACAAAATCGATAGACATATGACAATATTCTAAGTGCTTTGGACCATTTAGAAAATCTTTCCAAAATGTCCTGGGTAGGGTGAGTAAAGTTCATAGATGGGATTGGGTTTACAGTCGTAGAGAACGACTGACAAATTTTAGCTTCAACTTGAGTTTCATAGGGTAAATGTGTTGTTGGCCACATTGTAGAATCTTTCTTCAACCAATAGGGTCCATTCCACCACAGCTTGTCGTCCTTTAGCTCTTCTGCGTTGCAACCACGACTGGCAACATCGGCTGGGTTGTCATGAGATGCCACGTGACTCCAGTTGTTGATTCCCACTTCTTCGGCTATTGCAGACACACGGTTTGCCACAAAGGTGTTCCAGGTAGTCGGGGGTTTGTTGAGCCATGCCAAAACTATTGCGGAGTCCGTCCAGAAATGCATCGGGTATTGAGTTAAATTCAGCTGGGTAATTATGTTTCGTGTCATCTTTGCCAACAACACTGCACCACAAAGTTCTAATTTCGGTAACGAAATGACCTTGATAGGTGCAACTCTCGTCTTAGCGACGAGTAGGGTTACGGATATAGGTCCGTGTGTGGGACCTTTTTCAGACGCATCTGAAAAGCCATGAAATTCAATTTTTGCTGAAGGTGTAAAATGTATCCATCTAGGAACTCGAATATTGTCAATGTTATCATAAAACTGCAGAAATTTGTGCCATTTAATAAGGGTGAGTGGGTTAAGACATTCATCCCAAGCTGTATTATCCTGCCAAATTTGCTGCATCACTATTTTGGCGGATATAATAATTGGTGCTAGCCAACCAGCTGGGTCAAAGAGTTTTGCGATGGCAGATAAAACTGCTCGCTTTGTGTAGGCTGGTTTTCTCTCTATTTTGGGGGCTTCAAAGAAAAAATTGTCCTCTTTTGGATTCCACCGAATGCCTAGGGTTTTAGGGTTTTCCGATTCTGGAAGGGTGAGTAAGGCGGCATTCAGTTGGTGATCCTTGGGTAAATTATCCAACAGTTTTTGGGTATTTGAAGTCCACTTTCGTAGAGGAAAACCAGCAGATTCAAGTGCAGTGATCAACTGTTTTTGAGAGATTTCAGCCTCCCGAACAGTGTGAGCACCGGCTAGTACATCATCGACGTACATATTATATCTTAAAATTTGAGATGCAATTGGGTGGGTATCTTGAATGTCTTTGGCTAATCTGTGTAGGGTTCTGATAGCCAAATAAGGGGCACAATTGACGCCAAATGTGACGGTTTGCAGTTCGTAATCTTGAATGGGTTCGTTGACGCTTTTACGGAATAAAATTCTCTGATAGGGTGTGTGGGTAGGGTTCAATTGAATTTGCCTATACATTTTCGTAATATCGGCATTAAAAACAATCTTATAAAAGCGCCATCTCAAGATTGAAACAACCAAATCTTGTTGTAGGGTAGGACCAATGTGTAGGGTATCATTCAAGCTGTTGCCGTTCGAAGTTTTGCTTGATGCATTAAAAACAACTCGAACTTTCGTCGTAACACGATCGGGTTTAACAACAGCATGATGGGGTAAATAATAATGGGTATTTGAAGAAGTGTTGGGGTTATACATTACGGGTTTCATATGACCTAAGTCAATATATTCTTGTAGTGCGTTATCGTATTCAAGCTTCAACTCGGGTTTCCTGAGTAAATTCTTCTCATTCCTTAAATATTGAGCCATTGCTATATGGCGAGAGTTTCCTAACTCAATTTGAGGGTTACGAAATGGAAGAGTTACTTGATAACGGCCATTGGGTAAACGACGGGTAGTTGTCGTGTAAATTTTCTCACAAGTACAATCATCTTCGGATTGAATGGGTTCTTGCGGAATTTCTTCAATTTCCCAAAATTTGGTCAAAAATCTATCAAGCTTGACAGAACTATAGTAAGAGACTATTCTTCGGGTAGGGTGAGAATCATGAACTGGTCCGGTTAAAATCCAACCGAACTCAGTTTCTTGAGCTATTAATGTGCCAAGAATATCTTTCTTAACACCAGCTCTGATAATTTGTGGGTAAAAATCGCTACCAATTATAATATCAACTGGGCGGCTTTCATAAAATTTAGGATCCGCCAATGGGATCCTGTCCAACTCTTTTATGAAGGTAGGGTTTAAGTTTTGGGTGGGTAAATTTCGGGTGAGTGTTTTGACAACAATTGCCTGAATATTTAGTGAAAATTCCTTATTTGTGTTAGAACCAAGATGTATATTACACATCTTGTTCGAACGTGCTGAAACAACCTCATTTAAACCTGAGATCTCAGCAACTATGGGTAGGGTGGGTAAGTGTAGTTTGCGCCTTAGCTTATCAGAAATAAATGAAAAATCTGATGCTGGGTCAATAAGCGCTCTAGCAGGGAATTCTTCACCATGTATTTTAATATTCAAGGCAGCTGTGCCTAATAATTTAGTTCTGTCGTCTAATTGGGTTTTGCCTGATTGGGTTTGGGTAGAGAAAGACTGTATTGCACTTGACGTAGAGGGTTTATCGTCATTTTGTGGGTTAGTGTTTGGGTTGGGTTTGTGTAATAGTGTGTTATGTCTGCCGCCACAGTATCTGCATGTAAATGTACTGCGACATTCTGATACCATGTGGCTAATGGCTAGACAATTGTAACAAATTGAATTCTTTCTTACGAATTCAATTCTTTCATTTACTCCCAGGGAAGTAAATGATGAGCATTCTCTCAATGTGTGGTTATTTTTGCACAGTTTGCACAATGAATCATCGAGTTTTTCTTGGGTTTTCGGGTAATTATGAGTATTTGGGTGGGTTTGGGTAGAAATCAAGGGTTTGCTCTGGAATTTGGTTGTGGACTGATTATCCTTCCTATTGTTGTGTGTCACATTGTGGAACGTCTTTACTCTTCTGTCAAGTCGAGAGTTGATGTCCTGGAGGAATTTGGGTTTCGGGTGGGTGTTCGGGTTAGGGTTACCCTCCGGAACATCATTGACAGAAGTGAGTGTATTTGTTAAAAATACATCCACATCCGTCCAGGAAGGCATTTCAGCACAATCTTTCAGTGTCTTTTCAAATTCCCTTCGGGTTTCCTTGGGTAATTTAGTCAAGCAGAGATATACAATGATAGGATCCCAATTGTCCGTATCTATCTCCAGTGTATTCAAATTTGCAATACAGCAATTAATCTTCCTCTGTAATTTTCTTATTGAAACACTACACAGAGTGTTTACCGCTGGTAAATTTAGAAGGGTTTTTATCTGTGCATTAATTTGCATCCTTCTGTTTTCATATTGATTTACCAGTTGGGTCCATGCAATAAGAAAACCTTCATTTGTTAAGGGTGCGTTGTCGACAATTTCTTTAGCCTCGCCGCTAGTCTTATTCTTGAGGTAGAAAAGTTTTTCTACACCACTTAGGCGGGTATTGTTGCCATAAATGGCTTTGAATAGGTCTCTGAATGAGGCCCAAGACTTGAAATCTCCACTAAAAGTTTGCATATCGCAAGGGGGTACGTTAAATCCAATTGAGTGGGTGGGTTGTGTGGGTTCGGGTTGGGTTGGGTTAGAATTTTTGGGTTGGGTGAAACTTTCTATAGACTCATCTATGGAAATCATAGATGATCTATAGAATTTTTTGGCAGATCTCACATTTCTGGAGAGGCCATTAAAATTAATCGAATTGGCAATTTCAGGGTCATTGAGTTGTGGCGATTCTCGGATCTGTTTGAATTTTCCATCAATATTCGACCACAACTCTTCCAATTCACTCTTCATGAATCTCAATGCGGGTAGTGATTGAGAATTCTCTGGACTGGCTTTACAGTCCTCCTCAAAGGCACTTAAGTCCTCTTGGATATAACGCATTATATCGGCGGCTAAAGTTTTTAATTCCGACATCTTTATTTCAAAATTTAATACGAGAGGATTGGAAAAAAGTCAATAAAACTCGGTAGTAAGTCGATTTACCGCGGGTAAATTTGGTTCAAAAAATATTTATTTCAGTTTTGAAATAAATCCAAATAGCAGACGAAATTGTCTATTGGGTATTCTTTGTGTTTTCGTTGCACTACACAAAGTGAACGGCAATATTTGTTCCTTGCAATAGTTTGGAAATTATATCCAAGAAAAAAGGGTATTTATTGGGTGGGTAGATTAAAGATAATATTTCCTATTGCAAGTTTTCGCACGTTCTAAATTTTCGCGTTAAAATTATATGACAATTTTATAAAAAATGTAAATTGAAAATGTTCAACTTACCTTGTCTGCTGAGGGTAGGGTACAAACCAAATTTTTTCCAATTCCTCTTTGTGTGATGTTTGTTGTGTTGTGTTAATGTTAATAATGTTAATTTGTTAGTAGGCACTTATTTGTAATTGTTTTTGATTTGTGGTTAGTGAACAGTATTGCAATGTAATTGTTTGTGCACTTGATATTTTTGAATTTTTTAATTTTTGTCCTTTTGAATTTTGATTTTGTTTATATATTATTTTGACAATGTATATATTTTGTTTCTTTGTGCAATATGTATTTTGTTTCTATGTTTTATGAACTTTTGTGAACTTTTCTATTTTCTTTTTAATTTTAAATTTGTTTTTAATTTTTATTTTTACAGTTCTATGTAATTTCACTTTATTTGTGTACTTTTAATATGTAATAATTTTAAATGTTTGACCTTGCAATGTTCTTATTTTTTGCTGTTTCTTATGTGTGTTGTTTTTGTTAATGCACTCCTTCATTTAATGTGACCTTCTGTAATTATTGTTTGTGTTAATTGTTAATTTGTGTTTTTATCATACTTTTAAGTATTTTCTTTTTCTTGTGTTTAGATCAAATTTTATTTATGTTTGTTGTTGGTTATCGAGTACTGGGATTTGTTTGTAGGATATTTTGTTATGTTTTTAGTATAGGGTGATTTATTTTTTACACTGTTTTTGTTAGTGTATATGTGTTTAGTTTAATTTGTATGTTCGTTTTGAACTTGCACTACTTTATTTTCTGCACTACACTATTTTTGCTTTTGTTTTTAATTTCTTTTTAGATTTTTATTAAAATTTTAAAATTAGGTTAGGGTAAAATTTGCACAAATTGGGGGTTTATGGGTTATATTTTTCAGAGTGGGGTAGAATATGCACAAGGGTTAATGTGGACTGTATATATTTAGATCGCTGTCCTTTCTTTTTCCTTGAAGGACCATGATTAGACGGGTTAAAGGGTAGGGTTAGTATGGGTAAGATGGGGTAGGGTTAAGGTGTACAAACCTTTTGATATTATTATGTGTGCCTGTATGTTAATGATAAATATTAATTGTTATTTTGTTTATATATAATATGTGTAAATGATTTTTATTTGAAACGTTATAAAGCGTATTTTATTTGTATTTGCTATTTTAATTTATATTTTAATTTCTCACAATTTATCATTTCACAATTTGTTCTAAGTTTGTCAATGGTTACACTATAAATTTTATTATTTGTGCAGAATTCAAATTTCAATATTAATTCAAAAATATTCAATAATCTTGTTAACTCTTTGTTTTATATTAGACACTGTTCATAATTAAAATTCACAATTATATGTTGTATTTAAAATGAAATATAAGCTATGATGCACTCGCGTAGAGCTTACTGGGTGTTTATGCGTAGTTCAAGGTCGTTAATCAACTGATCGATGATGATGTTTTTAACCATTATGTTGGTGATGTTTCTGTATGTGAATGTTGTGAATGTGATGTGTATGATGAATGTTGATGTGTACGGTGAATGTTCATGTGTGTTGATGATGTTGATATGTGTTGGGGATGTTATTGTTATTATTCGTTAAGGATGTTTGTGTTGTCAGGATTGGGAATGATGAGTTTGTTCACTCGTGTGAACAAATAGAATAGAATAGAATAGAATAGAATAGAATAGAATAGAATAGAATAGAATAGAATAGAATAGAATAGAATAGAATAGAATAGAATAGAATAGAATAGAATAGAATAGAATAGAATAGAATAGAATAGAATAGAATAGAATAGAATAGAATAGAATAGAATAGAATAGAATAGAATAGAATAGAATAGAATAGAATAGAATAGAATAGAATAGAATAGAATAGAATAGAATGGAATAGAATAGAATGGAATAGAATGGAATAGAATGGAATAGAATGGAATAGAATAGAATAGAATAGAATAGAATAGAATAGAATAGAATAGAATAGAATAGAATAGAATAGAATAGAATAGAATAGAATAGAATAGAATAGAATAGAATAGAATAGAATAGAATAGAATAGAATAGAATAGAATAGAATAGAATAGAATAGAATAGAATAGAATAGAATAGAATAGAATAGAATAGAATAGAATAGAATAGAATAGAATAGAATAGAATAGAATAGAATAGAATAGAATAGAATAGAATAGAATAGAATAGAATAGAATAGAATAGAATAGAATAGAATAGAATAGAATAGAATAGGAATAGAATGGAATAGAATGGAATAGAATGGAATAGAATGGAATAGAATGGAATAGAATGGAATAGAATGGAATAGAATGGAATAGAATGGAATAGAATGGAATAGAATAGAATAGAATAGAATAGAATAGAATGGAATAGAATAGAATAGAATAGAATAGAATAGAATAGAATAGAATAGAATAGAATAGAATAGAATAGAATAGAATAGAATAGAATAGAATAGAATAGAATAGAATAGAATAGAATAGAATAGAATAGAATAGAATAGAATAGAATAGAATAGAATAGAATAGAATAGAATAGAATAGAATAGAATAGAATAGAATAGAATAGAATAGAATAGAATAGAATAGAATAGAATAGAATAGAATAGAATAGAATAGAATAGAATAGAATAGAATAGAATAGAATAGAATAGAATAGAATAGAATAGAATAGATAGAATAGAATAGAATAGAATAGAATAGAATAGAATAGAATAGAATAGAATAGAATAGAATAGAATAGAATAGAATAGAATAGAATAGAATAGAATAGAATAGAATAGAATAGAATAGAATAGAATAGAATAGAATAGAATAGAATAGAATAGAATAGAATAGAATAGAATAGAATAGAATAGAATAGAATAGAATAGAATAGAATAGAATAGAATAGAATAGAATAGAATAGAATAGAATAGAATAGAATAGAATAGAATAGAATAGAATAGAATAGAATAGAATAGAATAGAATAGAATAGAATAGAATAGAATAGAATAGAATAGAATAGAATAGAATAGAATAGAATAGAATAGAATAGAATAGAATAGAATAGAATAGAATAGAATAGAATAGAATAGAATAGAATAGAATAGAATAGAATAGAATAGAATAGAATAGAATAGAATAGAATAGAATAGAATAGAATAGAATAGAATAGAATAGAATAGAATAGAATAGAATAGAATAGAATAGAATAGAATAGAATAGAATAGAATAGAATAGAATAGAATAGAATACAATAGAATAGAATAGAATAGAATAGAATAGAATAGAATAGAATAGAATAGAATAGAATAGAATAGAATAGAATAGAATAGAATAGAATAGAATAGAATAGAATAGAATAGAATAGAATAGAATAGAATAGAATAGAATAGAATAGAATAGAATAGAATAGAATAGAATAGAATAGAATAGAATAGAATAGAATAGAATAGAATAGAATAGAATAGAATAGAATAGAATAGAATAGAATAGAATAGAATAGAATAGAATAGAATAGAATAGAATAGAATAGAATAGAATAGAATAGAATAGAATAGAATAGAATAGAATAGAATAGAATAGAATAGAATAGAATAGAATAGAATAGAATAGAATAGAATAGAATAGAATAGAATAGAATAGAATAGAATAGAATAGAATAGAATAGAATAGAATAGAATAGAATAGAATAGAATAGAATAGAATAGAATAGAATAGAATAGAATAGAATAGAATACAATAGAATAGAATAGAACAGAATAGAATAGAATAGAATAGAATAGAATAGAATAGAATAGAATAGAATAGAATAGAATAGAATAGAATAGAATAGAATAGAATAGAATAGAATAGAATAGAATAGAATAGAATAGAATAGAATAGAATAGAATAGAATAGAATAGAATAGAATAGAATAGAATAGAATAGAATAGAATAGAATAGAATAGAATAGAATAGAATAGAATAGAATAGAATAGAATAGAATAGAATAGAATAGAATAGAATAGAATAGAATAGAATAGAATAGAATAGAATAGAATAGAATAGAATAGAATAGAATAGAATAGAATAGAATAGAATAGAATAGAATAGAATAGAATAGAATAGAATAGAATAGAATAGAATAGAATAGAATAGAATAGAATAGAATAGAATAGAATAGAATAGAATAGAATAGAATAGAATAGAATAGAATAGAATAGAATAGAATAGAATAGAATAGAATAGAATAGAATAGAATAGAATAGAATAGAATAGAATAGAATAGAATAGAATAGAATAGAATAGAATAGAATAGAATAGAATAGAATAGAATAGAATAGAATAGAAATAGAATAGAATAGAATAGAATAGAATAGAATAGAATAGAATAGAATAGAATAGAATAGAATAGAATAGAATAGAATAGAATAGAATAGAATAGAATAGAATAGAATAGAATAGAATAGAATAGAATAGAATAGAATAGAATAGAATAGAATAGAATAGAATAGAATAGAATAGAATAGAATAGAATAGAATAGAATAGAATAGAATAGAATAGAATAGAATAGAATAGAATAGAATAGAATAGAATAGAATAGAATAGAATAGAATAGAATAGAATAGAATAGAATAGAATAGAATAGAATAGAATAGAATAGAATAGAATAGAATAGAATAGAATAGAATAGAATAGAATAGAATAGAATAGAATAGAATAGAATAGAATAGAATAGCATAGAATAGAATAGAATAGAATAGAATAGAATAGAATAGAATAGAATAGAATAGAATAGAATAGAATAGAATAGAATAGAATAGAATAGAATAGAATAGAATAGAATAGAATAGAATAGAATAGAATAGAATAGAATAGAATAGAATAGAATAGAATAGAATAGAATAGAATAGAATAGAATAGAATAGAATAGAATAGAATAGAATAGAATAGAATAGAATAGAATAGAATAGAATAGAATAGAATAGAATAGAATAGAATAGAATAGAATAGAATAGAATAGAATAGAATAGAATAGAATAGAATAGAATAGAATAGAATAGAATAGAATAGAATAGAATAGAATAGAATAGAATAGAATAGAATAGAATAGAATAGAATAGAATAGAATAGAATAGAATAGAATAGAATAGAATAGAATAGAATAGAATAGAATAGAATAGAATAGAATAGAATAGAATAGAATAGAATAGAATAGAATAGAATAGAATAGAATAGAATAGAATAGAATAGAATAGAATAGAATAGAATAGAATAGAATAGAATAGAATAGAATAGAATAGAATAGAATAGAATAGAATAGAATAGAATAGAATAGAATAGAATAGAATAGAATAGAATAGAATAGAATAGAATAGAATAGAATAGAATAGAATAGAATAGAATAGAATCGAATAGAATAGAATAGAATAGAATAGAATAGAATAGAATAGAATAGAATAGAATAGAATAGAATAGAATAGAATAGAATAGAATAGAATAGAATAGAATAGAATAGAATAGAATAGAATAGAATAGAATAGAATAGAATAGAATAGAATAGAATAGAAGAATAGAATAGAATAGAATAGAATAGAATAGAATAGAATAGAATAGAATAGAATAGAATAGAATAGAATAGAATAGAATAGAATAGAATAGAATAGAATAGAATAGAATAGAATAGAATAGAATAGAATAGAATAGAATAGAATAGAATAGAATAGAATAGAATAGAATAGAATAGAATAGAATAGAATAGAATAGAATAGAATAGAATAGAATAGAATAGAATAGAATAGCATAGAATAGAATAGAATAGAATAGAATAGAATAGAATAGAATAGAATAGAATAGAATAGAATAGAATAGAATAGAATAGAATAGAATAGAATAGAATAGAATAGAATAGAATAGAATAGAATAGAATAGAATAGAATAGAATAGAATAGAATAGAATAGAATAGAATAGAATAGAATAGAATAGAATAGAATAGAATAGAATAGAATAGAATAGAATAGAATAGAATAGAATAGAATAGAATAGAATAGAATAGAATAGAATAGAATAGAATAGAATAGAATAGAATAGAATAGAATAGAATAGAATAGAATAGATAGAATAGAATAGAATAGAATAGAATAGAATAGAATAGAATAGAATAGAATAGAATAGAATAGAATAGAATAGAATAGAATAGAATAGAATAGAATAGAATAGAATAGAATAGAATAGAATAGAATAGAATAGAATAGAATAGAATAGAATAGAATAGAATAGAATAGAATAGAATAGAATAGAATAGAATAGAATAGAATAGAATAGAATAGATAGAATAGAATAGAATAGAATAGAATAGAATAGAATAGAATAGAATAGAATAGAATAGAATAGAATAGAATAGAATAGAATAGAATAGAATAGAATAGAATAGAATAGAATAGAATAGAATAGAATAGAATAGAATAGAATAGAATAGAATAGAATAGAATAGAATAGAATAGAATAGAATAGAATAGAATAGAATAGAATAGAATAGAATAGAATAGAATAGAATAGAATAGAATAGAATAGAATAGAATAGAATAGAATAGAATAGAATAGAATAGAATAGAATAGAATAGAATAGAATAGAATAGAATAGAATAGAATAGAATAGAATAGAATAGAATAGAATAGAATAGAATAGAATAGAATAGAATAGAATAGAATAGAATAGAATAGAATAGAATAGAATAGAATAGAATAGAATAGAATAGAATAGAATAGAATAGAATAGAATAGAATAGAATAGAATAGAATAGAATAGAATAGAATAGAATAGAATAGAATAGAATAGAATAGAATAGAATAGAATAGAATAGAATAGAATAGAATAGAATAGAATAGAATAGAATAGAATAGAATAGAATAGAATAGAATAGAATAGAATAGAATAGAATAGAATAGAATAGAATAGAATAGAATAGAATAGAATAGAATAGAATAGAATAGAATAGAATAGAATAGAATAGAATAGAATAGAATAGAATAGAATAGAATAGAATAGAATAGAATAGAATAGAATAGAATAGAATAGAATAGAATAGAATAGAATAGAATAGAATAGAATAGAATAGAATAGAATAGAATAGAATAGAATAGAATAGAATAGAATAGAATAGAATAGAATAGAATAGAATAGAATAGAATAGAATAGAATAGAATAGAATAGAATAGAATAGAATAGAATAGAATAGAATAGAATAGAATAGAATAGAATAGAATAGAATAGAATAGAATAGAATAGAATAGAATAGAATAGAATAGAATAGAATAGAATAGAATAGAATAGAATAGAATAGAATAGAATAGAATAGAATAGAATAGAATAGAATAGAATAGAATAGAATAGAATAGAATAGAATAGAATAGAATAGAATAGAATAGAATAGAATAGAATAGAATAGAATAGAATAGAATAGAATAGAATAGAATAGAATAGAATAGAATAGAATAGAATAGAATAGAATAGAATAGAATAGAATAGAATAGAATAGAATAGAATAGAATAGAATAGAATAGAATAGAATAGAATAGAATAGAATAGAATAGAATAGAATAGAATAGAATAGAATAGAATAGAATAGAATAGAATAGAATAGAATAGAATAGAATAGAATAGAATAGAATAGAATAGAATAGAATAGAATAGAATAGAATAGAATAGAATAGAATAGAATAGAATAGAATAGAATAGAATAGAATAGAATAGAATAGAATAGAATAGAATAGAATAGAATAGAATAGAATAGAATAGAATAGATAGAATAGAATAGAATAGAATAGAATAGAATAGAATAGAATAGAATAGAATAGAATAGAATAGAATAGAATAGAATAGAATAGAATAGAATAGAATAGAATAGAATAGAATAGAATAGAATAGAATAGAATAGAATAGAATAGAATAGAATAGAATAGAATAGAATAGAATAGAATAGAATAGAATAGAATAGAATAGAATAGAATAGAATAGAATAGAATAGAATAGAATAGAATAGAATAGAATAGAATAGAATAGAATAGAATAGAATAGAATAGAATAGAATAGAATAGAATAGAATAGAATAGAATAGAATAGAATAGAATAGAATAGAATAGAATAGAATAGAATAGAATAGAATAGAATAGAATAGAATAGAATAGAATAGAATAGAATAGAATAGAATAGAATAGAATAGAATAGAATAGAATAGAATAGAATAGAATAGAATAGAATAGAATAGAATAGAATAGAATAGAATAGAATAGAATAGAATAGAATAGAATAGAATAGAATAGAATAGAATAGAATAGAATAGAATAGAATAGAATAGAATAGAATAGAATAGAATAGAATAGAATAGAATAGAATAGAATAGAATAGAATAGAATAGAATAGAATAGAATAGAATAGAATAGAATAGAATAGAATAGAATAGAATAGAATAGAATAGAATAGAATAGAATAGAATAGAATAGAATAGAATAGAATAGAATAGAATAGAATAGAATAGAATAGAATAGAATAGAATAGAATAGAATAGAATAGAATAGAATAGAATAGAATAGAATAGAATAGAATAGAATAGAATAGAATAGAATAGAATAGAATAGAATCGAATAGAATAGAATAGAATAGAATAGAATAGAATAGAATAGAATAGAATAGAATAGAATAGAATAGAATAGAATAGAATAGAATAGAATAGAATAGAATAGAATAGAATAGAATAGAATAGAATAGAATAGAATAGAATAGAATAGAATAGAATAGAATAGAATAGAATAGAATAGAATAGAATAGAATAGAATAGAATAGAATAGAATAGAATAGAATAGAATAGAATAGAATAGAATAGAATAGAATAGAATAGAATAGAATAGAATAGAATAGAATAGAATAGAATAGAATAGAATAGAATAGAATAGAATAGAATAGAATAGAATAGAATAGAATAGAATAGAATAGAATAGAATAGAATAGAATAGAATAGAATAGAATAGAATAGAATAGAATAGAATAGAATAGAATAGAATAGAATAGAATAGAATAGAATAGAATAGAATAGAATAGAATAGAATAGAATAGAATAGAATAGAATAGAATAGAATAGAATAGAATAGAATAGAATAGAATAGAATAGAATAGAATAGAATAGAATAGAATAGAATAGAATAGAATAGAATAGAATAGAATAGAATAGAATAGAATAGAATAGAATAGAATAGAATAGAATAGAATAGAATAGAATAGAATAGAATAGAATAGAATAGAATAGAATAGAATAGAATAGAATAGAATAGAATAGAATAGAATAGAATAGAATAGAATGAATAGAATAGAATAGAATAGAATAGAATAGAATAGAATAGAATAGAATAGAATAGAATAGAATAGAATAGAATAGAATAGAATAGAATAGAATAGAATAGAATAGAATAGAATAGAATAGAATAGAATAGAATAGAATAGAATAGAATAGAATAGAATAGAATAGAATAGAATAGAATAGAATAGAATAGAATAGAATAGAATAGAATAGAATAGAATAGAATAGAATAGACTAGAATAGAATAGAATAGAATAGAATAGAATAGAATAGAATAGAATAGAATAGAATAGAATAGAATAGAATAGAATAGAATAGAATAGAATAGAATAGAATAGAATAGAATAGAATAGAATAGAATAGAATAGAATAGAATAGAATAGAATAGAATAGAATAGAATAGAATAGAATAGAATAGAATAGAATAGAATAGAATAGAATAGAATAGAATAGAATAGAATAGAATAGAATAGAATAGAATAGAATAGAATAGAATAGAATAGAATAGAATAGAATAGAATAGAATAGAATAGAATAGAATAGAATAGAATAGAATAGAATAGAATAGAATAGAATAGAATAGAATAGAATAGAATAGAATAGAATAGAATAGAATAGAATAGAATAGAATAGAATAGAATAGAATAGAATAGAATAGAATAGAATAGAATAGAATAGAATAGAATAGAATAGAATAGAATAGAATAGAATAGAATAGAATAGAATAGAATAGAATAGAATAGAATAGAATAGAATAGAATAGAATAGAATAGAATAGAATAGAATAGAATAGAATAGAATAGAATAGAATAGAATAGAATAGAATAGAATAGAATAGAATCGAATAGAATAGAATAGAATAGAATAGAATAGAATAGAATAGAATAGAATAGAATAGAATAGAATAGAATAGAATAGAATAGAATAGAATAGAATAGAATAGAATAGAATAGAATAGAATAGAATAGAATAGAATAGAATAGAATAGAATAGAATAGAATAGAATAGAATAGAATAGAATAGAATAGAATAGAATAGAATAGAATAGAATAGAATAGAATAGAATAGAATAGAATAGAATAGAATAGAATAGAATAGAATAGAATAGAATAGAATAGATAGAATAGAATAGAATAGAATAGAATAGAATAGAATAGAATAGAATAGAATAGAATAGAATAGAATAGAATAGAATAGAATAGAATAGAATAGAATAGAATAGAATAGAATAGAATAGATAGAATAGAATAGAATAGAATAGAATAGAATAGAATAGAATAGAATAGAATAGAATAGAATAGAATAGAATAGAATAGAATAGAATAGAATAGAATAGAATAGAATAGAATAGAATAGAATAGAATAGAATAGAATAGAATAGAATAGAATAGAATAGAATAGAATAGAATAGAATAGAATAGAATAGAATAGAATAGAATAGAATAGAATAGAATAGAATAGAATAGAATAGAATAGAATAGAATAGAATAGAATAGAATAGAATAGAATAGAATAGAATAGAATAGAATAGAATAGAATAGAATAGAATAGAATAGAATAGAATAGAATAGAATAGAATAGAATAGATAGAATAGAATAGAATAGAATAGAATAGAATAGAATAGAATAGAATAGAATAGAATAGAATAGAATAGAATAGAATAGAATAGAATAGAATAGAATAGAATAGAATAGAATAGAATAGAATAGAATAGAATAGAATAGAATAGAATAGAATAGAATAGAATAGAATAGAATAGAATAGAATAGAATAGAATAGAATAGAATAGAATAGAATAGAATAGAATAGAATAGAATAGAATAGAATAGAATAGAATAGAATAGAATAGAATAGAATAGAATAGAATAGAATAGAATAGAATAGAATAGAATAGAATAGAATAGAATAGAATAGAATAGAATAGAATAGAATAGAATAGAATAGAATAGAATAGAATAGAATAGAATAGAATAGAATAGAATAGAATAGAATAGAATAGAATAGAATAGAATAGAATAGAATAGAATAGAATAGAATAGAATAGAATAGAATAGAATAGAATAGAATAGAATAGAATAGAATAGAATAGAATAGAATAGAATAGAATAGAATAGAATAGAATAGAATAGAATAGAATAGAATAGAATAGAATAGAATAGAATAGAATAGAATAGAATAGAATAGAATAGAATAGAATAGAATAGAATACAATAGAATAGAATAGAATAGAATAGAATAGAATAGAATAGAATAGAATAGAATAGAATAGAATAGAATAGAATAGAATAGAATAGAATAGAATAGAATAGAATAGAATAGAATAGAATAGAATAGAATAGAATAGAATAGAATAGAATAGAATAGAATAGAATAGAATAGAATAGAATAGAATAGAATAGAATAGAATAGAATAGAATAGAATAGAATAGAATAGAATAGAATAGAATAGAATAGAATAGAATAGAATAGAATAGAATAGAATAGAATAGAATAGAATAGAATAGAATAGAATAGAATAGAATAGAATAGAATAGAATAGAATAGAATAGAATAGAATAGAATAGAATAGAATAGAATAGAATAGAATAGAATAGAATATAGAATAGAATAGAATAGAAATAGAATAGAATAGAAAAGAATAGAATAGAATAGAATAGAATAGAATAGAATAGAATAGAATAGAATAGAATAGAATAGAATAGAATAG
>CAKMJM010000022.1:31985-68475 GCA_927399465.1 Sarcophaga caerulescens
TATTCTATTCTATTCTATTCTATTCTATTCTATTCTATTCTATTCTATTCTATTCTATTCTATTCTATTCTATTCTATTCTATTCTATTCTAATTCTATTCTATTCTATTCTATTCTATTCTATTCTATTCTATTCTATTCTATTCTATTCTATTCTATTCTATTCTATTCTATTCTTCTATCTATTCTATTCTATTCTATTCTATTCTATTCTATTTCTATCTATTCTATCTATTCTATTCTATTCTATTCTATTCTATTCTATTCTATTCTATTCTATTCTATTCTATTCTATTCTATCTATTCTATTCTATTCTATTCTATTCTATTCTATTCATTCTATTCTATTCTATTCTATTCTATCTATTCTATTCTATTCTATTCTATTCTATCTATTCTATTCTATTCTATTCTATTCTATTCTATTCTATTCTATTCTATTCTATTCTATTCTATTCTATTCTATTCTATTCTATTCTATTCTATTCTATTCTATTCTATTCTATTCTATTCTATTCTAATCTATCTATTCTATTCTATTCTATTCTATTCTATTCTATTCTATTCTATTCTATTCTATTCTATTCTATTCTATCAATTCTATTCTATTCTATTCTATTCTATTCTATTCTATTCTATTCTATTCTATTCTATTCTATTCTATTCTATTCTATTCTATTCTATCTATTCTATTCTATTCTATTCTATTCTATTCTATTCTATTCTATTCTATTCTATTCTATTCTATTCTATTCTATTCTATTCTATTCTATTCTATTCTATTCTATTCTATTCTATTCTATTCTATTCTATTCTATTCTATTCTATTCTATTCTATTCTATTCTATTCTATTCTATTCAATCTATTCTATTCTATTCTATTCTATTCTATTCTATTCTATTCTATTCTATTCTATTCTATTCTATTCTATTCTATTCTATTCTATTCTCTTCTATTCTATTCTATTCTATTCTATTCTATTCTATTCTATTCTATTCTATTCTATTCTATTCTATTCTATTCTATTCTATTCTATTCTATTCTATTCTATTCTATTCTATTCTATTCTATTCTATTCTATTCTATTCTATTCTATTCTATTCTATTCTATTCTATTCTATTCTATTCTATTCTATTCTATCTATTCTATTCTATTCTATTCTATTCTATTCTATTCTATTCTATTCTATTCTATTCTAATCTATTCTATTCTATTCTATTCTATTCTATTCTATTCTATTCTATTCTATTCTATTCTATTCTATTCTATTCTATTCTATCTATTCTATTCTATTCTATTCTATCTATTCTATTCTATTCTATTCTATTCTATTCTATTCTATTCTATTCTATTCTATTCTATTCTATTCTATTCTATTCTATTCTATTCTATTCTATTCTATTCTATTCTATTCTATTCTATTCTATTCTATTCTATTCTATTCTATTCTATTCTATTCTATTCTATTCTATTCTATTCTATTCTATTCTATTCTATTCTATCTAATTCTATTCTATTCTATTCTATTCTATTCTATTCTATTCTATTCTATTCTATTCTATTCTATTCTATTCTATTCTATTCTATTCTATTCTATCTATTCTATTCTATTCTATTCTATTCTATTCTATTCTATTCTATTCTATTCTATTCTATTCTATTCTATTCTATTCTATTCTATTCTATTCTATTCTATTCTATTCTATTCTATTCTATTCTATTCTATTCTATTCTATTCTATTCTATTCTATTCTATTCTATTCTATTCTATTCTATTCTATTCTATTCTATTCTATTCTATTCTATTCTATTCTATTCTATTCTATTCTATTCTATTCTATTCTATTCTATTCTATTCTATTCTATTCTATTCTATTCTATTCTATTCTATTCTATTCTATTCTATTCTATTCTATTCTATTCTATTCTATTCTATTCTATTCTATTCTATTCTATTCTATTCTATTCTATTCTATTCTATTCTATTCTATCTATTCTATTCTATTCTATTCTATTCTATTCTATTCTATTCTATTCTATTCTATTCTATTCTATTCTATTCTATCTATTCTATCTATTCTATTCTATTCTATTCTATTCTATCTATTCTATTCTATTCTATTCTATTCTATTCTATTCTATTCTATTCTATTCTATTCTATTCTATTCTATTCTATTCTATTCTATTCTATTCTATTCTATTCTATTCTATTCTATTCTATTCTATTCTATTCTATTCTATTCTATTCTATTCTATTCTATTCTATTCTATTCTATTCTATTCTATTCTATTCTATTCTATTCTATTCTATTCTATTCTATTCTATCTATTCTATTCTATTCTATTCTATTCTATTCTATTCTATTCTATTCTATTCTATTCTATTCTATTCTATTCTATTTCTATCTATTCTATTCTATTCTATTCTATTCTATTCTATTCTATCTATTCTATTCTATTCTATTCTATTCTATTCTATTCTATTCTATTCTATTCTATTTCTATTCTATTCTATTCTATTCTATTCTATTCTATTCTATTCTATTCTATTCTATCTATTCTATTCTATTCTATTCTATTCTATTCTATTCTATTCTATTCTATTCTATTCTATTCTATTCTATTCTATTCTATTCTATTCTATTCTATTCTATTCTATTCTATTCTATTCTATTCTACTCTATTCTATTCTATTCTATTCTATTCTATTCTATTCTATTCTATTCTATTCTATTCTATTCTATTCTATTCTATTCTATCTATTCTATTCTATTCTATTCTATTCTATTCTATTCTATTCTATTCTATTCTATTCTATTCTATTCTATTCTATTCTATTCTATTCTATTCTATTCTATTCTATTCTATTCTATTCTATTCTATTCTATTCTATTCTATTCTATTCTATTCTATCTATTCTATTCTATTCTATTCTATTCTATTCTATTCTATCTATTCTATTCTATTCTATTCTATTCTATTCTATTCTATTCTATTCTATTCTATTCTATTCTATTCTATTCTATTCTATTCTATTCTATTCTATTCTATTCTATTCTATTCTATTCTATTCTATTCTATTCTATTCTATTCTATTCTATTCTATTCTATTCTATTCTATTCTATTCTATCTATTCTATTCTATTCTATTCTATTCTATTCTATTCTATTCTATTCTATTCTATTCTATTCTATTCTATCTATCTATTCTATTCTATTCTATTCTATTCTATTCTATTCTATTCTATTCTATTCTATTCTATTCTATTCTATCTATTCTATTCTATTCTATTCTATTCTATTCTATTCTATTCTATTCTATTCTATTCTATTCTATCTATTCTATTCTATTCTATTCTATTCTATTCTATTCTATTCTATTCTATTCTATTCTATTCTATTCTATTCTATTCTATTCCTTTCTATTCTATTCTATTCTATTCTATTCTATTCTATTCTATTCTATTCTATCTATCTATTCTATTCTATTCTATTCTATTCTATTCTATTCTATTCTATTCTATTCTATTCTATTCTATTCTATCTATTCTATTCTATTCTATTCTATTCTATTCTATTCTATTCTATTCTATTCTATTCTATTCTATTCTATTCTATTCTATTCTATTCTATTCTATTCTATTCTATTCTATTCTATTCTATTCTATTCTATTCTATTCTATTCTATTCTATTCTATCTATTCTATTCTATTCTATTCTATTCTATTCTATTCTATTCTATTCTATTCTATTCTATTCTATTCTATTCTATTCTATTCTATTCTATTCTATTCTATCTATTCTATTCTATTCTATTCTATTCTATTCTATTCTATTCTATTCTATTCTATTCTATTCTATTCTATTCTATTCTATTCTATCTATTCTATTCTATTCTATTCTATTCTATTTCTATTCTATTCTATTCTATTCTATTCTATTCTATTCTATTCTATTCTATTATATTCTATTCTATTCTATTCTATTCTATTCTATCTATTCTATTCTATTCTATTCTATTCTATTCTATTCTATTTCTATTCTATTCTATTCTATTCTATTCTATTCTATTCTATTCTATTCTATTCTATTCTATTCTATTCTATTCTATTCTATTCTATTCTATTCTATTCTATTCTATTCTATTCTATCTATTCTATTCTATTCTATTCTATTCTATTCTATTCTATTCTATTCTATTCTATTCTATTCTATTCTATTCTATTCTATTCTATTCTATTCTATTCTATTCTATTCTATTCTATTCTATTCTATTCTATTCTATTCTATTCTATTCTATTCTATTCTATTCTATTCTATTCTATTCTATTCTATTCTATTCTATTCTATTCTATTCTATTCTATTCTATTCTATTCTATTCTATTCTATTCTATTCTATTCTATTCTATTCTATTCTATCTATTCTATTCTATCTATTCTATTCTATTCTATTCTATTCTATTCTATTCTATTCTATTCTATTCTATTCTATTCTATTCTATTCTATTCTATTCTATTCTATTCTATTCTATTCTATTCTATTCTATTCTATTCTATTCTATTCTATTCTATTCTATTCTATTCTATTCTATTCTATTCTATTCTATTCTATTCTATTCTATTCTATTCTATTCTATTCTATTCTATTCTATTCTATTCTATTCTATTCTATTCTATTCTATTCTATTCTATTCTATTCTATTCTATTCTATTCTATTCTATTCTATTCTATTCTATTCTATTCTATTCTATTCTATTCTATTCTATTCTATTCTATTCTATTCTATTCTATCTATTCTATTCTATTCTATTCTATTCTATTCTATTCTATTCTATTCTATTCTATTCTATTCTATTCTATTCTATTCTATTCTATTCTATTCTATTCTATTCTATTCTATTCTATTCTATTCTATTCTATTCTATTCTATTCTATTCTATTCTATTCTATTCTATTCTATTCTATTCTATTCTATTCTATTCTATTCTATGCTATTCTATTCTATTCTATTCTATTCTATTCTATTCTATTCTATTCTATTCTATTCTATTCTATTCTATTCTATTCTATTCTATTCTATTCTATTCTATTCTATTCTATTCTATTCTATTCTATTCTATTCTATTCTATTCTATTCTATTCTATTCTATCTATTCTATTCTATTCTATTCTATTCTATTCTATTCTATTCTATTCTATTCTATTCTATTCTATTCTATTCTATTCTATTCTATTCTATTCTATTCTATTCTATTCTATTCTATTCTATTCTATTCTATTCTATTCTATTCTATTCTATTCTATTCTATTCTATTCTATTCTATTCTATTCTATTCTATTCTATTCTATTCTATTCTATTCTATTCTATTCTATTCTATTCTATTCTATTCTATTCTATTCTATTCTATTCTATTCTATTCTATTCTATTCTATTCTATTCTATTCTATTCTATTCTATTCTATTCTATTCTATTCTATTCTATTCTATTCTATTCGATTCTATTCTATTCTATTCTATTCTATTCTATTCTATTCTATTCTATTCTATTCTATTCTATTCTATTCTATTCTATTCTATTCTATTCT
This sequence comes from Sarcophaga caerulescens, assembly GCA_927399465.1. NCBI lineage: Eukaryota > Metazoa > Arthropoda > Insecta > Diptera > Sarcophagidae > Sarcophaga > Sarcophaga caerulescens. The sequence goes on from CAKMJM010000022.1 coordinate 37,578, forward strand.
ATTCTATTCTATTCTATTCTATTCTATTCTATTCTATTCTATTCTATTCTATTCTATTCTATTCTATTCTATTCTATTCTATTCTATTCTATTCTATTCTATTCTATTCTATTCTATTCTATTCTATTCTATTCTATTCTATTCTATCTATTCTATTCTATTCTATTCTATTCTATTCTATTCTATTCTATTCTATTCTATTCTATTCTATTCTATTCTATTCTATTCTATTCTATTCTATTCTATTCTATTCTATTCTATTCTATTCTATTCTATTCTATTCTATTCTATTCTATTCTATTCTATTCTATTCTATTCTATTCTATTCTATTCTATTCTATTCTATTCTATTCTATTCTATTCTATTCTATTCTATTCTATTCTATTCTATTCTATTCTATTCTATTCTATTCTATTCTATTCTATTCTATTCTATTCTATTCTATTCTATTCTATTCTATTCTATTCTATTCTATTCTATTCTATTCTATTCTATTCTATTCTATTCTATTCTATTCTATTCTATTCTATTCTATTCTATTCTATTCTATTCTATTCTATTCTATTCTATTCTATTCTATTCTATTCTATTCTATTCTATTCTATTCTATTCTATTCTATTCTATTCTATTCTATTCTATTCTATTCTATTCTATTCTATTCTATTCTATTCTATTCTATTCTATTCTATTCTATTCTATTCTATTCTATTCTATTCTATTCTATTCTATTCTATTCTATTCTATTCTATTCTATTCTATTCTATTCTATTGTATTCTATTCTATTCTATTCTATTCTATTCTATTCTATTCTATTCTATTCTATTCTATTCTATTCTATTCTATTCTATTCTATTCTATTCTATTCTATTCTATTCTATTCTATTCTATTCTATTCTATTCTATTCTATTCTATTCTATTCTATTCTATTCTATTCTATTCTATTCTATTCTATTCTATTCTATTCTATTCTATTCTATTCTATTCTATTCTATTCTATTCTATTCTATTCTATTCTATTCTATTCTATTCTATTCTATTCTATTCTATTCTATTCTATTCTATTCTATTCTATTCTATTCTATTCTATTCTATTCTATTCTATTCTATTCTATTCTATTCTATTCTATTCTATTCTATTCTATTCTATTCTATTCTATTCTATTCTATTCTATTCTATTCTATTCTATTCTATTCTATTCTATTCTATTCTATTCTATTCTATTCTATTCTATTCTATTCTATTCTATTCTATTCTATTCTATTCTATTCTATTCTATTCTGTTCTATTCTATTCTATTCTATTCTATTCTATTCTATTCTATTCTATTCTATTCTATTCTATTCTATTCTATTCTATTCTATTCTATTCTATTCTATTCTATTCTATTCTATTCTATTCTATTCTATTCTATTCTATTCTATTCTATTCTATTCTATTCTATTCTATTCTATTCTATTCTATTCTATTCTATTCTATTCTATTCTATTCTATTCTATTCTATTCTATTCTATTCTATTCTATTCTATTCTATTCTATTCTATTCTATTCTATTCGATTCTATTCTATTCTATTCTATTCTATTCTATTCTATTCTATTCTATTCTATTCTATTCTATTCTATTCTATTCTATTCTATTCTATTCTATTCTATTCTATTCTATTCTATTCTATTCTATTCTATTCTATTCTATTCTATTCTATTCTATTCTATTCTATTCTATTCTATTCTATTCTATTCTATTCTATTCTATTCTATTCTATTCTATTCTATTCTATTCTATTCTATTCTATTCTATTCTATTCTATTCTATTCTATTCTGTTCTATTCTATTCTATTCTATTCTATTCTATTCTATTCTATTCTATTCTATTCTATTCTATTCTATTCTATTCTATTCTATTCTATTCTATTCTATTCTATTCTATTCTATTCTATTCTATTCTATTCTATTCTATTCTATTCTATTCTATTCTATTCTATTCTATTCTATTCTATTCTATTCTATTCTATTCTATCTATTCTATTCTATTCTATTCTATTCTATTCTATTCTATTCTATTCTATTCTATTCTATTCTATTCTATTCTATTCTATTCTATTCTATTCTATTCTATTCTATTCTATTCTATTCTATTCTATTCTATTCTATTCTATTCTATTCTATTCTATTCTATTCTATTCTATTCTATTCTATTCTATTCTATTCTATTCTATTCTATTCTATTCTATTCTATTCTATTCTATTCTATTCTATTCTATTCTATTCTATTCTATTCTATTCTATTCTATTCTATTCTATTCTATTCTATTCTATTCTATTCTATTCTATTCTATTCTATTCTATTCTATTCTATTCTATTCTATTCTATTCTATTCTATTCTATTCTATTCTATTCTATTCTATTCTATTCTATTCTATTCTATTCTATTCTATTCTATTCTATTCTATTCTATTCTATTCTATTCTATTCTATTCTATTCTATTCTATTCTATTCTATTCTATTCTATTCTATTCTATTCTATTCTATTCTATTCTATTCTATGCTATTCTATTCTATTCTATTCTATTCTATTCTATTCTATTCTATTCTATTCTATTCTATTCTATTCTATTCTATTCTATTCTATTCTATTCTATTCTATTCTATTCTATTCTATTCTATTCTATTCTATTCTATTCTATTCTATTCTATTCTATTCTATTCTATTCTATTCTATTCTATTCTATTCTATTCTATTCTATTCTATTCTATTCTATTCTATTCTATTCTATTCTATTCTATTCTATTCTATTCTATTCTATTCTATTCTATTCTATTCTATTCTATTCTATTCTATTCTATTCTATTCGATTCTATTCTATTCTATTCTATTCTATTCTATTCTATTCTATTCTATTCTATTCTATTCTATTCTATTCTATTCTATTCTATTCTATTCTATTCTATTCTATTCTATTCTATTCTATTCTATTCTATTCTATTCTATTCTATTCTATTCTATTCTATTCTATTCTATTCTATTCTATTCTATTCTATTCTATTCTATTCTATTCTATTCTATTCTATTCTATTCTATTCTATTCTATTCTATTCTATTCTATTCTATTCTATTCTATTCTATTCTATTCTATTCTATTCTATTCTATTCTATTCTATTCTATTCTATTCTATTCTATTCTATTCTATTCTATTCTATTCTATTCTATTCTATTCTATTCTATTCTATTCTATTCTATTCTATTCTATTCTATTCTATTCTATTCTATTCTATTCTATTCTATTCTATTCTATTCTATTCTATTCTATTCTATTCTATTCTATTCTATTCTATTCTATTCTATTCTATTCTATTCGATTCTATTCTATTCTATTCTATTCTATTCTATTCTATTCTATTCTATTCTATTCTATTCTATTCTATTCTATTCTATTCTATTCTATTCTATTCTATTCTATTCTATTCTATTCTATTCTATTCTATTCTATTCTATTCTATTCTATTCTATTCTATTCTATTCTATTCTATTCTATTCTATTCTATTCTATTCTATTCTATTCTATTCTATTCTATTCTATTCTATTCTATTCTATTCTATTCTATTCTATTCTATTCTATTCTATTCTATTCTATTGTATTCTATTCTATTCTATTCTATTCTATTCTATTCTATTCTATTCTATTCTATTCTATTCTATTCTATTCTATTCTATTCTATTCTATTCTATTCTATTCTATTCTATTCTATTCTATTCTATTCTATTCTATTCTATTCTATTCTATTCTATTCTATTCTATTCTATTCTATTCTATTCTATTCTATTCTATTCTATTCTATTCTATTCTATTCTATTCTATTCTATTCTATTCTATTCTATTCTATTCTATTCTATTCTATTCTATTCTATTCTATTCTATTCTATTCTATTCTATTCTATTCTATTCTATTCTATTCTATTCTATTCTATTCTATTCTATTCTATTCTATTCTATTCTATTCTATTCTATTCTATTCTATTCTATTCTATTCTATTCTATTCTATTCTATTCTATTCTATTCTATTCTATTCTATTCTATTCTATTCTATTCTATTCTATTCTATTCTATTCTATTCTATTCTATTCTATTCTATTCTATTCTATTCTATTCTATTCTATTCTATTCTATTCTATTCTATTCTATTCTATTCTATTCTATTCTATTCTATTCTATTCTATTCTATTCTATTCTATTCTATTCTATTCTATTCTATTCTATTCTATTCTATTCTATTCTATTCTATTCTATTCTATTCTATTCTATTCTATTCTATTCTATTCTATTCTATTCTATTCTATTCTATTCTATTCTATTCTATTCTATTCTATTCTATTCTATTCTATTCTATTCTATTCTATTCTATTCTATTCTATTCTATTCTATTCTATTCTATTCTATTCTATTCTATTCTATTCTATTCTATTCTATTCTATTCTATTCTATTCTATTCTATTCTATTCTATTCTATTCTATTCTATTCTATTCTATTCTATTCTATTCTATTCTATTCTATTCTATTCTATTCTATTCTATTCTATTCTATTCTATTCTATTCTATTCTATTCTATTCTATTCTATTCTATTCTATTCTATTCTATTCTATTCTATTCTATTCTATTCTATTCTATTCTATTCTATTCTATTCTATTCTATTCTATTCTATTCTATTCTATTCTATTCTATTCTATTCTATTCTATTCTATTCTATTCTATTCTATTCTATTCTATTCTATTCTATTCTATTCTATTCTATTCTATTCTATTCTATTCTATTCTATTCTATTCTATTCTATTCTATTCTATTCTATTCTATTCTATTCTATTCTATTCTATTCTATTCTATTCTATTCTATTCTATTCTATTCTATTCTATTCTATTCTATTCTATTCTATTCTATTCTATTCTATTCTATTCTATTCTATTCTATTCTATTCTATTCTATTCTATTCTATTCTATTCTATTCTATTCTATTCTATTCTATTCTATTCTATTCTATTCTATTCTATTCTATTCTATTCTATTCTATTCTATTCTATTCTATTCTATTCTATTCTATTCTATTCTATTCTATTCTATTCTATTCTATTCTATTCTATTCTATTCTATTCTATTCTATTCTATTCTATTCTATTCTATTCTATTCTATTCTATTCTATTCTATTCTATTCTATTCTATTCTATTCTATTCTATTCTATTCTATTCTATTCTATTCTATTCTATTCTATTCTATTCTATTCTATTCTATTCTATTCTATTCTATTCTATTCTATTCTATTCTATTCTATTCTATTCTATTCTATTCTATTCTATTCTATTCTATTCTATTCTATTCTATTCTATTCTATTCTATTCTATTCTATTCTATTCTATTCTATTCTATTCTATTCTATTCTATTCTATTCTATTCTATTCTATTCTATTCTATTCTATTCTATTCTATTCTATTCTATTCTATTCTATTCTATTCTATTCTATTCTATTCGATTCTATTCTATTCTATTCTATTCTATTCTATTCTATTCTATTCTATTCTATTCTATTCTATTCTATTCTATTCTATTCTATTCTATTCTATTCTATTCTATTCTATTCTATTCTATTCTATTCTATTCTATTCTATTCTATTCTATTCTATTCTATTCTATTCTATTCTATTCTATTCTATTCTATTCTATTCTATTCTATTCTATTCTATTCTATTCTATTCTATTCTATTCTATTCTATTCTATTCTATTCTATTCTATTCTATTCTATTCTATTCTATTCTATTCTATTCTATTCTATTCTATTCTATTCTATTGTATTCTATTCTATTCTATTCTATTCTATTCTATTCTATTCTATTCTATTCTATTCTATTCTATTCTATTCTATTCTATTCTATTCTATTCTATTCTATTCTATTCTATTCTATTCTATTCTATTCTATTCTATTCTATTCTATTCTATTCTATTCTATTCTATTCTATTCTATTCTATTCTATTCTATTCTATTCTATTCTATTCTATTCTATTCTATTCTATTCTATTCTATTCTATTCTATTCTATTCTATTCTATTCTATTCTATTCTATTCTATTCTATTCTATTCTATTCTATTCTATTCTATTCTATTCTATTCTATTCTATTCTATTCTATTCTATTCTATTCTATTCTATTCTATTCTATTCTATTCTATTCTATTCTATTCTATTCTATTCTATTCTATTCTATTCTATTCTATTCTATTCTATTCTATTCTATTCTATTCTATTCTATTCTATTCTATTCTATTCTATTCTATTCTATTCTATTCTATTCTATTCTATTCTATTCTATTCTATTCTATTCTATTCTATTCTATTCTATTCTATTCTATTCTATTCTATTCTATTCTATTCTATTCTATTCTATTCTATTCTATTCTATTCTATTCTATTCTATTCTATTCTATTCTATTCTATTCTATTCTATTCTATTCTATTCTATTCTATTCTATTCTATTCTATTCTATTCTATTCTATTCTATTCTATTCTATTCTATTCTATTCTATTCTATTCTATTCTATTCTATTCTATTCTATTCTATTCTATTCTATTCTATTCTATTCTATTCTATTCTATTCTATTCTATTCTATTCTATTCTATTCTATTCTATTCTATTCTATTCTATTCTATTCTATTCTATTCTATTCTATTCTATTCTATTCTATTCTATTCTATTCTATTCTATTCTATTCTATTCTATTCTATTCTATTCTATTCTATTCTATTCTATTCTATTCTATTCTATTCTATTCTATTCTATTCTATTCTATTCTATTCTATTCTATTCTATTCTATTCTATTCTATTCTATTCTATTCTATTCTATTCTATTCTATTCTATTCTATTCTATTCTATTCTATTCTATTCTATTCTATTCTATTCTATTCTATTCTATTCTATTCTATTCTATTCTATTCTATTCTATTCTATTCTATTCTATTCTATTCTATTCTATTCTATTCTATTCTATTCTATTCTATTCTATTCTATTCTATTCTATTCTATTCTATTCTATTCTATTCTATTCTATTCTATTCTATTCTATTCTATTCTATTCTATTCTATTCTATTCTATTCTATTCTATTCTATTCTATTCTATTCTATTCTATTCTATTCTATTCTATTCTATTCTATTCTATTCTATTCTATTCTATTCTATTCTATTCTATTCTATTCTATTCTATTCTATTCTATTCTATTCTATTCTATTCTATTCTATTCTATTCTATTCTATTCTATTCTATTCTATTCTATTCTATTCTATTCTATTCTATTCTATTCTATTCTATTCTATTCTATTCTATTCTATTCTATTCTATTCTATTCTATTCTATTCTATTCTATTCTATTCTATTCTATTCTATTCTATTCTATTCTATTCTATTCTATTCTATTCTATTCTATTCTATTCTATTCTATTCTATTCTATTCTATTCTATTCTATTCTATTCTATTCTATTCTATTCTATTCTATTCTATTCTATTCTATTCTATTCTATTCTATTCTATTCTATTCTATTCTATTCTATTCTATTCTATTCTATTCTATTCTATTCTATTCTATTCTATTCTATTCTATTCTATTCTATTCTATTCTATTCTATTCTATTCTATTCTATTCTATTCTATTCTATTCTATTCTATTCTATTCTATTCTATTCTATTCTATTCTATTCTATTCTATTCTATTCTATTCTATTCTATTCTATTCTATTCTATTGTATTCTATTGTATTCTATTCTATTCTATTCTATTCTATTCTATTCTATTCTATTCTATTCTATTCTATTCTATTCTATTCTATTCTATTCTATTCTATTCTATTCTATTCTATTCTATTCTATTCTATTCTATTCTATTCTATTCTATTCTATTCTATTCTATTCTATTCTATTCTATTCTATTCTATTCTATTCTATTCTATTCTATTCTATTCTATTCTATTCTATTCTATTCTATTCTATTCTATTCTATTCTATTCTATTCTATTCTATTCTATTCTATTCTATTCTATTCTATTCTATTCTATTCTATTCTATTCTATTCTATTCTATTCTATTCTATTCTATTCTATTCTATTCTATTCTATTCTATTCTATTCTATTCTATTCTATTCTATTCTATTCTATTCTATTCTATTCTATTCTATTCTATTCTATTCTATTCTATTCTATTCTATTCTATTCTATTCTATTCTATTCTATTCTATTCTATTCTATTCTATTCTATTCTATTCTATTCTATTCTATTCTATTCTATTCTATTCTATTCTATTCTATTCTATTCTATTCTATTCTATTCTATTCTATTCTATTCTATTCTATTCTATTCTATTCTATTCTATTCTATTCTATTCTATTCTATTCTATTCTATTCTATTCTATTCTATTCTATTCTATTCTATTCTATTCTATTCTATTCTATTCTATTCTATTCTATTCTATTCTATTCTATTCTATTCTATTCTATTCTATTCTATTCTATTCTATTCTATTCTATTCTATTCTATTCTATTCTATTCTATTCTATTCTATTCTATTCTATTCTATTCTATTCTATTCTATTCTATTCTATTCTATTCTATTCTATTCTATTCTATTCTATTCTATTCTATTCTATTCTATTCTATTCTATTCTATTCTATTCTATTCTATTCTATTCTATTCTATTCTATTCTATTCTATTCTATTCTATTCTATTCTATTCTATTCTATTCTATTCTATTCTATTCTATTCTATTCTATTCTATTCTATTCTATTCTATTCTATTCTATTCTATTCTATTCTATTCTATTCTATTCTATTCTATTCTATTCTATTCTATTCTATTCTATTCTATTCTATTCTATTCTATTCTATTCTATTCTATTCTATTCTATTCTATTCTATTCTATTCTATTCTATTCTATTCTATTCTATTCTATTCTATTCTATTCTATTCTATTCTATTCTATTCTATTCTATTCTATTCTATTCTATTCTATTCTATTCTATGTAGTGAACGACTTCGATCACAAAAAGAAAAAACAAAAAAAAAAAAAAAATTTTTTTTTTGTTTTGTCTTGATCAAAACAATACAAAATCATTCACCCCACCCTTGTCAGTTAGAGTGAGGACATTATGCATTCGATTACCGACTTAAGTAACTGCATGACATAATCTTATACAGTAATTATGGTAGTATAGTATTTTCATATGGTAACAGTGCCTTCATCGGTATTAAATTCACTTGAGTTTGTTAACAGTGTTGCCATTCATGAGTGTGTAAGAATATAAATTGCTATTATGGAACGAATGAGAGTTGTAAAACTTTGTATTTTACTGATAATAAAAAGAAAAGAAAAAACATGTATTTTCTTTTCCTAATATGTTAAATGTTATTAACATAGTAGTCATTTTACGCAATATAATGAATATTTGTTTATTGGTATTCGGCCGGTCGAGTGACAGGGTTGCTTTTTACTGATCGAAAAGACCAAAAGAAACGGAAAAATACAACTCTATTTAACGAAAAAAAAACTTAACCAACGCTTCGTTCTATTCAACATCATTCTTCTCATGACAGATATAAAAGCTGGTGTAGAGAAGAAAAAGCTCTCTTTTCTTTTCTTTTGTTTCTGTGTACTCGGTTACTTGTTTACTTTTAAACGCTTTTCTATTGTTACGTGGAAGAAAGAAATATCGAAACCAGCATATTGACTACATCCACAGATCACGGGGATCTGTTCTAGAAAATCCAGAGGGGATAACAGCGTGCCCAACAATTCCTCGGTATATTATATTATCGAAAGGCGTTTATAATCATGTGTATACCTACTCCTCAAACGTATCCACATGGTCATCATCATCAACTTTAGTTCAACATAACCTCAAATCCTCAGTATCATCTTATTCAACAATTCATCTGTATCATATCGAAAGCGTTTATAATCATGTGTATACCTACTCCTCAAACATATCCACATGGTCATCATCATCAACTTTAGTTCAACATAACCTCAAATCCTCAGTATCATCTTATTCAACAATTCATCTGTATCATATCGAAAGCGTTTATAATCATGTGTATACCTACTCCTCAAACGTATCCACATGGCCATCATAATCAACTTTAGTTCAACATAACCTCAAATCCTCAGTATCATCTTATTCATCAATTCATCTGTATCATATCGAAAGCGATTATAATCGGTGTATACCTACTCCTCAAACATATCCACATGGTCATCATCATCAACTTTAGTTCAACATAACCTCAAATCCTCATTATCATCTTATTCAACAATTCATCTGTATCATATCCTCAAACGTATCCCCCCCCCAGGTTTTATTTAATTAGTATTAATGAAGTAGGTTATCTTAATCTATACAAGCTCTCTACTTTCCTTCCTTGTAGTCAACAGCATCGTCGCGGAGAGGCCTCATCGCTGATTACTGCTGTCCTAAGGGTAAGTGAAAGTTATATTGTTTATATGAATTATTATTATTCTCTTGAGTGTATGCTCCCATTAATTTTTTATATGAATTTCTAATTATAATTTAGTTTTAAGCACCTCATATATCTAATGTTTTGGATTTTGCCATTATTATCATTGTTACGTAGATTTTGTTATTGGTAGATAATCATGGACATGACCCTTAATCATGACCTTAATCTATCAGCATACACATTTTGTGTCATGATATAGATTTTACATAATTTTCAATTTTTATTACTCCCTAAAAGTAGGCATTTATTAACGTTATTGAAATTGTAGGATTGATTTAGGTCGTTTTTTTCAGGACGACTTTTCTAAGTACTTCTATGCTAATATTGAGAGCTTTTGTCTTTCGCGGGTTTGCCCGATTTTTGTTAATTTAGTTTTTTTTAGTTCCTGGTACATCCGGAAGATTACCGCTTTAATGGCATTTATATATCTTCAATCGGAAAGTTTGGTAATTGAACCTAGTAAATTTTTTCTTTCGATTGAGGGTGTATAATATGCAGATTTGTCTGAAATTTAAGTTTCGGTTGTATCAAGTTAGGAGATTTGTTTTAGGATTTAGTTGTATCTGTGTATATACGGGGCCTTTGGCTGCCATTGAATTTTTTTTGGGATATGATTATATTGATTAAATTTTATAAGTAGTTTTGTATAATTAAGCTGTTAATAAATTTTCAAAATGAATAATTGATTTTGTGTAATTCTCTCTTATGGATTGACTGTGCTAGGCTGACGATATTTAGGGATCTTAGTATACATTTGCGCTCCTAAGATACAGGTATAGGGAGGGTGAAGACGCGTGGTTTCTCAATACACCTGAGAGACCTAATTCAAGAGTGAGGATAATTAACCCTTGTTTTTATATATTTCACTGAGTAGTATAGTGGGGCTTTATTTGTTTTGTTTCTATACTACTCGTAACATTTAGAGTAACTATAGTAATTAATATCCTAGGGAGTCTTTATAAATTAATGTGTAGCAAGACCAAGGCGGCTAAACTAGGTCAAGAACCCCCCCACCCGACTGCTAGCTAGCGAATCATAGGCTCCCGCCGACCTGCTTTAGACGATCCTTTATGAGTGAGTCCCTGCTCTGCTTGTGTATCTACAGGAAACCTGAGACCTCTGTGGTGTGCATTCCGAAGGGAATGGAAATGGAAATGGCACGTATATGGTGTCCATCACAAAGCAGGTGCATGGTGATTCTTCTTTCAGACGAGTGCAACGGAAACATGTTATCCCCTATCAGATTTGCTCCTGCACATTACAGTGAAATGGCGCTTTTGTTTCTTTTGATTCATTAGCGACCATTACGTTGAATGATCGCCCTTCCATTTACATCTGGAAGGAGTTGTTTTTCTGTCGCATGGGGATATCTGATTAAAATTTACATCTTTGTTTTTGTTCGTGCACATTACAGTTATTGGGCGCTGTTCTTGTCGTCGTGAGAAGCATAGTGTCCATTCCCTTGATGATCGCACTTCTCGTTTACTCCGGGAGAAAGACGTTTTCATGTTGCATAACATTCTGATAAACATTTGCAATTAATATTATTATATATATTTTTGTTCTTGCACATTATAGAAATGGCGCCCAACGTGGGGCGGGAATCTTAAACCCCAATCGGGGCTGAAGGATTCTTAAACCCCACCAACTTGGGGCACAAGAATCCTGAATTTTGTTTGCGATTTTTGTCTCCCAATAAGATTTTTTTTTTTCTGTCTTCTTTTCAATTTCAAGTTTTCCGAAAAATTTTAGTGGTTGTGTATTACGGAACGGTTTCAGTAAATAATGGACGTAAATATTCAGGATATGTAGGTACTTGAGATATTTTAGTTCGAGTAGCCTAACCGAATATCAATGCATCCATCCTTTTGCCGGGACTAGGGAAATATTGCATTGTCATTACTTATTTCATTGGAATTTGTTTTTTTTTTTTTTTCTTTCTTTAATATAGAGTTCACTTTTGTCGGTGGAATTTTTTACGGTGGTGTAGTGCGGAACTGTTTCGGTGAATGATTGATGTATATATTCAGGACATTTATGTGCTTGAGAATTTTCAGTTCGAGCAGCATAACCGAATATCAATGCATCAATTCTTTTATGGTGATGGGGAAGTACTGCATGGCTGTGTCTTGTTTCATTGAAATCTGTTTTTAATAGTTCAATTTTTCGCTGGAATTTATTACCAGTGGTGTAGTGCGGAACTATTTCGGTGGATGAGTGATGTACATATTCGGGATATTTAGGTGCTTGAGAGATTTCAGTTCGAGTAGCCTAACCGAATATCAATGCATCAATTCTTTTACCGGTAATGAGGAAGTATTGCATTGCTGTTACTTATTTCTGTGCAATTTGCTGTGAAATATTGTTTAATTGGGGTTATATTAAGTTGGGATTAACAATCTGTAGCTGTTGAGATTATATTATTAATTTGAATAATGGGAATTAATATCCACTGTTATTGGATGGACTTAGGTGTGTTCTTAGTGTTCACTCAGGATATTCATTAATCTGTCTTAGTATCCCCAAGGTTAATTATGTTTGCTCCTTCGTTCGGCCTGGCTCAGTCGGCCATATGAGAGAAATTTTTTTTATGAATTTATTTACAGACTCATAATTTTGTTTTTTTTTTTTATTTATCTACGGACCCCGATTTTAGTTGCGGAAGCGTTTTTCTATCGGGGATATTTTTTTATCTTGGATTAGTTTTTTTTTATTTTTCATCGATTAAATTAGATTTTTTTTTAGTTATTCTTGGATTAGTTTTGGATGTATTGTTGAGTAGTGAGCGAGTTCGTGGACAATGTCGTTGCCAAGAACTCCACCTCATTCGTCAGCGTCGGTTGCGATTATGTCATCTAATCCAATTCCAAATGTAGCTGGAGGATCGGATCGAAATTGTCCTATTTGTACGGAGAGTATGGATGAGAAAGCTCCGTGCATGATTTTGACTCGTTGCAATCATATATTTCATAGAACCTGTATAGAGGATTGTGAAGGAAGGCCCGTTGGCACCTATCACGCTAAAGATATTCGGTCATAAGGTTACCCGGACAAAGTGTTGGAAATTTAATAAGCTCGTTCTTTTTCTTCCTATCATGATGGGCAATTGCCTCATGTTATGCAGTTTTGTAGTGAACGACTTCGATCACAAAAAGAAAAAACAAAAAAAAAAAAAAAATTTTTTTTTTGTTTTGTCTTGATCAAAACAATACAAAATCATTCACCCCACCCTTGTCAGTTAGAGTGAGGACATTATGCATTCGATTACCGACTTAAGTAACTGCATGACATAATCTTATACAGTAATTATGGTAGTATAGTATTTTCATATGGTAACAGTGCCTTCATCGGTATTAAATTCACTTGAGTTTGTTAACAGTGTTGCCATTCATGAGTGTGTAAGAATATAAATTGCTATTATGGAACGAATGAGAGTTGTAAAACTTTGTATTTTACTGATAATAAAAAGAAAAGAAAAAACATGTATTTTCTTTTCCTAATATGTTAAATGTTATTAACATAGTAGTCATTTTACGCAATATAATGAATATTTGTTTATTGGTATTCGGCCGGTCGAGTGACAGGGTTGCTTTTTACTGATCGAAAAGACCAAAAGAAACGGAAAAATACAACTCTATTTAACGAAAAAAAAACTTAACCAACGCTTCGTTCTATTCAACATCATTCTTCTCATGACAGATATAAAAGCTGGTGTAGAGAAGAAAAAGCTCTCTTTTCTTTTCTTTTGTTTCTGTGTACTCGGTTACTTGTTTACTTTTAAACGCTTTTCTATTGTTACGTGGAAGAAAGAAATATCGAAACCAGCATATTGACTACATCCACAGATCACGGGGATCTGTTCTAGAAAATCCAGAGGGGATAACAGCGTGCCCAACAATTCCTCGGTATATTATATTATCGAAAGGCGTTTATAATCATGTGTATACCTACTCCTCAAACGTATCCACATGGTCATCATCATCAACTTTAGTTCAACATAACCTCAAATCCTCAGTATCATCTTATTCAACAATTCATCTGTATCATATCGAAAGCGTTTATAATCATGTGTATACCTACTCCTCAAACATATCCACATGGTCATCATCATCAACTTTAGTTCAACATAACCTCAAATCCTCAGTATCATCTTATTCAACAATTCATCTGTATCATATCGAAAGCGTTTATAATCATGTGTATACCTACTCCTCAAACGTATCCACATGGCCATCATAATCAACTTTAGTTCAACATAACCTCAAATCCTCAGTATCATCTTATTCATCAATTCATCTGTATCATATCGAAAGCGATTATAATCGGTGTATACCTACTCCTCAAACATATCCACATGGTCATCATCATCAACTTTAGTTCAACATAACCTCAAATCCTCATTATCATCTTATTCAACAATTCATCTGTATCATATCCTCAAACGTATCCCCCCCCCAGGTTTTATTTAATTAGTATTAATGAAGTAGGTTATCTTAATCTATACAAGCTCTCTACTTTCCTTCCTTGTAGTCAACAGCATCGTCGCGGAGAGGCCTCATCGCTGATTACTGCTGTCCTAAGGGTAAGTGAAAGTTATATTGTTTATATGAATTATTATTATTCTCTTGAGTGTATGCTCCCATTAATTTTTTATATGAATTTCTAATTATAATTTAGTTTTAAGCACCTCATATATCTAATGTTTTGGATTTTGCCATTATTATCATTGTTACGTAGATTTTGTTATTGGTAGATAATCATGGACATGACCCTTAATCATGACCTTAATCTATCAGCATACACATTTTGTGTCATGATATAGATTTTACATAATTTTCAATTTTTATTACTCCCTAAAAGTAGGCATTTATTAACGTTATTGAAATTGTAGGATTGATTTAGGTCGTTTTTTTCAGGACGACTTTTCTAAGTACTTCTATGCTAATATTGAGAGCTTTTGTCTTTCGCGGGTTTGCCCGATTTTTGTTAATTTAGTTTTTTTTAGTTCCTGGTACATCCGGAAGATTACCGCTTTAATGGCATTTATATATCTTCAATCGGAAAGTTTGGTAATTGAACCTAGTAAATTTTTTCTTTCGATTGAGGGTGTATAATATGCAGATTTGTCTGAAATTTAAGTTTCGGTTGTATCAAGTTAGGAGATTTGTTTTAGGATTTAGTTGTATCTGTGTATATACGGGGCCTTTGGCTGCCATTGAATTTTTTTTGGGATATGATTATATTGATTAAATTTTATAAGTAGTTTTGTATAATTAAGCTGTTAATAAATTTTCAAAATGAATAATTGATTTTGTGTAATTCTCTCTTATGGATTGACTGTGCTAGGCTGACGATATTTAGGGATCTTAGTATACATTTGCGCTCCTAAGATACAGGTATAGGGAGGGTGAAGACGCGTGGTTTCTCAATACACCTGAGAGACCTAATTCAAGAGTGAGGATAATTAACCCTTGTTTTTATATATTTCACTGAGTAGTATAGTGGGGCTTTATTTGTTTTGTTTCTATACTACTCGTAACATTTAGAGTAACTATAGTAATTAATATCCTAGGGAGTCTTTATAAATTAATGTGTAGCAAGACCAAGGCGGCTAAACTAGGTCAAGAACCCCCCCACCCGACTGCTAGCTAGCGAATCATAGGCTCCCGCCGACCTGCTTTAGACGATCCTTTATGAGTGAGTCCCTGCTCTGCTTGTGTATCTACAGGAAACCTGAGACCTCTGTGGTGTGCATTCCGAAGGGAATGGAAATGGAAATGGCACGTATATGGTGTCCATCACAAAGCAGGTGCATGGTGATTCTTCTTTCAGACGAGTGCAACGGAAACATGTTATCCCCTATCAGATTTGCTCCTGCACATTACAGTGAAATGGCGCTTTTGTTTCTTTTGATTCATTAGCGACCATTACGTTGAATGATCGCCCTTCCATTTACATCTGGAAGGAGTTGTTTTTCTGTCGCATGGGGATATCTGATTAAAATTTACATCTTTGTTTTTGTTCGTGCACATT
Organism: Sarcophaga caerulescens; assembly: GCA_927399465.1. Lineage (NCBI taxonomy): Eukaryota > Metazoa > Arthropoda > Insecta > Diptera > Sarcophagidae > Sarcophaga > Sarcophaga caerulescens. The sequence continues at coordinate 54,181 of CAKMJM010000022.1, forward strand.
ACAGTTATTGGGCGCTGTTCTTGTCGTCGTGAGAAGCATAGTGTCCATTCCCTTGATGATCGCACTTCTCGTTTACTCCGGGAGAAAGACGTTTTCATGTTGCATAACATTCTGATAAACATTTGCAATTATTATTATATATATATTTTTGCTCTTGCACATTATATCTATTCTATTCTATTCTATTCTATTCTATTCTATTCTATTCTATTCTATTCTATTCTATTCTATTCTATTCTATTCTATTCTATTCTATTCTATTCTATTCTATTCTATTCTATTCTATTCTATTCTATTCTATTCTATTCTATTCTATTCTATTCTATTCTATTCTATTCTATTCTATTCTATTCTATTCTATTCTATTCTATTCTATTCTATTCTATTCTATTCTATTCTATTCTATTCTATTCTATTCTATTCTATTCTATTCTATTCTATTCTATTCTATTCTATTCTATTCTATTCTATTCTATTCTATTCTATTCTATTCTATTCTATTCTATTCTATTCTATTCTATTCTATTCTATTCTATTCTATTCTATTCTATTCTATTCTATTCTATTCTATTCTATTCTATTCTATTCTATTCTATTCTATTCTATTCTATTCTATTCTATTCTATTCTATTCTATTCTATTCTATTCTATTCTATTCTATTCTATTCTATTCTATTCTATTCTATTCTATTCTATTCTATTCTATTCTATTCTATTCTATTCTATTCTATTCTATTCTATTCTATTCTATTCTATTCTATTCTATTCTATTCTATTCTATTCTATTCTATTCTATTCTATTCTATTCTATTCTATTCTATTCTATTCTATTCTATTCTATTCTATTCTATTCTATTCTATTCTATTCTATTCTATTCTATTCTATTCTATTCTATTCTATTCTATTCTATTCTATTCTATTCTATTCTATTCTATTCTATTCTATTCTATTCTATTCTATTCTATTCTATTCTATTCTATTCTATTCTATTCTATTCTATTCTATTCTATTCTATTCTATTCTATTCTATTCTATTCTATTCTATTCTATTCTATTCTATTCTATTCTATTCTATTCTATTCTATTCTATTCTATTCTATTCTATTCTATTCTATTCTATTCTATTCTATTCTATTCTATTCTATTCTATTCTATTCTATTCTATTCTATTCTATTCTATTCTATTCTATTCTATTCTATTCTATTCTATTCTATTCTATTCTATTCTATTCTATTCTATTCTATTCTATTCTATTCTATTCTATTCTATTCTATTCTATTCTATTCTATTCTATTCTATTCTATTCTATTCTATTCTATTCTATTCTATTCTATTCTATTCTATTCTATTCTATTCTATTCTATTCTATTCTATTCTATTCTATTCTATTCTATTCTATTCTATTCTATTCTATTCTATTCTATTCTATTCTATTCTATTCTATTCTATTCTATTCTATTCTATTCTATTCTATTCTATTCTATTCTATTCTATTCTATTCTATTCTATTCTATTCTATTCTATTCTATTCTATTCTATTCTATTCTATTCTATTCTATTCTATTCTATTCTATTCTATTCTATTCTATTCTATTCTATTCTATTCTATTCTATTCTATTCTATTCTATTCTATTCTATTCTATTCTATTCTATTCTATTCTATTCTATTCTATTCTATTCTATTCTATTCTATTCTATTCTATTCTATTCTATTCTATTCTATTCTATTCTATTCTATTCTATTCTATTCTATTCTATTCTATTCTATTCTATTCTATTCTATTCTATTCTATTCTATTCTATTCTATTCTATTCTATTCTATTCTATTCTATTCTATTCTATTCTATTCTATTCTATTCTATTCTATTCTATTCTATTCTATTCTATTCTATTCTATTCTATTCTATTCTATTCTATTCTATTCTATTCTATTCTATTCTATTCTATTCTATTCTATTCTATTCTATTCTATTCTATTCTATTCTATTCTATTCTATTCTATTCTATTCTATTCTATTCTATTCTATTCTATTCTATTCTATTCTATTCTATTCTATTCTATTCTATTCTATTCTATTCTATTCTATTCTATTCTATTCTATTCTATTCTATTCTATTCTATTCTATTCTATTCTATTCTATTCTATTCTATTCTATTCTATTCTATTCTATTCTATTCTATTCTATTCTATTCTATTCTATTCTATTCTATTCTATTCTATTCTATTCTATTCTATTCTATTCTATTCTATTCTATTCTATTCTATTCTATTCTATTCTATTCTATTCTATTCTATTCTATTCTATTCTATTCTATTCTATTCTATTCTATTCTATTCTATTCTATTCTATTCTATTCTATTCTATTCTATTCTATTCTATTCTATTCTATTCTATTCTATTCTATTCTATTCTATTCTATTCTATTCTATTCTATTCTATTCTATTCTATTCTATTCTATTCTATTCTATTCTATTCTATTCTATTCTATTCTATTCTATTCTATTCTATTCTATTCTATTCTATTCTATTCTATTCTATTCTATTCTATTCTATTCTATTCTATTCTATTCTATTCTATTCTATTCTATTCTATTCTATTCTATTCTATTCTATTCTATTCTATTCTATTCTATTCTATTCTATTCTATTCTATTCTATTCTATTCTATTCTATTCTATTCTATTCTATTCTATTCTATTCTATTCTATTCTATTCTATTCTATTCTATTCTATTCTATTCTATTCTATTCTATTCTATTCTATTCTATTCTATTCTATTCTATTCTATTCTATTCTATTCTATTCTATTCTATTCTATTCTATTCTATTCTATTCTATTCTATTCTATTCTATTCTATTCTATTCTATTCTATTCTATTCTATTCTATTCTATTCTATTCTATTCTATTCTATTCTATTCTATTCTATTCTATTCTATTCTATTCTATTCTATTCTATTCTATTCTATTCTATTCTATTCTATTCTATTCTATTCTATTCTATTCTATTCTATTCTATTCTATTCTATTCTATTCTATTCTATTCTATTCTATTCTATTCTATTCTATTCTATTCTATTCTATTCTATTCTATTCTATTCTATTCTATTCTATTCTATTCTATTCTATTCTATTCTATTCTATTCTATTCTATTCTATTCTATTCTATTCTATTCTATTCTATTCTATTCTATTCTATTCTATTCTATTCTATTCTATTCTATTCTATTCTATTCTATTCTATTCTATTCTATTCTATTCTATTCTATTCTATTCTATTCTATTCTATTCTATTCTATTCTATTCTATTCTATTCTATTCTATTCTATTCTATTCTATTCTATTCTATTCTATTCTATTCTATTCTATTCTATTCTATTCTATTCTATTCTATTCTATTCTATTCTATTCTATTCTATTCTATTCTATTCTATTCTATTCTATTCTATTCTATTCTATTCTATTCTATTCTATTCTATTCTATTCTATTCTATTCTATTCTATTCTATTCTATTCTATTCTATTCTATTCTATTCTATTCTATTCTATTCTATTCTATTCTATTCTATTCTATTCTATTCTATTCTATTCTATTCTATTCTATTCTATTCTATTCTATTCTATTCTATTCTATTCTATTCTATTCTATTCTATTCTATTCTATTCTATTCTATTCTATTCTATTCTATTCTATTCTATTCTATTCTATTCTATTCTATTCTATTCTATTCTATTCTATTCTATTCTATTCTATTCTATTCTATTCTATTCTATTCTATTCTATTCTATTCTATTCTATTCTATTCTATTCTATTCTATTCTATTCTATTCTATTCTATTCTATTCTATTCTATTCTATTCTATTCTATTCTATTCTATTCTATTCTATTCTATTCTATTCTATTCTATTCTATTCTATTCTATTCTATTCTATTCTATTCTATTCTATTCTATTCTATTCTATTCTATTCTATTCTATTCTATTCTATTCTATTCTATTCTATTCTATTCTATTCTATTCTATTCTATTCTATTCTATTCTATTCTATTCTATTCTATTCTATTCTATTCTATTCTATTCTATTCTATTCTATTCTATTCTATTCTATTCTATTCTATTCTATTCTATTCTATTCTATTCTATTCTATTCTATTCTATTCTATTCTATTCTATTCTATTCTATTCTATTCTATTCTATTCTATTCTATTCTATTCTATTCTATTCTATTCTATTCTATTCTATTCTATTCTATTCTATTCTATTCTATTCTATTCTATTCTATTCTATTCTATTCTATTCTATTCTATTCTATTCTATTCTATTCTATTCTATTCTATTCTATTCTATTCTATTCTATTCTATTCTATTCTATTCTATTCTATTCTATTCTATTCTATTCTATTCTATTCTATTCTATTCTATTCTATTCTATTCTATTCTATTCTATTCTATTCTATTCTATTCTATTCTATTCTATTCTATTCTATTCTATTCTATTCTATTCTATTCTATTCTATTCTATTCTATTCTATTCTATTCTATTCTATTCTATTCTATTCTATTCTATTCTATTCTATTCTATTCTATTCTATTCTATTCTATTCTATTCTATTCTATTCTATTCTATTCTATTCTATTCTATTCTATTCTATTCTATTCTATTCTATTCTATTCTATTCTATTCTATTCTATTCTATTCTATTCTATTCTATTCTATTCTATTCTATTCTATTCTATTCTATTCTATTCTATTCTATTCTATTCTATTCTATTCTATTCTATTCTATTCTATTCTATTCTATTCTATTCTATTCTATTCTATTCTATTCTATTCTATTCTATTCTATTCTATTCTATTCTATTCTATTCTATTCTATTCTATTCTATTCTATTCTATTCTATTCTATTCTATTCTATTCTATTCTATTCTATTCTATTCTATTCTATTCTATTCTATTCTATTCTATTCTATTCTATTCTATTCTATTCTATTCTATTCTATTCTATTCTATTCTATTCTATTCTATTCTATTCTATTCTATTCTATTCTATTCTATTCTATTCTATTCTATTCTATTCTATTCTATTCTATTCTATTCTATTCTATTCTATTCTATTCTATTCTATTCTATTCTATTCTATTCTATTCTATTCTATTCTATTCTATTCTATTCTATTCTATTCTATTCTATTCTATTCTATTCTATTCTATTCTATTCTATTCTATTCTATTCTATTCTATTCTATTCTATTCTATTCTATTCTATTCTATTCTATTCTATTCTATTCTATTCTATTCTATTCTATTCTATTCTATTCTATTCTATTCTATTCTATTCTATTCTATTCTATTCTATTCTATTCTATTCTATTCTATTCTATTCTATTCTATTCTATTCTATTCTATTCTATTCTATTCTATTCTATTCTATTCTATTCTATTCTATTCTATTCTATTCTATTCTATTCTATTCTATTCTATTCTATTCTATTCTATTCTATTCTATTCTATTCTATTCTATTCTATTCTATTCTATTCTATTCTATTCTATTCTATTCTATTCTATTCTATTCTATTCTATTCTATTCTATTCTATTCTATTCTATTCTATTCTATTCTATTCTATTCTATTCTATTCTATTCTATTCTATTCTATTCTATTCTATTCTATTCTATTCTATTCTATTCTATTCTATTCTATTCTATTCTATTCTATTCTATTCTATTCTATTCTATTCTATTCTATTCTATTCTATTCTATTCTATTCTATTCTATTCTATTCTATTCTATTCTATTCTATTCTATTCTATTCTATTCTATTCTATTCTATTCTATTCTATTCTATTCTATTCTATTCTATTCTATTCTATTCTATTCTATTCTATTCTATTCTATTCTATTCTATTCTATTCTATTCTATTCTATTCTATTCTATTCTATTCTATTCTATTCTATTCTATTCTATTCTATTCTATTCTATTCTATTCTATTCTATTCTATTCTATTCTATTCTATTCTATTCTATTCTATTCTATTCTATTCTATTCTATTCTATTCTATTCTATTCTATTCTATTCTATTCTATTCTATTCTATTCTATTCTATTCTATTCTATTCTATTCTATTCTATTCTATTCTATTCTATTCTATTCTATTCTATTCTATTCTATTCTATTCTATTCTATTCTATTCTATTCTATTCTATTCTATTCTATTCTATTCTATTCTATTCTATTCTATTCTATTCTATTCTATTCTATTCTATTCTATTCTATTCTATTCTATTCTATTCTATTCTATTCTATTCTATTCTATTCTATTCTATTCTATTCTATTCTATTCTATTCTATTCTATTCTATTCTATTCTATTCTATTCTATTCTATTCTATTCTATTCTATTCTATTCTATTCTATTCTATTCTATTCTATTCTATTCTATTCTATTCTATTCTATTCTATTCTATTCTATTCTATTCTATTCTATTCTATTCTATTCTATTCTATTCTATTCTATTCTATTCTATTCTATTCTATTCTATTCTATTCTATTCTATTCTATTCTATTCTATTCTATTCTATTCTATTCTATTCTATTCTATTCTATTCTATTCTATTCTATTCTATTCTATTCTATTCTATTCTATTCTATTCTATTCTATTCTATTCTATTCTATTCTATTCTATTCTATTCTATTCTATTCTATTCTATTCTATTCTATTCTATTCTATTCTATTCTATTCTATTCTATTCTATTCTATTCTATTCTATTCTATTCTATTCTATTCTATTCTATTCTATTCTATTCTATTCTATTCTATTCTATTCTATTCTATTCTATTCTATTCTATTCTATTCTATTCTATTCTATTCTATTCTATTCTATTCTATTCTATTCTATTCTATTCTATTCTATTCTATTCTATTCTATTCTATTCTATTCTATTCTATTCTATTCTATTCTATTCTATTCTATTCTATTCTATTCTATTCTATTCTATTCTATTCTATTCTATTCTATTCTATTCTATTCTATTCTATTCTATTCTATTCTATTCTATTCTATTCTATTCTATTCTATTCTATTCTATTCTATTCTATTCTATTCTATTCTATTCTATTCTATTCTATTCTATTCTATTCTATTCTATTCTATTCTATTCTATTCTATTCTATTCTATTCTATTCTATTCTATTCTATTCTATTCTATTCTATTCTATTCTATTCTATTCTATTCTATTCTATTCTATTCTATTCTATTCTATTCTATTCTATTCTATTCTATTCTATTCTATTCTATTCTATTCTATTCTATTCTATTCTATTCTATTCTATTCTATTCTATTCTATTCTATTCTATTCTATTCTATTCTATTCTATTCTATTCTATTCTATTCTATTCTATTCTATTCTATTCTATTCTATTCTATTCTATTCTATTCTATTCTATTCTATTCTATTCTATTCTATTCTATTCTATTCTATTCTATTCTATTCTATTCTATTCTATTCTATTCTATTCTATTCTATTCTATTCTATTCTATTCTATTCTATTCTATTCTATTCTATTCTATTCTATTCTATTCTATTCTATTCTATTCTATTCTATTCTATTCTATTCTATTCTATTCTATTCTATTCTATTCTATTCTATTCTATTCTATTCTATTCTATTCTATTCTATTCTATTCTATTCTATTCTATTCTATTCTATTCTATTCTATTCTATTCTATTCTATTCTATTCTATTCTATTCTATTCTATTCTATTCTATTCTATTCTATTCTATTCTATTCTATTCTATTCTATTCTATTCTATTCTATTCTATTCTATTCTATTCTATTCTATTCTATTCTATTCTATTCTATTCTATTCTATTCTATTCTATTCTATTCTATTCTATTCTATTCTATTCTATTCTATTCTATTCTATTCTATTCTATTCTATTCTATTCTATTCTATTCTATTCTATTCTATTCTATTCTATTCTATTCTATTCTATTCTATTCTATTCTATTCTATTCTATTCTATTCTATTCTATTCTATTCTATTCTATTCTATTCTATTCTATTCTATTCTATTCTATTCTATTCTATTCTATTCTATTCTATTCTATTCTATTCTATTCTATTCTATTCTATTCTATTCTATTCTATTCTATTCTATTCTATTCTATTCTATTCTATTCTATTCTATTCTATTCTATTCTATTCTATTCTATTCTATTCTATTCTATTCTATTCTATTCTATTCTATTCTATTCTATTCTATTCTATTCTATTCTATTCTATTCTATTCTATTCTATTCTATTCTATTCTATTCTATTCTATTCTATTCTATTCTATTCTATTCTATTCTATTCTATTCTATTCTATTCTATTCTATTCTATTCTATTCTATTCTATTCTATTCTATTCTATTCTATTCTATTCTATTCTATTCTATTCTATTCTATTCTATTCTATTCTATTCTATTCTATTCTATTCTATTCTATTCTATTCTATTCTATTCTATTCTATTCTATTCTATTCTATTCTATTCTATTCTATTCTATTCTATTCTATTCTATTCTATTCTATTCTATTCTATTCTATTCTATTCTATTCTATTCTATTCTATTCTATTCTATTCTATTCTATTCTATTCTATTCTATTCTATTCTATTCTATTCTATTCTATTCTATTCTATTCTATTCTATTCTATTCTATTCTATTCTATTCTATTCTATTCTATTCTATTCTATTCTATTCTATTCTATTCTATTCTATTCTATTCTATTCTATTCTATTCTATTCTATTCTATTCTATTCTATTCTATTCTATTCTATTCTATTCTATTCTATTCTATTCTATTCTATTCTATTCTATTCTATTCTATTCTATTCTATTCTATTCTATTCTATTCTATTCTATTATATTCTATTCTATTCTATTCTATTCTATTCTATTCTATTCTATTCTATTCTATTCTATTCTATTCTATTCTATTCTATTCTATTCTATTCTATTCTATTCTATTCTATTCTATTCTATTCTATTCTATTCTATTCTATTCTATTCTATTCTATTCTATTCTATTCTATTCTATTCTATTCTATTCTATTCTATTCTATTCTATTCTATTCTATTCTATTCTATTCTATTCTATTCTATTCTATTCTATTCTATTCTATTCTATTCTATTCTATTCTATTCTATTCTATTCTGTTCTATTCTATTCTATTCTATTCTATTCTATTCTATTCTATTCTATTCTATTCTATTCTATTCTATTCTATTCTATTCTATTCTATTCTATTCTATTCTATTCTATTCTATTCTATTCTATTCTATTCTATTCTATTCTATTCTATTCTATTCTATTCTATTCTATTCTATTCTATTCTATTCTATTCTATTCTATTCTATTCTATTCTATTCTATTCTATTCTATTCTATTCTATTCTATTCTATTCTATTCTATTCTATTCTATTCTATTCTATTCTATTCTATTCTATTCTATTCTATTCTATTCTATTCTATTCTATTCTATTCTATTCTATTCTATTCTATTCTATTCTATTCTATTCTATTCTATTCTATTCTATTCTATTCTATTCTATTCTATTCTATTCTATTCTATTCTATTCTATTCTATTCTATTCTATTCTATTCTATTCTATTCTATTCTATTCTATTCTATTCTATTCTATTCTATTCTATTCTATTCTATTCTATTCTATTCTATTCTATTCTATTCTATTCTATTCTATTCTATTCTATTCTATTCTATTCTATTCTATTCTATTCTATTCTATTCTATTCTATTCTATTCTATTCTATTCTATTCTATTCTATTCTATTCTATTCTATTCTATTCTATTCTATTCTATTCTATTCTATTCTATTCTATTCTATTCTATTCTATTCTATTCTATTCTATTCTATTCTATTCTATTCTATTCTATTCTATTCTATTCTATTCTATTCTATTCTATTCTATTCTATTCTATTCTATTCTATTCTATTCTATTCTATTCTATTCTATTCTATTCTATTCTATTCTATTCTATTCTATTCTATTCTATTCTATTCTATTCTATTCTATTCTATTCTATTCTATTCTATTCTATTCTATTCTATTCTATTCTATTCTATTCTATTCTATTCTATTCTATTCTATTCTATTCTATTCTATTCTATTCTATTCTATTCTATTCTATTCTATTCTATTCTATTCTATTCTATTCTATTCTATTCTATTCTATTCTATTCTATTCTATTCTATTCTATTCTATTCTATTCTATTCTATTCTATTCTATTCTATTCTATTCTATTCTATTCTATTCTATTCTATTCTATTCTATTCTATTCTATTCTATTCTATTCTATTCTATTCTATTCTATTCTATTCTATTCTATTCTATTCTATTCTATTCTATTCTATTCTATTCTATTCTATTCTATTCTATTCTATTCTATTCTATTCTATTCTATTCTATTCTATTCTATTCTATTCTATTCTATTCTATTCTATTCTATTCTATTCTATTCTATTCTATTCTATTCTATTCTATTCTATTCTATTCTATTCTATTCTATTCTATTCTATTCTATTCTATTCTATTCTATTCTATTCTATTCTATTCTATTCTATTCTATTCTATTCTATTCTATTCTATTCTATTCTATTCTATTCTATTCTATTCTATTCTATTCTATTCTATTCTATTCTATTCTATTCTATTCTATTCTATTCTATTCTATTCTATTCTATTCTATTCTATTCTATTCTATTCTATTCTATTCTATTCTATTCTATTCTATTCTATTCTATTCTATTCTATTCTATTCTATTCTATTCTATTCTATTCTATTCTATTCTATTCTATTCTATTCTATTCTATTCTATTCTATTCTATTCTATTCTATTCTATTCTATTCTATTCTATTCTATTCTATTCTATTCTATTCTATTCTATTCTATTCTATTCTATTCTATTCTATTCTATTCTATTCTATTCTATTCTATTCTATTCTATTCTATTCTATTCTATTCTATTCTATTCTATTCTATTCTATTCTATTCTATTCTATTCTATTCTATTCTATTCTATTCTATTCTATTCTATTCTATTCTATTCTATTCTATTCTATTCTATTCTATTCTATTCTATTCTATTCTATTCTATTCTATTCTATTCTATTCTATTCTATTCTATTCTATTCTATTCTATTCTATTCTATTCTATTCTATTCTATTCTATTCTATTCTATTCTATTCTATTCTATTCTATTCTATTCTATTCTATTCTATTCTATTCTATTCTATTCTATTCTATTCTATTCTATTCTATTCTATTCTATTCTATTCTATTCTATTCTATCTATTCTATTCTATTCTATTCTATTCTATTCTATTCTATTCTATTCTATTCTATTCTATTCTATTCTATTCTATTCTATTCTATTCTATTCTATTCTATTCTATTCTATTCTATTCTATTCTATTCTATTCTATTCTATTCTATTCTATTCTATTCTATTCTATTCTATTCTATTCTATTCTATTCTATTCTATTCTATTCTATTCTATTCTATTCTATTCTATTCTATTCTATTCTATTCTATTCTATTCTATTCTATTCTATTCTATTCTATTCTATTCTATTCTATTCTATTCTATTCTATTCTATTCTATTCTATTCTATTCTATTCTATTCTATTCTATTCTATTCTATTCTATTCTATTCTATTCTATTCTATTCTATTCTATTCTATTCTATTCTATTCTATTCTATTCTATTCTATTCTATTCTATTCTATTCTATTCTATTCTATTCTATCTATTCTATTCTATTCTATTCTATTCTATTCTATTCTATTCTATTCTATTCTATTCTATTCTATTCTATTCTATTCTATTCTATTCTATTCTATTCTATTCTATTCTATTCTATTCTATTCTATTCTATTCTATTCTATTCTATTCTATTCTATTCTATTCTATTCTATTCTATTCTATTCTATTCTATTCTATTCTATTCTATTCTATTCTATTCTATTCTATTCTATTCTATTCTATTCTATTCTATTCTATTCTATTCTATTCTATTCTATTCTATTCTATTCTATTCTATTCTATTCTATTCTATTCTATTCTATTCTATTCTATTCTATTCTATTCTATTCTATTCTATTCTATTCTATTCTATTCTATTCTATTCTATTCTATTCTATTCTATTCTATTCTATTCTATTCTATTCTATTCTATTCTATTCTATTCTATTCTATTCTATTCTATTCTATTCTATTCTATTCTATTCTATTCTATTCTATTCTATTCTATTCTATTCTATTCTATTCTATTCTATTCTATTCTATTCTATTCTATTCTATTCTATTCTATTCTATTCTATTCTATTCTATTCTATTCTATTCTATTCTATTCTATTCTATTCTATTCTATTCTATTCTATTCTATTCTATTCTATTCTATTCTATTCTATTCTATTCTATTCTATTCTATTCTATTCTATTCTATTCTATTCTATTCTATTCTATTCTATTCTATTCTATTCTATTCTATTCTATTCTATTCTATTCTATTCTATTCTATTCTATTCTATTCTATCTATTCTATTCTATTCTATTCTATTCTATTCTATTCTATTCTATTCTATTCTATTCTATTCTATTCTATTCTATTCTATTCTATTCTATTCTATTCTATTCTATTCTATTCTATTCTATTCTATTCTATTCTATTCTATTCTATTCTATTCTATTCTATTCTATTCTATTCTATTCTATTCTATTCTATTCTATTCTATTCTATTCTATTCTATTCTATTCTATTCTATTCTATTCTATTCTATTCTATTCTATTCTATTCTATTCTATTCTATTCTATCTATTCTATTCTATTCTATTCTATTCTATTCTATTCTATTCTATTCTATTCTATTCTATTCTATTCTATTCTATTCTATTCTATTCTATTCTATTCTATTCTATTCTATTCTATTCTATTCTATTCTATTCTATTCTATTCTATTCTATTCTATTCTATTCTATTCTATTCTATTCTATTCTATTCTATTCTATTCTATTCTATTCTATTCTATTCTATTCTATTCTATTCTATTCTATTCTATTCTATTCTATTCTATTCTATTCTATTCTATTCTATTCTATTCTATTCTATTCTATTCTATTCTATTCTATTCTATTCTATTCTATTCTATTCTATTCTATTCTATTCTATTCTATTCTATTCTATTCTATTCTATTCTATTCTATTCTATTCTATTCTATTCTATTCTATTCTATTCTATTCTATTCTATTCTATTCTATTCTATTCTATTCTATTCTATTCTATTCTATTCTATTCTATTCTATTCTATTCTATTCTATTCTATTCTATTCTATTCTATTCTATTCTATTCTATTCTATTCTATTCTATTCTATTCTATTCTATTCTATTCTATTCTATTCTATTCTATTCTATTCTATTCTATTCTATTCTATTCTATTCTATTCTATTCTATTCTATTCTATTCTATTCTATTCTATTCTATTCTATTCTATTCTATTCTATTCTATTCTATTCTATTCTATTCTATTCTATTCTATTCTATTCTATTCTATTCTATTCTATTCTATTCTATTCTATTCTATCTATTCTATTCTATTCTATTCTATTCTATTCTATTCTATTCTATTCTATTCTATTCTATTCTATTCTATTCTATTCTATTCTATTCTATTCTATTCTATTCTATTCTATTCTATTCTATTCTATTCTATTCTATTCTATTCTATTCTATTCTATTCTATTCTATTCTATTCTATTCTATTCTATTCTATTCTATTCTATTCTATTCTATTCTATTCTATCTATTCTATTCTATTCTATTCTATTCTATTCTATTCTATTCTATTCTATTCTATTCTATTCTATTCTATTCTATTCTATTCTATTCTATTCTATTCTATTCTATTCTATTCTATTCTATTCTATTCTATTCTATTCTATTCTATTCTATTCTATTCTATTCTATTCTATTCTATTCTATTCTATTCTATTCTATTCTATTCTATTCTATTCTATTCTATTCTATTCTATTCTATTCTATTCTATTCTATTCTATTCTATTCTATTCTATTCTATTCTATTCTATTCTATTCTATTCTATTCTATTCTATTCTATTCTATCTATTCTATTCTATTCTATTCTATTCTATTCTATTCTATTCTATTCTATTCTATTCTATTCTATTCTATTCTATT
>CAKMJM010000023.1:0-35643 GCA_927399465.1 Sarcophaga caerulescens
AAGAATATATTGAAAAACTTAAGTGTCCCTATTATTTTTCCAGACCTTTATTTTACACATTTTTAGAGAATTTGGCAGAGCTAGTGAAATATTTTTATTTTATTAGTTAAACTATTTGAATACCTTTAATTTAATGTATATACCTTGTAATATTTATGGAAAAATAATTAAAAATATAAGAATATATTGAAAAACTTAAGTGTCCCTATTATTTTTCCAGACCTTTATTTTACATTTTTTTAAAGAATTTGGCAGAGCTAGTGAAGTATTTTTATTTTATTAGTTAAACTGTTTGAATACCTTTAATTTAATGTATATACCTTGTAATATTTATGGAAAAATAATTAAAAATATAAGAAATTATTAATAAACTTATGTGTCCCTATTATTTTTAAAGGCCTTTATTTTACATTTTTTTTTTAAGAATTTGGCAGAGCTAGTGAAATATTTTTATTTTATTAGTTAATCTCTTTGAATACCTTTAATTTAATGTATATACCTTGTAATATTTATGGAAAAATAATTAAAAATATAAGAATATATTGAAAAACTTAAGTGTCCCTATTATTTTTCCAGGCCTTCATTCTACATTTTTTTTAAAGAATTTGGCAGAGCTAGTGAAATATTTTTATTTTATTAGTTAATCTATTTGAATACCTTTAATTTAATGTGTATACCTTGTAATATTTATGGAAAAATAATTAAAAATATAAGAATATATTGAAAAACTTAAGTGTCCCTATTATTTTTCCAGGCCTTCATTCTACATTTTTTTAAAGAATTTGGCAGAGCTAGTGAAATATTTTTATTTTATTAGTTAATCTATTTGAATACCTTTAATTTAATGTATATACCTTGTAATATTTATGGAAAAATAATTAAAAATATAAGAATATATTGAAAAACTTAAGTGTCCCTATTATTTTTCCAGGAATTTATTTTACATTTTTTTTTAAGAATTTGGCAGAGCTAGTGAAATATTTTTATTTTATTAGTTAATCTATTTGAATACCTTTAATTTAATGTATATATCTTGTAATATTTATGGAAAAATAATTAAAAATATAAGAATGTATTGAAAAACTTAAGTGTCCCCATTATTTTTCTAGGCCTTTATTTTACATTTTTTTTAAGAATTTGGCAGAGCTAGTGAAATATTTTTATTTTATTTGTTAATCTATTTGAATACCTTTAATTTAATGTATATACCTTGTAATATTTATGGAAAAATAATTAAAAATAAAAGAATATATTGAAAAACTTAAGTGTCCCTATTATTTTTCAGGCCTTTATTTTAAATTTTTTTTAAGAATTTGGCAGAGCTAGTGAAATATTTTTATTTTATTAGTTAATCTATTTGAATACCTTTAATTTAATGTATATACCTTGTAATATTTATGGAAAAATAATTAAAAATATAAGAATATATTGAAAAACTTAAGTGTCCCTATTATTTTTCCAGGCTTTTATTTTACATTTTTTTTTAATAATTTGGCAGAGCTAGTGAAATATTTTTATTTTATTAGTTAAACAATTTGAATACGTTTAATTTAATGTATATATCTTGTAATATTTATGGAAAAATAATTAAAAATATAAGAATATATTGAAAAACTTAAGTGTCCCTATTATTTTTCCAGGCCTTTATTTTACATTTTTTTTAAGAATTTGGCAGAGCTAGTGAAATATTTTTATTTTATTAGTTAATCTATTTGAA
This sequence comes from Sarcophaga caerulescens, assembly GCA_927399465.1. Lineage (NCBI taxonomy): Eukaryota > Metazoa > Arthropoda > Insecta > Diptera > Sarcophagidae > Sarcophaga > Sarcophaga caerulescens. Next base: position 1,718 of record CAKMJM010000023.1, read on the forward strand.
TACCTTTAATTTAATGTGTATACCTTGTAATATTTATGGAAAAATAATTAAAAATATAAGAATATATTGAAAAACTTAAGTGTCCCTATTATTTTTCCAGGCCTTTATTTTACATTTTTTTTAAGAATTTGGCAGAGCTAGTGAAATATTTTTATTTTATTAGTTAAACAATTTGAATACGTTTAATTTAATGTATATATCTTGTAATATTTATGGAAAAATAATTAAAAATATAAGAATATATTGAAAAACTTAAGTGTCCCTATTATTTTTCCAGGCCTTTATTTTACATTTTTTTTAAGAATTTGGCAGAGCTAGTGAAATATTTTTATTTTATTAGTTAATCTATTTGAATACCTTTAATTTAATGTATATACCTTGTAATATTTATGGAAAAATAATTAAAAATATAAGAATGTATTGAAAAACTTAAGTGTCCCAATTATTTTTCCAGGCGTTTATTTTACATAATTTTTAAGAATTTGGCAGAGCTAGTGAAATATTTTTATTTTATTAGTTAAACAATTTGAATACGTTTAATTTAATGTATATACCTTGTAATATTTATGGAAAAATAATTAAAAATATAAGAATATATTGAAAAACTTAAGTGTCCCAATTATTTTTCCAGGCCTTTATTTTACATTTTTTTTAAGAATTTTGCAGAGCTAGTGAAATATTTTTATTTTATTAGTTAAACTATTTGAATACCTTTAATTTAATGTATATACCTTGTAATATTTATAGAAAAATAATTAAAAATATAAGAATATATTGAAAAACTTAAGTGTCCCTATTATTTTTCCAGGCCTTTATTTTACATTTTTTTTAAGAATTTTTCAGAACTAGTTAAATATTTTTATTTTATTAGTTAAGCAATTTGAATACGTTTAATTTAATGTATATACCTTGTAATATTTATAGAAAAATAATTAAAAATATAAGAATATATTGAAAAACTTAAGTGTCCCTATAATTTTTCCAGGCCTTTATTTTACATTTTTTTTAAGAATTTGGCAGAGCTAGTGAAATATTTTTATTTTATTAGTTAATCTATTTGAATACCTTTAATTTAATGTATATACCTTGTAATATTTATGGAAAAATAATTAAAAATATAAGAATATATTGAAAAACTTAAGTGTCCCTATTATTTTTCCAGGAATTTATTTTACATTTTTTTTAAGAATTTGGCAGAGCTAGTGAAATATTTTTATTTTATTAGTTAATCTATTTGAATACCTTTAATTTAATGTATATACCTTGTAATATTTATGGAAAAATAATTAAAAATATAAGAATATATTGAAAAACTTAAGTGTCCCTATTATTTTTCCAGGCCTTTATTTTACATTTTTTTAAAGAATGTGGCAGAGCTAGTGAAATATTTTTATTTTATTAGTTAAACTATTTGAATACCTTTAATTTAATGTATATACCTTGTAATATTTATGGAAAAATAATTAAAAATATAAGAATATATTGAAAAACTTAAGTGTCCCTATTATTTTTCCAGGCCTTTATTTTACATATTTTTTAAGAATTTGGCAGAGCTAGTGAAATATTTTTATTTTATTAGTTAAACAATTTGAATACGTTTAATTTAATGTATATACCTTGTAATATTTATGGAAAAATAATTAAAAATATAAGAATATATTGAAAAACTTAAGTGTCCCTATTATTTTTCCAGGCCTTTATTTTACATTTTTTTAAAGAATTTGGCAGAGCTAGTGAAATATTTTTATTTTATTAGTTAAACTATTTGAATACCTTTAATTTAATGTATATACCTTGTAATATTTATGGAAAAATAATTAAAAATATAAGAATATATTGAAAAACTTAAGTGTCCCTATTATTTTTCCAGGCCTTTATTTTACATAATTTTTAAGAATTTGGCAGAGCTAGTGAAATATTTTTATTTTATTAGTTAAACAATTTGAATACGTTTAATTTAATGTATATACCCTGTAATATTTATGGAAAAATAATTAAAAATATAAGAATTTATTGAAAAACTTAAGTGTCCCTATTATTTTTCCAGGCTTTTATTTTACATTTTTTTTAAGAATTTGGCAGAGCTAGTGAAATATTTTTATTTTATTAGTTAATCTATTTGAATACCTTTAATTTAATGTAAATACCTTGTAATATTTATGGAAAAATAATTAAAAATATAAGAATGTATTGAAAAACTTAAGTGTCCCTATTATTTTTCCAGGCCTTTATTTTACATTTTTTTTAAGAATTTGGCAGAGCTAGTGAAATATTTTTATTTTATTAGTTAATCTATTTGAATACCTTTAATTTAATGTATATACCTTGTAATATTTATGGAAAAATAATTAAAAATATAAGAATGTATTGAAAAACTTAAGTGTCCCTATTATTTTTCTAGGCCTTTATTTTACATTTTTTTTAAGAATTTGGCAGAGCTAGTGAAAAATTTTTATTTTATTTGTTAATCTATTTGAATACCTTTAATTTAATGTATATACCTTGTAATATTTATGGAAAAATAATTAAAAATATAAGAATATATTGAAAAACTTAAGTGTCCCTATTATTTTTCCAGGCCTTTATTTTAAATTTTTTTTAAGAATTTGGCAGAGCTAGTGAAATATTTTTATTTTATTAGTTAATCTATTTGAATACCTTTAATTTAATGTATATACCTTGTAATATTTATGGAAAAATAATTAAAAATATAAGAATATAGTGAAAAACTTAAGTGTCCCTATTATTTTTCCAGGAATTTATTTTAAATTTTTTTTAAGAATTTGGCAGAGCTAGTGAAATATTTTTATTTTATTAGTTAATCTATTTGAATACCTTTAATTTAATGTATATACCATGTAATATTTATGGAAAAATAATTAAAAATATAAGAATGTATTGAAAAACTTAAGTGTCCCAATTATTTTTCCAGGCGTTTATTTTACTTTTTTTTTAAGAATTTTGCAGAGCTAGTGAAATATTTTTATTTTATTAGTTAAACTATTTGAATACCTTTAATTTAATGTATATACCTTGTAATATTTATAGAAAAATAATTAAAAATATTAGAATATATTGAAAAACTTAAGTGTCCCTATTATTTTTCCAGGCCTTTATTTTACATTTTTTTTAAGAATTTTTCAGAACTAGTTAAATATTTTTATTTTATTAGTTAAGCAATTTGAATACGTTTAATTTAATGTATATACCTTGTAATATTTATAGAAAAATAATTAAAAATATAAGAATATATTGAAAAACTTAAGTGTCCCTATTATTTTTCCAGGCCTTTATTTTACATTTTTTTTAAGAATTTTGCAGAGCTAGTGAAATATTTTTATTTTATTAGTTAAGCAATTTGAATACGTTTAATTTAATGTATATACCTTGTAATATTTATAGAAAAATAATTAAAAATATAAGAATTTATTGAAAAACTTAAGTGTCCCTATTATTTTTCCAGGCCTTTATTTTACATTTTTTTTAAGAATTTTTCAGAACTAGTTAAATATTTTTATTTTATTAGTTAAGCAATTTGAATACGTTTAATTTAATGTATATACCTTGTAATATTTATAGAAAAATAATTAAAAATATAAGAATTTATTTAAAAACTTAAGTGTCCCTATTATTTTTCCAGGCTTTTATTTTACATTTTTTTTAAGAATTTGGCAGAGCTAGTGAAATATTTTTATTTTATTAGTTAATCTATTTGAATACCTTTAATTTAATGTATATACCTTGTAATATTTATGGAAAAATAATTAAAAATATAAGAATATATTGAAAAACTTAAGTGTCCCTATTATTTTTCCAGGAATTTATTTTACATTTTTTTTAAGAATTTGGCAGAGCTAGTGAAATATTTTTATTTTATTAGTTAATCTATTTGAATACCTTTAATTTAGTGTATATACCTTGTAATATTTATGGAAAAATAATTAAAAATATATGAATTTATTGAAAAACTTAAGTGTCCCTATTATTTTTCCAGGCCTTTATTTTACATTTTTTTTAAGAATTTGGTAGAGCTAGTGAAATATTTTTATTTTATTAGTTAATCTATTTGAATACCTTTAATTTAATGTATATACCTTGTAATATTTATGGAAAAATAATTAAAGATATAAGAATTTATTGAAAAACTTAAGTGTCCCTATTATTTTTCCAGGCCTTTATTTTACATTTTTTTTAAGAATTTGGTAGAGCTAGTGAAATATTTTTATTTTATTAGTTAATCTATTTGAATACCTTTAATTTAATGTATATACCTTGCAATATTTATAGAAAAATAATTAAAAATTTAAGAATTTATTGAAAAACTTAAGTGTCCCTATTATTTTTCCAGGCTTTTATTTTACATTTTTTTTAAGAATTTGGCAGAGCTAGTGAAATATTTTTATTTTATTAGTTAAACAATTTGAATACGTTTAATTTAATGTATATACCTTGTAATATTTATGGAAAAATAATTAAAAATATAAGAATATATTTAAAAACTTAAGTGTCCCTATTATTTTTCCAGGCTTTTATTTTACATTTTTTTTAAGAATTTGGCAGAGCTAGTGAAATATTTTTATTTTATTAGTTAATCTATTTGAATACCTTTAATTTAATGTATATACCTTGTAATATTTATGGAAAAATAATTAAAAATATAAGAATATATTGAAAAACTTAAGTGTCCCTATTATTTTTCCAGGCCTTTATTTTACATTTTTTTTAAGAATTTGGCAGAGCTAGTGAAATATTTTTATTTTATTAGTTAAACAATTTGAATACGTTTAATTTAATGTATATACCTTGTAATATTTATGGAAAAATAATTAAAAATATAAGAATATATTGAAAAACTTAAGTGTCCCTATTATTTTTCCAGGCCTTTATTTTACATTTTTTTTAAGAATTTAGCAGAGCTAGTGAAATATTTTTATTTTATTAGTTAATCTATTTGAACACCTTTAATTTAATGTATATACCTTGTAATATTTATAGAAAAATAATTAAAAATTTAAGAATTTATTGAAAAACTTAAGTGTCCCTATTATTTTTCCAGGCTTTTATTTTACATTTTTTTTAAGAATTTGGCAGAGCTAGTGAAATATTTTTATTTTATTAGTTAATCTATTTGAATACCTTTAATTTAATGTATATACCTTGTAATATTTATGGAAAAATAATTAAAAATATAAGAATTTATTTAAAAACTTAAGTGTCCCTATTATTTTTCCAGGCTTTTATTTTACATTTTTTTTAAGAATTTGGCAGAGCTAGTGAAATATTTTTATTTTATTAGCTAATCTATTTGAATACCTTTAATTTAATGTATATACCTTGTAATATTTATGGAAAAATAATTAAAAATATAAGAATATATTGAAAAACTTAAGTGTCCCTATTATTTTTCCAGGCTGTTATTTTACATTTTTTTTAATAATTTGGCAGAGCTAGTGAAATATTTTTATCTTATTAGGTAAACAATTTGAATACGTTTAATTTAATGTATATACCTTGTAATATTTATGGAAAAATAATTAAAAATATAAGAATATATTGAAAAACTTAAGTGTCCCTAATATTTTTCCAAGCCTTTATTTTACATTTTTTTTAAGAATTTGGCAGAGCTAGTGAAATATTTTTATTTTATTAGTTAATCTATTTGAATACCTTTAATTTAATGTATATACCTTGAAATATTTATAGAAAAATAATTAAAAATATAAGAATATATTGAAAAACTTAAGTGTCCCTATTATTTTTCCAGGCCTTTATTTTACATTTTTTTTTAAGAATTTGGCAGAGCTAGTGAAATATTTTTATTTTATTAGTTAAACAATTTGAATACGTTTAATTTAATGTATATATCTTGTAATATTTATGGAAAAATAATTAAAAATATAAGAATATATTGAAAAACTTAAGTGTCCCTATTATTTTTCCAGGCCTTTATTTTACATTTTTTTTTAAGAATTTGGCAGAGCTAGTGAAATATTTTTATTTTATTAGTTAAACTATTTGAATACCTTTAATTTAATGTATATACCTTGTAATATTTATAGAAAAATAATTAAAAATATAAGAATATATTGAAAAACTTAAGTGTCCCTATTATTTTTCTAGGCCTTTATTTTACATAATTTTTAAGAATTTGGCAGAGCTAGTGAAATATTTTTATTTTATTAGTTAAACAATTTGAATACGTTTAATTTAATGTATATATCTTGTAATATTTATGGAAAAATAATTAAAAATATAAGAATATATTGAAAAACTTAAGTGTCCCTATTATTTTTCCAGGCCTTTATTTTACATTTTTTTTAAGAATTTGGCAGAGCTAGTGAAATATTTTTATTTTATTAGTTAATCTATTTGAATACCTTTAATTTAATGTATATATCTTGTAATATTTATGGAAAAATAATTAAAAATATAAGAATATATTGAAAAACTTAAGTGTCCCTATTATTTTTCCAGGCCTTTATTTTACATTTTTTTAAAGAATCTGGCAGAGCTAGTGAAATATTTTTATTTTATTAGTTAAACTATTTGAATACCTTTAATTTAATGTATATACCTTGTAATATTTATGGAAAAATAATTAAAAATATAAGAATATATTGAAAAACTTAAGTGTCCCTATTATTTTTCCAGGCCTTTATTTTACATAATTTTTAAGAATTTGGCAGAGCTAGTGAAATATTTTTATTTTATTAGTTAAACAATTTGAATACGTTTAATTTAATGTATATACCTTGTAATATTTATGGAAAAATAATTAAAAATATAAGAATATATTGAAAAACTTAAGTGTCCCTATTATTTTTCCAGGCCTTTATTTTACATTTTTTTAAAGAATCTGGCAGAGCTAGTGAAATATTTTTATTTTATTAGTTAAACTATTTGAATACCTTTAATTTAATGTATATACCTTGTAATATTTATGGAAAAATAATTAAAAATATAAGAATATATTGAAAAACTTAAGTGTCCCTATTATTTTTAAAGGCCTTTATTTTACATTTTTTTTAAGAATTTGGCAGAGCTAGTGAAATATTTTAACTTTATTAGTTAAACAATTTGAATACGTTTAATTTAGTGTATATACCTTGTAATATTTATGGAAAAATAATTAAAAATATAAGAATATATTTAAAAACTTAAGTGTCCCTATTATTTTTCCAGGCCTTTATTTTACATTTTTTTAAATAATCTGGCAGAGCTAGTGAAATATTTTTATTTTATTAGTTAAACTATTTGAATACCTTTAATTTAATGTATATACCTTGTAATATTTATGGAAAAATAATTAAAAATATAAGAATATATTGAAAAACTTAAGTGTCCCTATTATTTTTCCAGGCCTTTATTTTACATTTTTTTAAAGAATCTGGTAGAGCTAGTGAAATATTTTTATTTTATTAGTTAATCTATTTGTATACCTTTAATTTAATGTATATACCTTGTAATATTTATGGAAAAATAATTAAAAATATAAGAATATATTTAAAAACTTAAGTGTCCCTATTATTTTTCCAGGAATTTATTTTACATTTTTTTTTAAGAATTTGGCAGAGCTAGTGAAATATTTTTATTTTATTAGTTAATCTATTTGAATACCTTTAATTTAATGTATATACCTTGTAATATTTATGGAAAAATAATTAAAAATATAAGAATATATTGAAAAACTTAAGTGTCCCTATTATTTTTCCAGGAATTTATTTTACATTTTTTTTAAGAATTTTTCAAAACTAGTTAAATATTTTTATTTTATTAGTTAAACAATTTGAATACGTTTAATTTAGTGTAATATACCTTGTAATATTTATGAAAAAATAATTAAAAATATAAGAATATATTGAAAAACTTAAGTGTCCCAATTATTTTTCCGTTTATTTTACATTTTTTTAAGAACTTGGCAGAGCTAGTGAAATATTTTTATTTTATTAGTTAAACTATTTGAATACCTTTAATTTAATGTATATACCTTGTAATATTTATAGAAAAATAATTAAAAATATAAGAATATATTGAAAAACTTAAGTGTCCCTATTATTTTTCCAGGCCTTTATTTTACATTTTTTTAAAGAATTTGGCAGAGCTAGTTATATATTTTTATTTTATTAGTTAATCTATTTGAATACCTTTAATTTAATGTATATACCTTGTAATATTTATAGAAAAATAATTAAAAATATAAGAATATATTTAAAAACTTAAGTGTCCCTATTATTTTTCCAGGAATTTATTTTACATTTTTTTTTAAGAATTTGGCAGAGCTAGTGAAATATTTTTATTTTATTAGTTAATCTATTTGAATACCTTTAATTTAATGTATATACCTTGTAATATTTATGGAAAAATAATTAAAAATATAAGAATATATTGAAAAACTTAAGTGTCCCTATTATTTTCTCAGGCTTTTATTTTACATTTTTTTTAAGAATTTTTCAAAACTAGTTAAATATTTTTATTTTATTAGTTAAACAATTTGAATACGTTTAATTTAGTGTAATATACCTTGTAATATTTATGAAAAAATAATTAAAAATATAAGAATATATTGAAAAACTTAAGTGTCCCAATTATTTTTCCGTTTATTTTACATTTTTTTAAGAACTTGGCAGAGCTAGTGAAATATTTTTATTTTATTAGTTAAACTATTTGAATACCTTTAATTTAATGTATATACCTTGTAATATTTATAGAAAAATAATTAAAAATATAAGAATATATTGAAAAACTTAAGTGTCCCTATTATTTTTCCAGGCCTTTATTTTACATTTTTTTAAAGAATTTGGCAGAGCTAGTTATATATTTTTATTTTATTAGTTAATCTATTTGAATACCTTTAATTTAATGTATATACCTTGTAATATTTATGGAAAAATAATTAAAAATATAAGAATATATTGAAAAACTTAAGTGTCCCTATTATTTTTCCAGGAATTTATTTTACATTTTTTTTAAGAATTTGGCAGAGCTAGTGAAATATTTTTATTTTATTAGTTAATCTATTTGAATACCTTTAATTTAATGTATATACCTTGTAATATTTATGGAAAAATAATTAAAAATATAAGAATATATTGAAAAACTTAAGTGTCCCTATTATTTTTCCAGGCCTTTATTTTACATTTTTTTTAAGAATTTGGCAGAGCTAGTGAAATATTTTTATTTTATTAGTTAATCTATTTGAATACCTTTAAATTAATGTATATACCTTGTAATATTTATAGAAAAATAATTAAAAATATAAGAATATATTGAAAAACTTAAGTGTCCCTATTATTTTTCCAGGAATTTATTTTACGTTTTTTTTAAGAATTTGGAAGAGCTAGTGAAATATTTTTATTTTATTAGTTAAACTATTTGAATACCTTTAAATTAATGTATATACCTTGTAATATTTATAGAAAAATAATTAAAAATATAAGAATATATTGAAAAACTTAAGTGTCCCTATTATTTTTCCAGGCTTTTATTTTACATTTTTTTTAAGAATTTGGCAGAGCTAGTGAAATATTTTTATTTTATTAGTTAATCTATTTGAATACCTTTAAATTAATGTATATACCTTGTAATATTTATGGAAAAATAATTAAAAATATAAGAATATATTGAAAAACTTAAGTGTCCCTATTATTTTTCCAGGCTTTTATTTTACATTTTTTTTAGGAATTTGGCAGAGCTAGTGAAATATTTTTATTTTATTAGTTAATCTATTTGAATACCTTTAATTTAATGTATATACCTTTTAATATTTATGGAAAAATAATTAAAAATATAAGAATATATTGAAAAACTTAAGTGTCCCTATTATTTTTCCAGGCCTTTATTTTACATTTTTTTTTAAGAATTTGGCAGAGCTAGTGAAATATTTTTATTTTATTAGTTAATCTATTTGAATACCTTTAAATTAATGTATATACCTTGTAATATTTATAGAAAAATAATTAAAAATATAAGAATATATTGAAAAACTTAAGTGTCCCTATTATTTTTCCAGGCTTTTATTTTACATTTTTTTTAGGAATTTGGCAGAGCTAGTGAAATATTTTTATTTTATTAGTTAATCTATTTGAATACCTTTAATTTAATGTATATACCTTTTAATATTTATGGAAAAATAATTAAAAATATAAGAATATATTGAAAAACTTAAGTGTCCCTATTATTTTTCCAGGCCTTTATTTTACATTTTTTTTTAAGAATTTGGCAGAGCTAGTGAAATATTTTTATTTTATTAGTTAAACAATTTGAATACGTTTAATTTAGTGTATATACCTTGTAATATTTATGGAAAAATAATTAAAAATATAAGAATATATTGAAAAACTTAAGTGTCCCAATTATTTTTCCAGGCGTTTATTTTACATTTTTTTTAAGAATTTTGCAGAGCTAGTGAAATATTTTTAATTTATTAGTTAATCTATTTGAATACCTTTAATTTTATGTATATACCTTGTAATATTTATGGAAAAATAATTAAAAATATAAGAATTTATTGAAAAACTTAAGTGTCCCTATTATTTTTCCAGGCTTTTATTTTACATTTTTTTTAAGAATTTGGCAGAGCTAGTGAAATATTTTTATTTTATTAGTTAATCTATTTGAATACCTTTAATTTTATGTATATACCTTGTAATATTTATGGAAAAATAATTAAAAATATAAGAATATATTGAAAAACTTAAGTGTCCCTATTATTTTTCCAGGAATTTATTTTACGTTTTTTTTAAGAATTTGGAAGAGCTAGTGAAATATTTTTATTTTATTAGTTAAACTATTTGAATACCTTTAAATTAATGTATATACCTTGTAATATTTATAGAAAAATAATTAAAAATATAAGAATATATTGAAAAACTTAAGTGTCCCTATTATTTTTCCAGGCTTTTATTTTACATTTTTTTTAAGAATTTGGCAGAGCTAGTGAAATATTTTTATTTTATTAGTTAATCTATTTGAATACCTTTAAATTAATGTATATACCTTGTAATATTTATAGAAAAATAATTAAAAATATAAGAATATATTGAAAAACTTAAGTGTCCCTATTATTTTTCCAGGAATTTATTTTACGTTTTTTTTAAGAATTTGGAAGAGCTAGTGAAATATTTTTATTTTATTAGTTAAACTATTTGAATACCTTTAAATTAATGTATATACCTTGTAATATTTATAGAAAAATAATTAAAAATATAAGAATATATTGAAAAACTTAAGTGTCCCTATTATTTTTCCAGGCCTTTATTTTACATTTTTTTTAAGAATTTGGCAGAGCTAGTGAAATATTTTTATTTTATTAGTTAATCTATTTGAATACCTTTAAATTAATGTATATACCTTGTAATATTTATAGAAAAATAATTAAAAATATAAGAATATATTGAAAAACTTAAGTGTCCCTATTATTTTTCCAGGCTTTTATTTTACATTTTTTTTAGGAATTTGGCAGAGCTAGTGAAATATTTTTATTTTATTAGTTAAACTATTTGAATACCTTTAATTTAATGTATATACCTTTTAATATTTATGGAAAAATAATTAAAAATATAAGAATATATTGAAAAACTTAAGTGTCCCTATTATTTTTCCAGGCCTTTATTTTACATTTTTTTTTAAGAATTTGGCAGAGCTAGTGAAATATTTTTATTTTATTAGTTAAACAATTTGAATACGTTTAATTTAGTGTATATACCTTGTAATATTTATGGAAAAATAATTAAAAATATAAGAATATATTGAAAAACTTAAGTGTCCCAATTATTTTTCCAGGCGTTTATTTTACATTTTTTTTAAGAATTTTGCAGAGCTAGTGAAATATTTTTAATTTATTAGTTAATCTATTTGAATACCTTTAATTTTATGTATATACCTTGTAATATTTATGGAAAAATAATTAAAAATATAAGAATTTATTGAAAAACTTAAGTGTCCCTATTATTTTTCCAGGCTTTTATTTTACATTTTTTTTAAGAATTTGGCAGAGCTAGTGAAATATTTTTATTTTATTAGTTAATCTATTTGAATACCTTTAATTTTATGTATATACCTTGTAATATTTATGGAAAAATAATTAAAAATATAAGAATTTATTGAAAAACTTAAGTGTCCCTATTATTTTTCCAGGCTTTTATTTTACATTTTTTTAAGAATTTTGCAGAGCTAGTGAAATATTTTTAATTTATTAGTTAATCTATTTGAATACCTTTAATTTTATGTATATACCTTGTAATATTTATGGAAAAATTATTAAAAATATAAGAATATATTGAAAAACTTAAGTGTCCCTATTATTTTTCCAGGCTTTTATTTTACATTTTTTTTAATAATTTGGCAGAGCTAGTGAAATATTTTTATTTTATTAGTTAAACAATTTGAATACGTTTAATTTAATGTATATACCTTGTAATATTTATGGAAAAATAATTAAAAATATAAGAATGTATTGAAAAACTTAAGTGTCCCTATTATTTTTCCAGGCTTTTATTTTACATTTTTTTTAAGAATTTTTCAAAACTAGTTAAATATTTTTTATTTTATTAGTTAAACAATTTGAATACGTTTAATTTAGTGTAATATACCTTGTAATATTTATGGAAAAATAATTAAAAATATAAGAATGTATTGAAAAACTTAAGTGTCCCTATTATTTTTCCAGGCTTTTATTTTACATTTTTTTTAAGAATTTTTCAAAACTAGTTAAATATTTTTATTTTATTAGTTAAACAATTTGAATACGTTTAATTTAGTGTATATACCTTGTAATATTTATGGAAAAATAATTAAAAATATAAGAATGTATTGAAAAACTTAAGTGTCCCAATTATTTTTCCAGGCGTTTATTTTACATTTTTTTTAAGAATTTGGCAGAGCTAGTGAAATATTTTTATTTTATTAGTTAAACTATTTGACTACCTTTAATTTAATGTATATACCTTGTAATATTTATAGAAAAATAATTAAAAATATAAGAATATATTGAAAAACTTAAGTGTCCCTATTATTTTTCCAGGCCTTTATTTTACATTTTTTTTAAGAATTTTTCAGAACTAGTTAAATATTTTTATTTTATTAGTTAAGCAATTTGAATACGTTTAATTTAGTGTATATACCTTGTAATATTTATGGAAAAATAATTAAAAATATAAGAATATATTGAAAAACTTAAGTGTCCCTATTATTTTTCCAGGCCTTTATTTTACATTTTTTAAAGAATCTGGCAGAGCTAGTGAAATATTTTTATTTTATTAGTTAAACTATTTGAATACCTTTAATTTAATGTATATACCTTGTAATATTTATGGAAAAATAATTAAAAATATAAGAATATATTGAAAAACTTAAGTGTCCCTATTATTTTTCCAGGCCTTTATTTTACATTTTTTTAAAGAATTTGGCAGAGCTAGTTAAAAATTTTTATTTTATTAGTTAATCAATTTAAATACCTTTAATTTAATGTATATACCTTGTAATATTTATGGAAAAATAATTAAAAATATAAGAATATATTGAAAACCTTAAGTGTCCCTATTATTTTTCCAGGCCTTTATTTTACATTTTTTTAAGAATTTGGCAGAGTAAGTTAAATATTTTTATTTTATTAGTTAAACTATTTGAATACCTTTAATTTAATGTATATACCTTGTAATATTTATGGAAAAATAATTAAAAATATAAGAATATATTGAAAACCTTAAGTGTCCCTATTATTTTTCCAGGCCTTTATTTTACATTTTTTTAAGAATTTGGCAGAGTAAGTTAAATATTTTTATTTTATTAGTTAAACTATTTGAATACCTTTAATTTAATGTATATACCTTGTAATATTTATGGAAAAATAATTAAAAATGTAAGAATACATATATTAAAAACTTAAGTGTCCCTATTATTTTTCCAGGCCTTTATTTTACATTTTTTTAAGAATTTGGCAGAGCTATTGAAATATTTTTATTTTATTAGTTAAACAATTTGAATACGTTTAATTTAATGTATATACCTTGTAATATTTATGGAAAAATAATTAAAAATATAAGAATATATTGAAAAACTTAAGTGTCCCTATTATTTTTCCAGGCCTTTATTTTATATTTTTTTTAAGAATTTGAATCAAAAATTAACTTCATAGAATTTAATTCCACTTTAAAAGTATTAAATGGTAACACCCCTGGAATGGACAGAATATCGTATATAATGTTAAAGATGCTGCCACATTGTCTGAAAACCCGCATTATAGCCCTATTTAACGAAATCTTTAATAATTTTATTCCACAACAATTTAAAAATAGCATCGTAGTGGCTATCCTAAAACCTGGAAGGAATAAAACTAATATAAAAAAACTAATAAACTAAAACTATATCATTAAATAGTTGCTTATCAAAAACTTTAGATAAAATTGTGGCAAATAGGCTATGGTGGTTTGTTACCAACAATAAACTACTTAATAATCATCAATTCGGTTTTAGAAAGGGTAGTTCGACAATTGATGCATTGCTTTTCATGGACTATCAAATTGCTAATAGTCTCTCTTCACGCAAACACATTACCATCGCATCATTCGACTTTGAAAGAGCATTTGATAAAGTAGGCATTCACTCAGTACTACAGCAATTACGGGAATGGAAAGTAGGTCAAAATATAATCAGGTACATCGCAAATTTTATGTCCAATAGAAAGATTACAATTCGCATTAACAACCAATTTTCCAATATTTTTCCTCTACATAATGGAATGCCACAGGGTTCTCCCTTATCGGTAATAATTTTTCTTATAGCATATAATAAATTATGCTCAATATTATCACTACATAAGGAAATCGACTTCTGTGCATACGCAGACGATTTTAATTTAATTATTAATTATAATCGAGATAAAAACCTTGTGCTTAATCTTGATAAAATATTTTCTGATATAAACAATTGGTGAAACTTATCGGGCGCTTCACTGTCATCCTCAAAATGTAAATACATACATATCTGTCGTCTTAAAAACTGCAGCTGTGAGCTTCGATCTACACTCATATCCATATCGAAAGTAAATTCTCTTCGTTTGTTAGGCATACTAATTAATGAACATTACAACTGGAACGACCATATTCAATTCCTACAGACCTCTCTTTCTCAACGATTAAATATTTCAAAATGCCTATCTTACCCAAAATGGAATACAAATTCAATCTCGCTTCTTTCAATAGTTAGAGCACTTATTCTCTCAAAGATCAACTACGGTTTACAATTCTTCGGCTATGCTCCTAAATCTCAACTAAATAAAATTGACGTTATTATAAATTGCAGCATAAGGATATCCTTAGGCGTTTTGCGATCTACTCCTATCCCTTACCTACGTTATGAGTCTAACATTAGATCTTTAGAGACACAAAGAGACATACTTACTACTAGACTATTTTATCCATTGACTTATGGCAAAAATAACCCACTGATACAAATAGCCAAAAATATAAGACATTCCAAAAGAAATCTAAAAATACCCTCAACCCTTCATAGAATAATCCAAAATATTAAATCCCATGATTTTCCGAATTATGTCACTTCAAGAATTACTAAACAACCACCATGGCTTTTAGATTCTTCATCCATTGACATGTCACTTCATAAATTTCCGACATCTATTACATCCCCGCTTCAATATAGACAATTATTTGCAAACATCAAGGAATCCCTTACGGACTACGAATTTCTTTACACCGACGGTTCAAAACTGAACTCATCTGTTTCATACAGTATCACAACAGACAACAGAGTTATAAAAATTGCAAAACTTTATGAATTTAGTTCAAATTTTTCAGCAGAAATTATAGCGATATACGAGTCTTGTTTATATGTGAGAAAACAGAAGGGAAAATTTATTAGCTGTAGACTCTCTCTCAGCTATAAAGTCAATTCTTAACATCTCCAATACCAATTTTTATACATCTGCTATTAGAACCATTTTGATCGATCGATTTCCAAATCTTAAATTAATTTGGGTCCCCGGACATTGTGGAATTGTAGGTAATGAATTTGCGGACAACGCAGCAAAGAACGCGGGGAATCAACCCGTATACTTTACTGATAATTTAAATCGAAAAGATCTAATGAGACAAATTGATAAACACTACACCGAAATCGATAAGGATAACACCTATAGTCATACCTCCTCAATGTACCGAATGATCAATAAAGGGAAAAATACAATTTATGACTATTTAACAGAATATTCAAATGATTTCTTTAGACTTCATAGTATAAAACTTCTCCGTCTTAGAGTAGGACATACAATGATTTCGCATGGTTTCATATTCAAACGAAATTTCACTCCTTTCTGTAACTGCTACGCTAATATACCAATAACACTCAATCATATTTTATGCCACTGTCCATTGCTGTCGGACGTTCGTAACTCGATTTTTCAAAACTCAGATCCCTTAGACTCCCTATCCTATCCTAATGTTGAAAACGTACCCAAACTAATGAAATTTCTTAAAAAATCTAAGTTACTTTATGAAATATGAATATTTAAATTATCTTACAATAATACTACAATGTTATAATACCTCTTAATCACATAATTTATTAATTTTGTTGAGCTGAAGGCCTAAGCTGCTCTTGCTCCTATTCTTTTATATTTTACCTTATAATTTTAATTATAAGTTAAAAAAAAAAAAAAAAAAAAAAACATTAATTTTCTCGGAATGAATTGGACGCTTTTGGATTAGTAGCGTACAAGATTCAACAATAAGGTACTCATTCACATGGAAGTGGATCTCATCGCTGAAATGATTTTTTCCATGAAAATTAAAGCCTGAACATACTGAACATATTCAGCGAACATAAGACGTTCTCCATGATGATTTGGCAAAACGGAATGAATAAATGCCAACTTATTTGATGGATGTAGCTTCAATAACATGGCCGTTTTTAACTGTGAAAGTTCAAAAGTCCCATATGTGGTCACGCTCTCAATTCGAACCACTGAAATCCAAAATATAATTCCTTTTAAAACTGCATTTGAATTACGTTATCATATTAAATAATACGTCGAAAATATAAAACTTAATGTTTTTGTTGAATTTAGGATTCAGTGAAGCGTTAATAAACCATTGTTATCATTCCATAGCTTGCCTTAGAAGTAATATACACTCTCTTAGATGACGTATGTCTCGTATATTGTTCATTTGACATTTTATTATTTATTTTTAATTTTTAGTTTTAATTTTCTTTTTAATCCACATTATGCAGGACATTGTTTGTGCTTCAGTTTAATGTGGTTTAAAATTTAATGTGGTTTTTCTATCGCTTGAGATTTATTTTGGAAAGACCAAATACAAAAATAAAAACTACGAAAAACTCTGGTGGCATTACAATTTCTATTTTTTTATTTTTTAAGTTCAAAAACTGTAAAAACGGTCAACAACAAATAACAGGACAGTAAGTATTTACAAATGTATTCATAAATCATATCTTCAATGCCATAAACAGTGTTGAAAAATTCAGTACTTTAGTACTTTTTTCAGTACTTTTTCGTTTCAAAAGTAACACGGTACCCTCGCTACACTTTAAGTACTTTATTATTATTACATACTAGTATATGGTTTGCGCTTTTCAATTATTAATGGGTTAGCAACATGTTCAACGTAATACGAAAGGTAGAATTAGTCTTTAGTCCCGGTTAACCCAACGGCCACGCAACATATGTTCTTTTTTAGAATACGAAAAGCAATGCGAACGCTTGCCGTACCGTAATGTATTTTCCGTAAGTATTTAATTTGTTCTTCATATGCTAAAATAAACATACATTCCGTTACGTTCCGTCGACATTCGACAAAACGGTGCTTTTACGTTCTGTTACGTTCCGAATCAGTCGTTATATAACGTTAGTTTCTGTATTACATTTCCATTTCTATTTTTCTATTAAAAATAAATAAATATTTTTTACAAATGCAAAAAATTGATGCAAAAAATACTCTTTCAGTTATCGTTCAGTACCATTTCAAAATTTGAATTTTGCAGCACTGGCCATTAACATCACAATATTTCTGTCTTTAATTATTGCTTGTCTAGTTTGTTCAGTTAACACTGTTTCAAGTGTTACTCTTTAGATTTATGAATGTAGGTTTGTATGTGTATTTATGTCTGTACAGATTATTATTCTATAGAACCACTTAAGTAACCATTATATCCTATTATTTTGACCACATGAGTTCGTTTGGTTTGAGTTGACTCTGTTCTGTTATCTCTTGCACAACATACTGACTTTAGTGGTCGAATTATGAACTTCAGCTCTTTTATTTTCTATTCGTTAGTATTTGTTGACAAATATAATAAAAATAAAAAATATTAGGGTGCAACACATTTGTCGAATTGAAGATTTTAATCCCATAAACACAATGCCAAACTAAAATTTGTAGTTTTATTTTAATAAAATTAATTAAAATTTTTGTGGATACTATGCCTTTAATATACCGATTCCCATCATGTGATATTGACAGCAAGGAAATCATAGTTCACAGCATTCTTATTTGAATAAGACAATGTTGTAATGATGGAATAATCACAAAATGTTTACTCAGAATAAACGTTTTTTTACTTAATTGACTATAACAACCCTTTAGTCAGTATTAGAACCTAGCTTCTCACATCACTCTTGTTGGGTGTATCAATTTTATCCATGAGCAGCGAGACCTGTAGTTTAAAATCCGAACGACAGATATTTTGAGAAAATTTTCATGCCAATTTTATTTACCATCAGAGCTTTAACAAGAAAACTGATAAGAGGAAGTCATCGCAGATTTTTTTTTGTCCAACCTGAAGTTTGAACCATTATCTGCTAGACTATGACAGATTACTTATACTTTGGTAGGAAGAATAAGGATAACATAACATCAAAAAAAAAAAAAAAAAAAAGAATAGGGGTAAACAAAGATTAAACAAAACTACATAGAAAAGCCGTGAAAAAAGTTCTTAGAAAGTAACAAAACAATAATGTGGTTTTAGATGTTGCCAGATCGCCAATATATAAAGTATAAATAGAAAGAATTGAAGCCGCAATAGTCTAGTAGATATGGTCTTGGCTTACTAGATGTAAGGCCACAGTTCAAACTCCAGGTCAGACATCTCCAAGAGTACGAAATAATATTTCTTCTTCCTCTCAGCAGAGACCTGGCAAAAGCTCTGAGAGTGAATCAAATTGCAATGAAAAGTTTCCTAAAAATCTATCGTTCGGAGACGACTTTAAACTTTAGGTTCCGCCACTCATATATAAAATTAACGCACTCAACTTAAGTAGTGTCAGAAGTTAGGTCGTAATCCCGACTGAAGGGTTGTAATGACCAATTATAATGCACATATGTATAAATAGAGCGTACATGTATAAATAGGCTGTCAGTCCATTGTATTAAAAGTCCGGCATGTATATAATATTGTATCAAACACTGCCAAATCGATATGTATGTATTGTTGTTTTAAAACTTCAATATGTATTTCAATTTTAAAAATTCACTTTTTATAATATCATAGTGTGCACATGTCGCGTTTTTATTACAATAGCAATGTTCTATTCATATTTAATCAAGTTTTATGTTGTTAACTGCTATCTGGTAATCTAACAGGGACTTTCGAACTTTAACAGCTGATAACAGCCATCTTGTTGAAGATACATCTGTCAAATTAATGACTATGACTAGTGGCCGTTCAAGAACTTTGTAGAGGTTGTTATGAAGCCATTTACATTGCTCTCAGAGATTGTGCCACAAGACTGCTGAGAGGAAGTCGCCAAAGAAATGTTTATTTGTTTCTAAATTTCGTTTTGTTGGAGTTGTCTGACCTGGAGTTTGAACAGTGGCCTCACGTCTCTTAAGCCAACACACTACCTACTAGATTGTGGCAACTTCAAATTATTACTTAAAATTCATAAAATTTGGTGTTGTTTTGTTGGGGTACCTGGACTTTTGCTGTCCACTGTATATGAACACTTTCATGTTTTCTTTTGAAACTGTCTTACAACATGTATCTCTTATTTTGTTTCTTTTAAAATATTTATGTTTCTCATTATTATTATTAACTCTCCTTAACAATACATTACTATATTTGGCCCCTGTGGGCGTATTTATCTTAATTTACTTACAAAATTCTATTCTGTCTCTCGAGTATTTTTCACTTACTTTCACTCAAACCCAAACTGGAAAAAGACAAAATACAAAAGGAGAAGAAACACTGTTAACAAACTATTAAAATTCAAAAATACAGTCAGTGGAATAATAATAATAAACACACATTTATTTCCCTCCTCACTAACCCCTCAGCATATAAGTACAGATTCCCACTGACAAGTCTATAAAGCTGAATAAAAGCCTTAGAAATTGAAACTCCTTGTTACTCCTCAAAGTGTCAGTTTACAGATAGAAAGTGTAGATGGTTAAGGGAATAAAGGTGAGGAGAGGAGGACAATTTTTTTTCGTTATTGTCTGTAATCTCATAAGACTTAACAGTCACTTAGACATTCACTACTGCTATTGCTCTCGCTGGGCCTACTCTTTCAACCTTTTTTACGTAAAGTAAACTTAAAACTTGTGGCTGTTTTGATCTAAATTTTTCTTTGTTTGTTTACTTTGGTTTTTGATTTTTTGTCTGAGACAGCTAACTGTTTGTTTTTATGTAATTTTATTCAGTATCTTATAGAAACAAAAGTACATTTGCATTATAACGCCATCCAGCACACGTGATTATATTCAAATAGAAAACAGTTTACATATATGTTATTATTATTATACAAGCGTATTGAATTTGTAAACCTTCTTAGAGACTGAAAAGAGAATTAAACTGTTCGGAGAGAACTCTCACTAAAAATATTTTTCACTTTAGAGCAGAGTATCATTGCTCCAAATAAATATTTCATTTACTTTTAAAAATATTCTGAATTTTTTTCTTATTTTTAAAACACTAACTGTTAAAAAAATTACCTGCTATTAACATTATATGTACATATGTCATCTCACATCCAATAAATTTATTGATTTTTTTTTAACAGTCATATACGAAAGGATTCCAATTTTCTATTATTGTGTGGAATTCATGGTAATTGCGGACAAAATGTGGTTTTAATTTCATTTCATTTTACTTTGAAGGTGTAAATAATGGATGGATGGTAGTAGTGCTGATAATTATCATGTTGTTGATGACTTTTATGATATTAATTAAGTAGCGTAATATGTGGTCTTATCTTCAATACACTCACACATATACACACAAATAAAAGCATGTGGAAATTTATAGCGTTCAATTAAGATATTTAATGGACTGAAAATGCGATAGATGTTTGGGAAATTATTCTGTTAATTATAGTAAGTATGGTATACTATACTAATCGCCTTAGCCTAGTACGTAGTGTATTAGCTTATTAGACTTGAGGCCTCGGTTCAAACCGCAGGTCATACATCTCCAACTAAAACGAAATATAAAAACAATTTAAACTCTGAGAGTAAATAAAATTGCCATGAAAATTTTCTCAAAAATCTGTCGTTAGGAGTCGACTTTAAACTGTAGGTCCCATCTCTCATCTATAAAATTAACACATATATACACTTATGAATATAAGTGCTGTGAGAAACTACGTCGTATTCTTGATAAAAGGTTTGTAATGACCAGTTATGCATGTTGACAGTTTTCTTTTGGCTACAATGTTGACATAGTTTTTATGAGACACATTCTAACTCGTTAGTTGATGTTTGGTGCTATTATCCGGCATCCCTACCCTCGTACCCATTATTTCATTTCATAATTTCATAATTTCAACAGTGAACGTATCATATAATCACGTTACAATCTCGTGAGCAAAATCCAGTGGAAATAATTCGAATCTTACATGCCGTAAATCATAACAGAAAAATGAATTGCGAATGAAAATTCATTCCTTGTCCTCACTTTTCAGGAAGATTCATGACAGAATTACTAAAGAAAAGTACATGAAATTCATTATTATAGTAAAGTGGTTATAATAGAGAATCTTAAGAAATAAAATAGTTGATGAAGGTAGATTCTGATTTTATTAAACGCTTCCTATTTTCAAATTTAACACGTTGACTGCCACGGAAAACTTCAGAAAACTGGCAAAAAAATTACAATTTGATTTTTTCACATAAGTGAGTACGACATAGCTCGTAGTTGGCATCCTAGAAGGGAACTCAATCTACGAGTTATCTCATAGTTGGCAGTCAACGTGTTAAATAGAACAAACTGTACGTGAGGTATCATCGATATTTTTTATTCTTTTGAAAGACCTATTAATGCCATTAATGTCCATAATGTCTTCTCTGGATGGAGTGTATTCGAGATGTTCAATTTAATTGGACGTTCGTTTACTAAAATGCCTTCCAACACGTTCTTCATTTTGACACTTGGTAACAGCCATCTTGTTCAAGTTAAATCGATCAACTGAGTTGTCAGTTATGTAGTCAATTTTGCCAAATCACCATGGATGGATAAAACGTTCAACAATACGTTAAAATAATGAAATTGTTTTGTAAAATTGGTGTCCTGTTCGGACAATATGCCGAAGGCATTTCATTAAAAATCATTTTAAGATATAAGGCTCATTTTTGAATGAATGGCTACATGAGTTGACAAAGTTGTCAAATTTTTGGTGATACCAATCCACATGAGAACCAAAAGCATACAATGCATCCAAAAATGTTACTGCTTGATATTGATTTTTGGCTGCAGGCATCATGGGTCGATATATCTTTAATCCATTAACGCCGAATGGGTAGAAAAATACCCAAAAAAAGAAGTTTTTTTAAAAAATTCTATCTTGACCCAACTAAACGAGAGCCCAAACGTTTCTTTCAGAACGAATAAAGAAGACATAGAACGGTTTAAAAAAAATTAGTAAGGCATGATATTCACATATTTTGGATGACAGAAAAAAGGTCAAAAATCACGAATTTTTCAAAATTAAAATTTTGTAGAAAGAACTTCTGTGGAATATGTATAGATGATATTCTCAGAAAAACCTTTAGATGCCATGTAATACATATAATGTATCTTCTACCCGATAAAAATACTTTCACTTGAATTGGTCTGCTTACCTAAGCTACAGGTGCGATTAAATGACATGGGTATAAAAATACCCACTTAGGCATTGGTATGAAATCTTTTTCATAAAACTTTTAAAAATTAATTTCAAATAGAAATTTCAAATCATTTATTTTTCTCTATTTTTTTATATTTTTGGTAGTTCCGGCATGAAATTGTGCAAAAGAATCCCTTGGATGCACATTCAAACTGTATTTTGCACAACCGTACTCTGTTTCCACAGCACATTGCGCACAGCGACAGCGTTTTTTAATTTTATCAATCATGTGGTCAAATTTGTCAGTGTGTTTTGCTATTTGCTGCGCATTTGTGACAACTTTTCCATCACGGCGTCGATTTTCATGAATTTTTACCAACAACATTTTTACAACGGTATACATATGTCAAACTTATTACTGCAATGATCAGGCAACGTTAAGTTTTGCCGTTTTAGCTCTGGCAACTTCTGGAACATTAGGCTTAATTTGTTATTGTTAAATTTTCTTCGTAGGTTTGTTTTCTTTAAGTTTTCCTCAAACACTTTGTTTTTATCCTGTTTTTGCAGTGTTTATAATAAGTAAAAGGATTTAAAAAAAGGATTTAATATAAAAAATCCATAATTTTAGATTAAATTGTTAGCCAACTGGGTATAATCATCAGCTGTTTGAATTTTTATTTTATTTTCACCAGTATAATTATACTCCTTAGAAACGAACTCGAGTCGATCGATGTGACTGATGCAACAAAAGAAAATTATTTCAGTTACTGTCATGTACGTGGTAAAGACTTCAGTTAAAATATAAGAAAATATTAAATGAGGAGACAATAATAAACTGAGTATTTGGTGTTTACATCGAATATTCGTGGTAATTTAGCATTATAAACAGTTGGAAAGAAAATGCTGCTCATCTCGTTCTATGACCCCAATTCACAATTTTGCTTCATGATACCACGGCATAAAAATTCTTGAGGATTAGCAATTTCAAATTTTAGCTGCTGCTTAATAACTGTATTGCTCAGAAAACACTCGAGTCTAACCAACATTAAAATAAAAATAAGAATAAAAAATGCTTTGCTTTCTGTTTGCGCACACTTGAAATGAACCTGACTGAACAAATCTTCAGTTGTCTGTAAAATGCTCTACTAACCGACATAAAAGTGATGTTTAAGATACGAAAGAGATAAAAACAGAAATGCTCCATAAAATACGCTTAAACTCAGTTGTTTGATGTTGACACACTTTCTTGTTGTTGTTGTTAATCATGTTCTTACGAATAAGATGTTTAAAGTTGAATTTTGTAACGGGCAGAGCTGCGGCATATATATTACAATTTTTATAATTCAACGAATATGCATGTAGAATATGAGGCTCATTTTTTCTTACCCACTTTTATAAATATGTACATATGTACATGCACATATGAATTTAAACTAAAGTAAATTTCAACGTTAATTTGCATCTTTAAACAGCACACTATTGCCGAGTTACATATACATATGTACTTGCATACATGTTTGCATTTTTAATTTCCTTCGTAGTTTATTTTCTAAACTTTTTAGTGAATTTATTTCATACATTTCAGTGAACTCCAGATGGGTCAATACCATCAACATGATACCCTATTCGTTATAAACATATGTTTGGAATAACTTATTCACTTACAGTGCAGCAATACACGTAAACATCCTGAGAAGGTAGAAATCTTATTAGAATTTCTGTACTCATGGAAAAGTAGATTATGGTGGTCGAGGTCTGGGATATCAGATATTTGTACATTCAACTTTCAGGACAGTTGTTTCTATTTCCACGGCTTTCAAATGTCTGCTCAGTAGCAGAGTATTCCCTGGGAACAAACTGATTTACTTATGGTAACTACGCTTCTATAAAGTTTATTTCGAACATTACAGCACAGTATAATACTTGGAAACTGTGTTACGGACAAATTGCAGAGAGAGAACGAAGCGCTAATTTTTGTCCTACTATCTCTTAATAAGGCTTGCCAGCCAAGCTAAAGGTTACCAATGGCACCCTTGAGGTTTATACTGATGGCTTAACGTCCGTCCGTCCATGTATGCCGAGGATATTTTCTGGGATCAGTTTTTTAGGATCATTCAAACGTAATTCTTATATGGATTCCCCGTCATAGGGTTATCATTTTAACAGGACAGGCTCGGTCACTCTCTCGTAAACTGTCTCGTGTAACTGAAAACCTCCATCGTTATACAGGAAAGCTCCTTCCTTTTACAGGGAAGCTCCCGCGTTTTCCAAGAAATCAAATCAATGTCAATCAATAGACAACCAGAGAATAAGTGCTATATTCGTATGAATAATAAATATAAATCGCACGACCATCTATCCCACTATAATGATTATCACGAGCATCTGTCCTTTTGGCAGGATGCCAAAATACTTAAATTTCTGTAAAATGAATTCTAAAGAATCTTTAGATATCCTTGATCGAGCTCCGGATATAAAGATTGCTGCAATATCAACATGTGTTTAACATTCCACGAGTAAAATGCTTGATCCACTGTTGAATATTTAAATGCAGGAAGTACTGAGAATAATTAAAAGCAAATAATTCTGATCAATTAAACATGCTATGTTTGATTTCGAAAGTGTATTGGAGACTTAATCTTTATATAGTTAACCATCAAAACGTAGTATAGTGTAGGGTACAGATAAAAGTGGCAGTAGTAGTAGTAGTAGCAACAGCGCCTTTTAAAAATAGACGCATGCAACCATGCGTAAAATATGAAAAGTTTTGAACGAAGCATATAAGGCCAGTACAGCAAAGGAAAAGGTCTGTCTTCTACGTCTTTTGCTGCTACTGGCAGTAATGCCAGTATGTATGTATGTATGTATTTCCATAATTCATACGTTCCAATAGGTTCCAGCGCTAAACGAAACACCATTAAACGAGGCAACTTAACGCGTAGATATGTATGTAAATACATTGTGACTTCGGAAAATGCAGTTGAAATCTTTATTCTGGCAGACTAACAAAAGAGCGTTGAAAAAGATACATAGTATACACCGTCGCTATATAATTTACCGCTTTTGGTTGGGGCATGGCCGTTTTATTTGCACACATATACAACAAGTATCAATACAGTGTGCGATTTAGGGGGATTCCAATACTACCGCATAATACTGAAACAGCGTTAAGCGGGGTCTTACTGTAAATACATAAATACAAATAAATAAAATAATGCGAGGAAATGTGTGCGTCTTATTTGTCTAGATCAATTGGAAATCCATAAAGAACAATGAAATGTATTAATATCGTTTAAGAATTACATGGTGCGACAGTGCAAATACACCCGAGTAACTACTTAGTCTAAGTTGTACACTATATAATATAATAACATCCATGAAATCGACGTTTTAAAAACGCGATGTATGAAATATAACGTATAGAAATGTTTAAGTGCACCATTGATAGGGAATTAATAAACTGTTTTTAATTTGTTTTGCGTATCCTTTGCCGCTGCTGACCTTATTATAGTTAATGCGCATGCAGCTTATCTTAGGCTTCAAATGCAAAATTGTTGTGCTTGCTGTGTTGCGTTTATTGTGTTTATAGCATAATTAAAAAAACATTTCATGCGAACAATATGTGTCTGCCTTGAATTTCCACCTTAATTTCTCATGACCTCTATATGAGTTGAATCTCTTTAAATGAGTTGAATGTATCTCGTTTTTGTTTTTGTGCTATTTCTGAAACTTTTTCAATAATTTTATATTAAAACTCAATTATGTACACAAATAAAATTTTTATTTGCATATCTTCTCAAAGTAAATATTTTTATTTTGATCTGATTTTTATTTTAATACGCAAATGTTGTTGTTACTGTTAAATAAATATTCATTTTAAAATACTTTAATATTAAATTACTTAAAACAATATTGAGTTTAAATAAAATCATTATGACTGTTAATATGTATTATTTTTGTAATTCATCACATTCAATCGATATCCTCTTTGTTTACTGAAATCATCATGAAGAATATAATTTTTAAATACAATATTTATTCTATTAATTATAAAATTATTTTAAAAAAAAGCAAAAAAAAAAAAATCTTGGTTTATAGTATTAAACAGAGATTGTAACCCAGTAAAAATTTTTGAAGTCGTTAATAAATGTTATTATGTTTGAATTTTTTTTTTAAAGTGAATTAAAATTGAAAAACTGGTCATTACAATCCTTCAGTCAGGACTACAACCTAACTTCTCACACCACTTATGGTGTGTGTGTTAATTTTATACATGAGTGACGGGACCTACAGTTTAAAGTGGACTCTGTACGACAGATTATTGAGAAACTTTTCATGGCAATTTTATTTACTCTCACATTTTTTGCCAGAAATCTACTGAGAAAAAAACGCCGGAGGAATATTTATTCATATTTTGTTTTATTGGAGATGTATGAACTGGGGTTTGCACCATGGCTCTTGAATCTCATTTTTTAATCAAAATCAATTGCTGCAGAGCCCACTCAATGGACACACGTCGTTATCCGTAGTCGTTTAATTTCAGTTCCTGGGTTAGTTCATTCCAGATGCAAAATTTGTTTCGGATGTTAGTCAAACGTTTAGTGAACCCAAAAATAAAACGGTTATAACACTCAACACACAATTGGTCATTACAACCCTTCAGTCAGCATTACGACCTAGTTTCTCACTCCACTCATGTTGTGTGTGTTAATTTTATACTTGAGCGGCGGGACCTACAGTTTAAAGTCGATTCCGAACGACAGAATTTTTGAGAAACTTTTCATGGCAGTTTCATTTACTCTCAGATTTTTAGACAGAAATCTGCTGAGAGGAAGTCGTCGAAGAAATATGTCTTCATATTTTTCGCCACAGGGCTTGAACCCGAGCATTACGTCTAATAAGCCAACACACTACCCACTAGACTACGACAACTTCAACGGTTATGGCGATCCTAAATGGGAAATGGGAAGAGAGTGATACGTTGCCTGAACAGAACATTAATTTTGATGAAACAATTTTATTGTTTTCAAGTGCTGTTGAATGATATTTTCGTCCATTGTAATTTGGCAAAACAGATTGAATAAATTTCAACAATATGACAAGCACAACAACTGTCAAATTTCTAAAGTCTCTATCAGAAGAACCGGTACAACGTACAACCCTATATTGTAAAAGCAACGAATTTTTTGAACTAAACTTTCTAACTTCATAATATAAGAAAAATAATTTTCAGAAATTTTCAACATCTTTATGCTGGCCCAAGGAATAAAATTTTTCAACAATTTCCATAGAAGTGCGTGCTTTGACATTGAAAAGAAGGTGCTGTAAACTTTTAGCTTTTGTTATATTTACTGGCAACTGATAGACTCTATAATGTGTACATCACTTAGGGCCATTATTACAACTTGCCGTTCGTTTTGTTATTGTATATGCTCATTTTGTTTATATTTGAAGTTGCCATATTGAAAATAGTACACAATATGGCAAGTTCAAACATAAACTCAACTTTAAAAGTTACCGGTAGGATGATCCTAACTTTAGCTTAACGCTAATAACAATGAAAAACAATTTATCTGTCCGTTAAAATCCTCCCTTTAGTTAACGGCAAGTTGCAATAATGGCCCTTAAAGTATTAAGTACGGTATTGCATTTGGTTTAGAGACGAATATTAAGAGCGATAATACCCTGTTTAATTTCCCAAACAATGAACGGCCCGTTTGCTTGGTATAATGGTCAAATAATGGCCGTAGTTGCCATATTTAACTATGATCAGTGAATTCTTATATACATAATTTCAATGTCAGCGGACTAGGGTCAAATGTGCTTCAATTTTAATATGCGTAAATTAAACTCAATTTTATAAAGCCGATTATTTGTTTCATAAATTTTATGTTGTGGTTTTATATGGTATTTGAAAGACATCTTAAATGAAACATTTAAAATCAAAGAATATTTAATGTAATTTGTTTCTCATCATTTAAATAACATTTTACATTAACCCTTTCAGGACCAAAAGGTTATGAGAGTCAAAGCTATCATTTTGTTTATTTGGGATTATTCATTAGATGTCCAAAAGACATACTTTTTTAAACCAAATTACCAAAACGAATAGTGGTTTGTCCATTTTTTCTTGGGACTTAGGACTTGGGACATATATGGTCGTTAAGGGATACAAATTAAACAAATTTTTTCATTATTGAAAATTAAGAGAAAAGTAATCGCTTCTAGTATTGGAGGTATAGATATATTTCCCTTAAGAAAATTAAGTATTTTGAACAATAAAGTAATGAAATTTTTTAGAGGAGACGGCCTAATTTTTGCCTAACTTTTCTCTACATTGTGACTCTTACATTTTGTCATATGTTGATCGATATATTGTTGTTTGATGTTTTTGAGATCATCTTGAGATCTCTGCATCTTGTTGCAGAAATAAATATTTCTCCGTAAATCTTCAAGTCCAGGATTTAGCATAACTTTTAACGGACGAGGTACTTCCATATCTATTTCTGTAGACCAGTATTCTTTAAATTATGGCAAAATGTGATAATATGATAAGATTATCGGAATACTTGAACGGAATACATATGAAACAGGAAAAACGTACGGAATGTCTGGTTTCCGGCCCCATTTAAAAATAGCTTAATCGTTTCTAAGTCGCACAGAGTCATTTAATTTCAACAGTTAAAGAATATCGTATCTTTAATATCAACATCAGATTTGTCTTGGTCATCATTATGTGCCAAAAACTTTTGATTTACTTATCTGTGTCGACACTATTGTCTCCTATCAATATATGAGAAATTTAATTTTCGTTAAGTTTAATAACTCTACGTCCTCTGCAAAGCATAATCTACATTATCAAAGGTAAGTAAATTATGGTAATAGTAAGGAAAGGAAGTAATAGAAAAACCGTTCGGACACCGTGTCCCTTAGCGTTTATAATAAAATTTTTACGTAGTCAACACAAATAACTTTTTATATCTATTAAAGTAAAGAAACATACATACTGCATACTAGCAATAAATAATTTATATCGTATATAGTGACAAATGAGATTTACACGTCAAAACACTTTTCCAAAATATAATCTCACGCTCAAAATCGGTCAATTTCAAGTGACCATATATAAAGTATGTCTGTCGAATGTCGAATACACCCGTGTATAGATAGGAAACATAAATACCCATTTTTAAAAATAAAAATAAAATATAACACCTATTTTTTAATTTTAATTATTCAGATTTTTGAAATTTTCGGCTTGGCTCGTTAAAGGGTTAACTATGTAGTTTTAGTAGAATTTTATTTGTTCCTACTTCATCTCTTACTGTGACTGTTGCAGTAAAAAGTGTAATATGTGAACATTTTCTTATGATTTAACGATTCCTATATTTAGACGCTGTCAGATGAAAAAAAAATTTTTTTATTTTTATTCACATACGAAATCTACTCCATGCATGATAAAAAAAAAAGCTGGTTTCATATTTCACAGAAAACGTTGTATGTTATGTGATATGTTTTCAGGATATACATACCATATATGTATGTGTGTTATTCTGCTATTCAATCAATAAAACAAAAATCAAAAGCAGATTGACATGTGAAGGATGTTTGATTTTTATTGATTGATGTGTGAGAGTGGGTGTGTTTTCTCCTCAGGTGTATACAATATACACCAGACTAGACAAATGAAATGTAAACATGGTTGTAAAAAAAAAAAATATTTAATTCATAAAAAAAAAAAAATATAAAATAGATCAACAAGCTTTTATTTAATATCAATAACAAAAAACTTTATATCACAGATATTTTCATTAAAGCGGTAATTGAAGATTTACTGAGATATGTTTTCATTTTATTTTAATGCCACGAACATTAAATCAGTCGCAGTAAAGCATTGCAATGTGCTCTTATCGCTGTGGGTTTTATTCACTCATCTTGTGGTTTTTATTTAAATTAATGACACTTTATATTTCATTCTACTCCGGCATATTTTTTGTTTCGAATCATTTTTAAATCTTTCATAAACATTATATTCATTCTGGATTACTTCCTGTCATCACAGTCACATACAACTGCTTAGCGGCGCAGTATTTCACATTCACTTGTACACTCTGGTAGACATTCTTTCAAAAATGTGTGTTGATAACATTTCATGCACACTTAAATGCATATCTCGGCTGGCGAAGAGTTCACAAATTCGAAAAAAGTGAATTTAATGAGGTCCATATTAATCACGAATGAATTTATCTTCCACTTAATCATATGCAATGTGGTGTATTGATCATTACAACAGGATTACGACCTAGTCTCTCACATCACTTATGTAGTGTGTGTTAATTTTATACATGATTATCGGGACCTATAGCTTAAAGTCGATTTCGAATGATAGATTTTTTTGAGATTCTTTTTCATGGCAATTTTATTTACTCTTAGAGTTTTTGCCAGAAATTTGCTGAGAGAAAGTCGTCAGAGAAAGAATTTTTCGTATTTCATTTTGACGAGATGTCTGACCTGGGGCTTTAACCATGGCCTCACGCCTAATAAGCTAACACACTATCTACCAGACTACGGCGACTTCGTTATCATACTATGTTGCGTTTGAAAACAGTTTCGATTGTAATTTTTAAAAACAAGGATTTGTTCGCTTTTATTGATTGTTATTTCTGCATTTAAATAAATCATTTATTTATCTATTATTATTTATTATTTATCTATTATTTGGGGTCTATATGGAGTTTAAATGTTTTGATTCATTTAATATATCAAAATTTGTTATGTGTGGTTATGACAAAGAAGGATTGAGGGCAGGCACCTTAACTTGGAAGTTGCCGGTACGCAACTCGTATTCCCCAACATGGGTATAGGTATTCTGATCAGTACCATTAAATTGAGGAGTCTTAATCTCATACGCAGCGCGGAGGATACGTCTAATATTGCTGGACTCTACTGGACACATATGAATCAGACGACGACCGACTCACGTTCCATCCATTGCATAATACCGATTCTCACTGTCTACTGTTCTTTTGGTAGGCGCATCGTATTCCGTTAAATGACTCCTGCAGGGGCTATGGGTCGGGAAGGAGGAGCAGTGCCCTACTCCTGTCATAAAAAGACGAAGATTTATGATCTCTGACTTTCTGATATCGTTCGCTACTTATTTCGGAGTAAGGTTGTTTTTTTATGGAATGTTTGACCCTCGGATTGAATATTGATTGTGTTTTCACAATCACAGGGGACTTTAATGTTGCACTTTTCCTTCAAAGAAATTCCGTCACCTGATGGTAATTTAACTTAACCTTATGAAATGTTTGCTTAATTCTTAGCCAATAAATAAAAAAAATACTTTGTTTAAAGGAATAAAAGCAATTGCATGTATAAATATGAAAGTACGTTGACGTGTTAATTACAATAAAAGCAGAACATCATCTCAGCAGATTTCTGGCAAAAACTCTGAGAGTAAAAACTGCCATGAAAAAGCTTCTCAAAAAAAAATCTGTCGTTCGGAGTCGACTTTAAACTGTAGGTCCCGCCACTCATGTATAAAATAACGCACACAACACGAGTGGTGTGAGAAGCCAGGACGTTGTACAATGGGTCAATTCGACCTTTGGGTACTGTACTTGTCACAGTTGACCAGTACACGTCCTCTAACCTAACCTAACCTAATGAAATTTTGTAGTTGGCATGTCAGATTCTATGTTCTCAGGTAATTTTTAAAATTTGTTCGCCTTTTTGGATGACTTTTTGGCTCAATCGGAATTTTCGATGCGGTTTAATGATTTTAGAACACCCAAGTACCAGAAACCAGAGCAAACAACAGTGAAAGCAAAAGCGAATAAAATTGTGCTCACCATCAACAAAACGAACAAACAACGGGAGTGCAGAGATAGAAATAAATTTTAAATTATCATTTTATGATGATTTTAATTTAATGAAATAAAATGTTAAGAAAATGGCATGATATACGATAAAAGTCTGCGGGTAAATTCAGAACATTTATTCAGTTGAGAAGAACACCACAACACAGAGAGATATAAAGGGCTGACAGTCTGGGAATCGAAATGATTTTTTTAGCTTATTAAGCCAATTAAGCAGGATATAAAATATTTTCCTTTCAAAACATTTATTCAGTTGAGAAGAACACCACAACACAGAGAGATATAAAGGGCTGACAGTCTGGGAATCGAAATGATTTTTTTAGCTTATTAAGCCAATTAAGCAGGATATAAAATATTTTCCGTTATGGTAGCATTATGCGATTATATTTTTAAATGATTTTCTTTAATTCATAAAAAAGAAATCAAAGAAATGCTTACAATAACTTTTTTATGTATTTAAACTAATTAAAAACCTTATGTTCAAAATGTTTTTTAATGAGACATAAAAGTTTGGAAAAAATTTTACTTAAGAGCAGGTAAGAAAAGGAGGAAATATTTGGGACAAACCTTTTCAAAAATCTTCAACAATTTTTTTTGTTCGCTTTAAAATCGCAGTTTAAATCTTCTAGCTGGAGGATATTTACTTTTTTTTATTGTGTTAATGATTTTGTTATAAAAATGTCTATTTTATGTACGTTGGTTTAGCTTTTTAATTTGAATGTATGAATTACTGGACCAAAAATCGTCAGGAATATTATTTTTAAAATTTCGGTTTGTTTGGATTTGAAGTCGCTGAAGTCTAGTAGGTAGTGTGTTGGCTTAAACTCCAATAAAACGAAATATAAAAATTTCTTGTAAAAGCTATGAGATTAAAATAAAATTGCCATGAAAAACTTTCGTTCGGGTTCAACTTTAAATTGTAGGCCCCACCACTCATGTGTAAAATCAACACACACAACATAAGTAGATTGAGA
>CAKMJM010000024.1:0-7500 GCA_927399465.1 Sarcophaga caerulescens
ATAATATATATTATATTATATTATATTATATTATATTATATTATATTATATTATATTAAATTATATTAAATTATATTATATTATATTATTATATTATATTATATTATATTATATTATATTATATTATATTATATTATATTATATTATATTATATTATATTATATTATATTATATTATATTATATTATATTATATTATATTATATTATACTAGCAGATTGTACCCGGCGTTGCGCGGGTTATGTAGTTTGGATTAGTTTAAAAAATTAAAAAAAATTATTATTGGGTAATTTTTGCATTAAAAATAACAATAAATAAAAAACCGGTTTATCGGTTTTCAAAACCGGTTTCGAAACCGGTTTCTTAAAAAATCCAATTTTTTAAATTATTCGGAAACCGGTTTAACAAACAACCCAGTTTTTTGAATACTCTAAGTCCTAAATATAAATGCACTCAATTTGCCCGTTTTTCGCCCTTTCCCCCTTTTTGGACCCCTTTTGGTCCAACTTTATAAACTGAACACCTCCAATAGCTATTTGGGGAACTTAACCAAGCTAAATCGTAAAAAAATACCTTTAAAACAGATAAAATACAGCATTTATGCATAAAGTACTAATTTTTGCCCATTTTTTCTTCCCTTTGACCCATTTTTTCCCCCTTTGGGTCAAAATTTTGAAAAGATTTATTGCCTATAACCTGCACCGACAAAAGTTCGATTAATATCCCAAATTTCAAGAAAATCGGTCCAGGCGTTCAGGCGTGATTGGCTATACACTCAATTTGCCCGTTTTTGGCCCCTTTCCCCCTTTTTGGACCCCTTTTGGTCCAACTTTAGAAACGGAACACCTCCAATAGCTATTTGGGAAACTTAACCAAGCTAAATCGTAAAAAAATACCTTTAAAACAGATAAAATACAGCATTTATGCATAAAGTACTAATTTTTGCCCATTTTTTCTTCCCTTTGA
This sequence comes from Sarcophaga caerulescens, assembly GCA_927399465.1. Lineage (NCBI taxonomy): Eukaryota > Metazoa > Arthropoda > Insecta > Diptera > Sarcophagidae > Sarcophaga > Sarcophaga caerulescens. Next base: position 965 of record CAKMJM010000024.1, read on the forward strand.
CCCATTTTTTCCCCCTTTGGGTCAAAATTTTGAAAAGATTTATTGCCTATAACCTGCACCGACAAAAGTTCGATTAATATCCCAAATTTCAAGAAAATCGGTCCAGGCGTTCAGGCGTGATTGGCTATACACTCAATTTGCCCGTTTTTGGCCCCTTTCCCCCTTTTTGGACCCCTTTTGGTTCAACTTTAGAAATCGAACACCTCCGATAGCTATTTGGGAAACTTAACAAATCTAAATCGTAAAAAATTACCTATAAAACAGATAAAATACAGCATTTATGCATAAAGTACTAATTTTTGCCCATTTTTTCTTCCCTTTGACCCATTTTTTCCCCCTTTGGGTCAAAATTTTGAAAAGATTTATTGCCTATAACCTGCACCGACAAAAGTTCGATTAATATCCCAAATTTCAAGAAAATCGGTCCAGGCGTTCAGGCGTGATTGGCTATACACTCAATTTGCCCGTTTTTGGCCCCTTTCCCCCTTTTTGGACCCCTTTTGGTTCAACTTTAGAAATCGAACACCTCCGATAGCTATTTGGGAAACTTAACAAATCTAAATCGTAAAAAATTACCTATAAAACAGATAAAGTACAGCATTTATGCATAAAAGTACTAATTTTTGCCCATTTTTTCTCCCTTTGTCCCATTTTTTTCCCCCTTTTGGACAAAATTTTGAAAAAATTTATAGCCTATAACCTGCACCGACAATGGCTCAATCTATATCCCAAATTTCAAGAAAATCGGTCCAGGCGTTCAGGCGTGATTGGCTAACAAACAAACCAACAAACAAACAAACAAACAAACAAACAAAAAAACAGACTTACAGAAAGATTTATAATATATATTAGGATTATATTATATTATATTATATTATATTATATTATATTATATTATATTATATTATATTATATTATATTATATTATATTATATTATATTATATTATATTATATTATATTATATTATATTATATTATATTATATTATATTATATTATATTATATTATATTATATTATATTATATTATATTATATTATATTATATTATATTATATTATATTATATTATATTATATTATATTATATTATATTATATTATATTATATTATATTATATTATATTATATTATATTATATTATATTATATTATATTATATTATATTATATTATATTATATTATATTATATTATATTATATTATATTATATTATATTATATTATATTATATTATATTATATTATATTATATTATATTATATTATATTATATTATATTATATTATATTATATTATATTATATTATATTATATTATATTATATTATATTATATTATATTATATTATATTATATTATATTATATTATATTATATTATATTATATTATATTATATTATATTATATTATATTATATTATATTATATTATATTATATTATATTATATTATATTATATTATATTATATTATATTATATTATATTATATTATATTATATTATATTATATATTATATTATATTATATTATATTATATTATATTATATTATATTATATTATATTATATTATATTATATTATATTATATTATATTATATTATATTATATTATATTATATTATATTATATTATATTATATTATATTATATTATATTATATTATATTATATTATATTATATTATATTATATTATATTATATTATATTATATTATATTATATTATATTATATTATATTATATTATATTATATTATATTATATTATATTATATTATATTATATTATATTATATTATATTATTATATTATATTATATTATATTATATTATATTATATTATATTATATTATATTATATTATATTATATTATATTATATTATATTATATTATATTATATTATATTATATTATATTATATTATATTATATTATATTACTATTATATTATATTATATTATATTATGTTTATGTCTGACGACCGATGATTCCCAGCTCTGACGACATAAACAGGATTGGCATCGACTTGTTCGCAATTTGGCAACAGAGGGCGCTGCAGTATATAATTAAGCTTTTGATATTTTAATATTGTTGTTTTTTTGACATTTAATTTTTATTTTGTTTTATTAATTATCATTCGCTTTTTAACATCCATAGGGATGCAACTAATTTGTTAGTCTAATTTGTTAAAAAATATTAACTTTAATTGTGATGCCAGTAATTTGCTAAAAAATCTAAAAATTTTTGCAATTATTTTTTTGTAATACTTTGTTAAAAAAATGCAAATTCAAATAGTGATATTTTCTTAATTAAGTGTTCAATCGTCTATACATATGCTCATATATATTGTAGAGTAATATCTAATGAAAATATTTAAAAAATGGCCTATATAACCTTATTGTGTTGGGGCCTTAAATAAATAAATAAATAAATATTAAAAAAATGCTGTAATTTTGTACCAATAAATATACATAAAAGGAAACCGAGTGACTGATGTGAATTTTACTTTATTGAAGAAGTTTTCCCAGAAACTAAGCTCAACAATTATACATTGAAAGAAGAGTGTAAAAGTCTAACATACAGACAAAAAATAAAGGAAAGTGCTCTTTTGTGCCTATTATAGCGTTGGATCGTGTCTAACTTGAGTTCTTTTTTTCCTTAGCATTCGAGTATTTGTCTGTTCAGTTTCTTCTTTCTACGGTCTTCCCCACCATATAGTCCACGGAGTTAACATTTGGTCCAATCGAACCGGATCTTGGAACTGGTTTTTTGTCATCCCATTTTTGCGACACCAAACAACAATTTTTTAGAGTAACCTTCAAATTATAAGGTAAAGTTGTTTTTGTTTTGCTTTATTTTTATATTTTTTAATTTTTTGGTGGTAATTTTATATAGAAGTAAAGTTCTGTTAGAATGGACAACAAAACTTTTCTTTTATATAAAATTTATAACAGTGCATATATATTCGAAAAATACTTTTAAAAAATTTTTATACTGTTTTATTTATTATTCAACTGGTTTATTCTAATTACTTTTATATAGTTAACATGCATATGATTAATCGGATAATATATATGTTCCATTGCGTTGCCCATTATGTATTTACATTTTTTATTTTTTTAATTGATGTCGTTAAATAACAAATTTGGTTCTAAGGAGAGTGCATATGATTCGAGTTCTGACCAAGCAGAAAAATGGTTTAAAAATAGTCCACATTAATGCTCAAAGTCTCTGTAATAAAATTGATGAGTTTCGATATATTTTTGCCTCATCTGGAGTGGATATAGTATGTGTCTCTGAAACCTGGTTTTCCATTGATATTATTGATTCAGTTTATAATTTGCCTGGTTTTAAGTTATATCGTTCGGACAGAAGGGTTATGATAAATGGAATTGAAAGCAAAGCCAGAGGTGGTGGAGTTGCAATCTTTGTGAGGTGTGGTATCAACTGTGCTGTAAAGATACAATCAAAAGCAGGCAGTGAAGTCGTATACCTCTTTATTGAGATTATCCCAAAGAGGAAAAGGAGAATATTAGTTGGAAGTGTATACAGACCCCATAGAGATGTACAAATTGACTTATTTATAAGTATTTTGGAGAATCTTTCTGTCGAATACAACGAGATTATTATCCTTGGTGATTTTAACAATAATTTACTATGCAATAATACTTTAATTGACCCCATGCGTTCGTTGGGGCTATTTCCCGTGAACACTCTTATACCTACGCATTATCATGGATGTACTAACAGCTTGATAGATCTGGTATTTGTAAACAATTTATCAAAAGTTATGCTATATGACCAGCTTTCGGCATCAGTTTTCTCGGATCATGATCTGCTATTTATGACTTATGATCATCACATCAATATACAGCAGGAAGAATATAAATACAGAGATTTTAAGGGTATAGATTACAATCTCTTGTTACAACAACTGGAATACATAAACTGGAATCAAATCTATTCATATGACGATGTAAATGATCAAATACGTTTTTTACAAGAGAATGTTGAATTTTTATATGAGGCAAATGTACCCATAAGAACTAGACGTGTAGCAGCGAATCAAACTCCTTGGTTTACCACTCATATTAAGAGACTGATAAAGGAGCGTAATACTGCGTATGCTAGATGGAGGAAATTTAAAACTCCAGAACTTCGAGCTCTATTTCAAAATTGCCGTAAAGCTGTTGTGAAAAGTATAGAACACGCAAAAAAATTGTACTACCAGAGAAGATTTTCGTCAGCTATTGATAGCAGTTCTAAATGGAAAGAAATTCGTAAAATTGGAATTGGAAAAGATAACATTTCTTCATGTGATGTTGATGTCAATAGCTTAAACCATATGTTTAGAAATGCAAACATACCATCATCGACCAGTAACATATATGATGATCTTTGTAGCGTCTCCATTGAAGATTCGTTTACATTTCGGTGCGTTAGCCAATTGGAAGTTCTGAGCAGTTTTCGTTCTATAAAATCTAAAGCTACCGGTATAGATGGTTTAAATCCCAGGTTTTTTGAAATATTGCTGTATAAACTTTTGCCTTATGTTACTCATGTGTTTAACACAGTACTAACTAAATCAACATTTCCTGATGAATGGAAAAAATCAAAAATTACACCAATACCTAAACAGAACAATGAATTTCGGCCAATATCTATTCCTCCCTTCTTATCCAAAGTTATTGAGAATATTATGAGTGAGCAGGTCAATGAATATGTTAGGAATCATAATATTTTATGTGCTGTTCAATCGGGATTTACTAAAGGAAGGAGCTGTATGACAGCCTTGGCAGATGTAGTGGAGAATCTAAGGGCTGATCTTGATAATAATATGATTTGCATTTTAGTTTTACTTGATCATAGTAAAGCTTTCGATACAGTTGATCACTCCATATTATTAAAGAAAGTGGAAAAACTTTTCTGCTTTTCAGAAACAGCTTGTAGATTATTACGCTCATATCTCACAGGTCGATCTCAGATTGTATCTTATAATGGAACATATTCTGAAAGCCTTGATGTTAATAGAGGTGTTCCACAGGGCTCAGTGCTTGGACCCCTATTATTCTGCTTATATATTAATGATTTACCCGAAACTTTGGAACATTGTAGAATACATATGTATGCAGATGATGTCCAAATATACAACAGCGGTTCCTTAAATGGAATTAACGCATGTGTCAACAATATAAACTCTGATTTGCAGAAAATAGATATCTGGGCCAAAAACAATGGACTTTGCATCAATCCCATAAAATCGAAGTATATTTTAATAGATAGAAGTAACAGAAAGATTGCTGATGATATTCAAATTAAAATAAATAGTAATGTAATAGAACTTGTGAGCTGTTCAAAAAACTTGGGAGTAATTTTTAATAATAAACTGACCTGGTCCAATCACATTACTTCTGCAGTAGGTAAAATTTATGGTATGTTGAGAAATCTTTGGGCTGTAAAATGTTCAACACCTTTTAAAATACGAATGCTGCTTGCTAAAACTTACTTGATACCAGTCCTTTTATATGGATGTGAAATTTATGCGAACTGTGATGCAAATGATCTGCGGAAATTGAAGGTTGCTTATAATAATATTGCAAGATATATTTTCAATCGAGGAATACGTGATTCCATATCTGTGTTCTCATACCAGATTTGCAGTATGTGTTTTGAAAATCTTTTGAAGTTTAAAAGTTTGCTATTTTTACACACAATAATTTATACTGCACAACCGACGTACTTGTATAGTACAATAAATTTCGGCAGATCGGCTAGAGGACTAGTATTGATTCAACGAAAATATAAAACTGCCTTTTCTGAACGTCAGTTCTTTATTTATTGCACTCGACTTTGGAACCAATTACCGAAAAGAATTCAATTAATTAGCAACGCAAGCCGATTTAAAAATTGAACTTTTGAAATATTTCCGTTAATGACCAGTTGAAGTATTGTGTAAATCAAATTAATGCTTTAAATTATTTGTAATCTTTTTCAATTTTTTAATTTTTTTCTTTTAATTTTTTAATTTTCTTTATTAGTTTAATTTGTATTTATATTTAATTATTACATTATGCTAAAATTTAATGTTTGTATGTAATCATTAGCACTTTAATTTATAAGATTTCTATCTTGTTGTGCTAAATTTTAAAATAAAATAAATAAAAATAAAAATAAATATATTCACAAAGTGATGTGTTCTAATTTCGATAGCACTGGCACACTTTGTGAATTTATTGAATACAAGAACCAAAGTGTTCTTTTTATGCACTGTTATACCATTTTGTCTTGGCTTATAACAAAGTCAAAGGTGACTAGGATATCAAATTGTCGTGTGAAGATCGCAATCGGTGATCGAGTTCAACCACCCAATTTGATGTCAGTTATAAGCCAATAGTTGTGTTATATTTGGTGATGGTGGCTAAATAGCAAAGCACATTACCATTTATAACAATCCTTCACATCCACCGGATACATTAAAGAGGTACCCATAAGTAATTGTTATTCGCTTAGATTTGGACCTCTTTAAAAGATTTTTAAGTTAAAGTAAAAGTGAAATAACACAT